>OX359245.1:45075954-45675954 GCA_947179485.1 Allacma fusca
TATTTTGAGTCTGCTTACTCAAACTTTTAGAGCTATCAATAAGATTAACATACGGTCGATTGCAATACCTGAAAGTCAAGTGCGGGTTCAGGTTCGGGTTCGGGTCGGATCCGAACTTCAGGTAATTTGTCGGTTCGGGTATTCTGGTTATACCCGACGAAAAATACCTGATAAGTAAAGTATTTGCCCGGATCCGACTGAGCAAGTTCGGGTCGAAGAAAATTTTTTACCTGAAATGTCAGGTTCGGGTCTGGTTCAGGTGCGGATCCTGATTTTTTAATACCTGAACGCAGCTCTGTTTCTAAATCCCTGTTGGCAAAAATAATTTGCCTACAAAACGTCAAATCCCTGTCAAATAAACTCAACCAATCTAAAAATCCCTGTTTGCCTAACAACTTCCCCTGAAATACGTCAAAAAATTTGAAAATCCCTGCCAAACAAAGATCAACGATTTTTAAAATCCCTGTTTGTAAACTAGAATCCCTTCCCTTTGTGATTTTCCCTGCCAGAAATATTTTTCCGTGGGAAGAATCTTGCCGTGTTCCTACAAAAATCCGACCCCATGAAACAGTGTAGCACATCTTGTGTAATAATCCTGCGCTTGGTCCAGACCGTGCCAAAATTCAAAAAACAGACCGAATAATTCCTACTAGTTCACAATCAGTGATTCCTTCTTTGGTAACTCTATATGAAATCCATTAAAGGTATTTAATGTTTTTAAGAAAATGTGATATCGTGACATTGTGATATTGTGATAGAAATTAGAAACCACCGTCACAAAACCTTACTCTGTGTTCTTTGCTTCTTCTCTCTCTTAAAAAAACCAAGTCGGCTAGAATTAACCGACTTAGTCGGAAGTCGGCTAAAATCCAAGCATAAGTCGGAAGTCGGCCAGAATTTCTGTATATTTCAGGTCGGCCAGAATCTACTACAGCCGACTTAGGACGGCCAAAATCATCCGACTTAGTCGGCTAAAATCCGATAATATCCGACTCACGTCGGCTAATTTTGGCCGACTTGAGGTTCAAATGAACTTCCGATTTCCGACCAAGTCGGAAGTCGGCTAAAATCTGTTCAAGTCGGGTCGGCCAAAGTCTTATTGAAGTCGGAAGTCGGCTAAAATCCGGAATTTAAGGTCGGCCAAAATCTGAAAATACCCGACTTTAGTCGGCCAGAATCAGCCGACTAAAGTCGGAAGTCGGCCAAAATTTCGTACCCACTGTAAAGGAAGGGGAAAGGGAAAAAAACTAATATGGGAAAAAATACATTTGAACTGTGAAACATTGGTACAAAAAATTAACTAGTTGTTAAAACGATGTAAATATTACATTATCCTATGTTTTTGTATCCGAGCATTCTCGTGAACACAGTAAACATACACACATATGTATAAGATGCATTACGAACCAACTGTTCGTCATTCCTTACATAGAAATAGGTACAAATCGTTAGCTCATAAGTGTGTAAGTTTTGAAGGATTTGAAAAATGAAACCCATTAATAATAACATTAGATCGTACAAACCAGAATAGTTAATTCAAAACTGCGAACATAGCTCTCCAAGTTAACAATTCTCAAGTTTTCGTTTCCGACTAATCACTACTGCAAAGTCTCCTTTCAGTTCAGAGTGCTTATAACTTCTTGTAAACTATTTGGACAACAAAATATTTCATAAAAAATAATTCTTTTTATAATGAATTTTATGAAACATTAGCAATCTGTACAGATTTCGAATAGCGCCCTTTATGATATGTAGGGTGAGCAACTCTTTCGTAACAGCCACCCCTCAGACCTATGAACTTATATTGTCAACCTTGTAAAAGTAGCAAATTTTCCTTCAGATTTTTCTAAATTCATTTAGTAAACCAGCGCGTATATGCTTGCGGCCATCTAATCATTCAAAGCGTAAAGTCAAATCAGAATATTTCCAGGAATGTAAAATTTTTTAAAAAAATCGTCGCTTCGCAACGATTCAACGCGCCCCTCACGGGGCGCACTGCGAAGGGCAGCGCAGCTTTGTAGAGGTTTTTAAATAAAGTAAAATTTGTGTAGAGAGGATGATAGTTGATCGGAGAATATGTGCCAAAATAATTTATGCACAAAATGATACACTCACCGTGTACTTTGTTGGCAATAATCGTATTGCTCGTACTACCATATTGATTTGTTGATTGTGTTATAGTCTCTGGGATTTGCCTCTGCTCCATAATGGTTTGTATTGACGCTATAAGTAGTGTAGTATAACTAGAAATAATTTTTACGGTCAAACGGTTTGACCGATCTACACTCAAATGTATCCCAGAGGTCGCTAAGGTACGATTCTTTGCTTCGTAATTTTTGGTTAAAATCGGTTAAGCAGTTTCTGAGTATTTGGGGTCGAAGGCAAGTGACCTGAGATGAAATAATTTTTTCAGGTCAAACTGATCGACCGATTTTGACCAAAATCTATCCCAGGGTACTTTAGCTCACTACGCTTTGCTGTGTAAATTTTGGTTCAAATCGGTTGGGTAGTTCGTGAGTATTAGTGTTCGAAGTGTCGGACGTACGGACACCAGGACGTACGTCCATCACAGTTGCATAAGGGCGCTGCGCTGCCCTAAAAAACTAAAATTTACTTTAACACAAGAATTTTTGTCGGAAGCAATTTCGAAGTGGAATTAAGGGAATTGTTCAGTATCTTATCTTGAATGAAATTGCTTGTAAAGTTAGTACAAGCTAGCGTCAAGTTTTTAGAATTTTGGAAATGGTGTAATGATATAAGTTATGATTTATAAGGGGAACATTGTTTTAACTTAGTTGATTATTCATTTATATTCAATTTTAGTTTATAGCCCAATACGCACTGAAGTTTCTCAAAGAAAACGACGGAATACAAAACAATAGTAATTATGTAAATCAAATTATGAAACCATGGCAAATCAAAAGACAACAAAACATGAGACTGCTTTATTTTCAATATTAGTATAAATGATAAATATGAGTAGTTAGGTTTGGATACCTTTTTTTAGGACGTGTCGGTGGATGGGATTTTTTTACCCGTGAGTCGGATAGGAATTTTTGGCGTGGTCCTATCCTTTAACACACCGGTCCTATCCTTTAACATTGGTGTGTTAAAAGATAGGAAGAGGATACTCTCTCAATGCTTATGTATTGTAGTGTTAAAGTATTATGACCAAATTTAGGGAGCTTTAGATAATAATTATTAAGTATTATTTTAATAACTATCAGAATAGAATACAAAACATTATGATTAAAATGCATATCTATGGAACGAATATACATAGGCATTAGAAAATAGTATGAATGTATGTTACAAACTAATACATCATTGAAAATGTACCTAAAATATTAAAAGTATAAATATGGCACGCAAATAAATGAAATGAAAACAAATCTAAATAGGAAGTATAAAGGAATAACATTTAGGCGGGTTTGATGATGTTGTTAATCGCTGGTTGGGAGATCTGCAAGAATAAGAAAAACAATACATATTTATTATACATATATAATTAGGCGTAGTATTTTACGCTGAAAATCAAACAATGAGAACGAAAGTTTTTCTCACAGAAATCTCAACCCCCATAACGGATGTAAGCACTTGCCCAGTGCCATTTTTTGGTAGCTTATCAAATGCTGTTTGCGCATTTGCAAGCGAATCGAAGTACACCCTGCAACTCCTTCTAAGCAGGGTGATCTTTGATTCATGCCCAAACAGAGAGCGGAGCTGTGCCATCACAGCATCAGTTGCTTGCATATATTGTTCCAGTGGTTTGGGGGAACAAAATATATAGAACATGCCGACTCTGGGCTGAAACCCAATCGGTAACTGTAAATATTGATATAATGTCGTAATTGAGGGATATTTGTGCATATTTTATGACATAAACGAGAGACATAGCGAGCTTACATTGTTATTGAAATGCGGGGGTCGAGTGGAACGCGGAAACGGAGTCATCCGTGCACACGGTTGGTGGGACGGGTTCTGGAAATGCGGACCTACCCACGGAGTAGAAGGGTGGGAGGGGGCATAATAGTTGTAGTTGACCACCCCTGACGAAGAAGTCTAGATAAAACAAGTTTAATTGAAGTAATACGAAGCATTGCAGCTCAAGTTGTTTAAATAAATCAAGTTAACAAAAGGATGGTAGTAGGACTAAAAACAACTAATTAACTACCTCAAAGTTCCGGGCGCGAGTTTGCGCATCAACAAGTTGAGCCCTGAGAAGAGTAAGTTCAGCTTCTTTGACCCGGATAGCCTCGTCTTTGACCCGGATCACTTCTTCCTTAATCAGGATAACCTCATCCCTGGCAAGGATTATATCTTCCTTCTCTCGAACCTCCTGCTCTTTGCCGGCAAGTTTGGTCTTGAGTTCACCGTAATTCGCCCGTCCCCGGTTGTTACTTTCTTGTAATTTTAAAACTTCGGCAGTAAGTCTGATGTTATCGTCAGTTCGTTCTTTCAAGTAATTTTTCAGTTCTCCGACCTTCATTTGCAAGTGAAGGACAGAATTGAGTTCCTACGGATATATTGAAAGTAAATAAATGGCTTAATAGTATCAATTACAATAAAGTCATTGTTGCAGCTATGAGTGTATCTCGAATTAGAAAAATAACAAAACATATTCTAATTACATTGTTTGAAGCGTAGCAATGTACTGCCTCACGAGTTACAGAGCTGTCGGTTGTATCAGGATGTATCTCACTTTCTTCATCGCTGTAGTCTCGGATTGGGATACAACGTTTCTTCCTCGGGGTAATATCTTCGTGAATTACAACTCTGTTGAGAGTTATAGTAGGTTTCCCCCTACCGAGTAGCTCACTCCAAGCTTCTTCTCCAAGTGAAAGTGAAACAGAGTTCTGCAATAAATTAACATATAACCCGTGTAAAAGTGAATATAAAACCAGTTTGAAAACAACCACCATGAAGTTAATACTACTATCTATATATCTGGTTTGTGCCTTTTTTGCACAGACTGCAAGCGCATTTAATTCGTCACAGTTATTAGATAATATTGAGGCGAAATTAAAGCAAAGCAATATGGAGCAAAAAGATTTTGCAAGCGGAAGTAGCGAAATTATTGCAAGCGGGTTAGAACTAGTTATAAAAAGACTCTTATCTGCACAGAAGAATAACGGAAGCCTCGAATCGGATAAAGGATTTGCCAGCAAACCAGCGCAAACGGAGAACTGGATAAGTAAGTAGCTATAATAGCACGGATTCTTTATGCTCGGAAAAATGCTACAACATGGTTTCCTTACAGTTCTAATGCTCATCCTGGGTTTGTACGTTTTTTCAAAACTTGTAAAAGTTGGGCGTGCTCTGTATATTGAATGGAAAGTAAGCAGAAAGAATTTTAGTCAAAAGGAAGAAGAGGAAGCCTTGGAGTAACATCCAGTTTGCTTTTGAACTTGTAACATTACACGGTCTTCAAGTGTTCTAAGAAGATGTCAACGATACATCCTCAGCCGATACGGAGTGGAGGGAATAATACGGTAAATTTTAGAATTTTTAAATCAAGTTAAATTACGATTGTATTATCACAAGTATTGACGAATTTACTAACGACTTGCTTTATCTAGGTTTTAAGATGTCCTATGACAAATTGTCCGTTTTATTGTCGGACGTATCATAATTATGAGGGGCACATAGAAAACAGGCATTTCTGTCTGGACTGCGGTGGTTACGAAGCCAATATCGATTTACACCGGTGTGAGAGGACAGGTGAAGGGTTGGGCTACGTTGATGCCGGAGCACAACTAGATCTTACCGACTTTTATGAATTTAGTCGAAGCCATGGTGGCAGCATGATTAGCTATAAATATAAGCATAGCTTAAATACACCTGACATCGAAATCACATTTTCAGAAGTGGAATCTTCAGTAAATAAATTGCTTAGAGAACTGTACGAAATACACACACTTTCTAAGGTCGAAATAAGTGTCGGGGTGCAAATGGAAAAAGAAGTTCAAGAAGAGAATGGTAAAATAGGTTACAAACAGTCGATGATATACTTCAAGTCATCCCATTATGAGCTACAAAGCCCCGCTTCTATACGGGTCATATTACTACAATGTGCCTCGGATATTATCGAAAAAAAGAATAGTTTTCTGGAATACGGCTCCGGATGGCGAATATTAAAAGTGGAAACATTCGAAATAAAGCTGGGTGAAATCCGGCTCTTTATGAACTCGAGTGCTAGCGGGCATTTAGAAATGCCATTCAAGTCTAGACAGGGATTTATGAACTTTAAAAACAAAGATGAACATTGCTTTAAATATTGTATTGCCGCTGGAATATATTGGGATGAGCAAGTACAGAAAAATTCTTCCTCAGGGGCTTCTAATAAAAATCTAGCTTGCTACAAAACGTGGAAAACATATTTTGTTCGTATAGATTTTTGTAATATAAAATCAACTATAAATATTTACAGCGACCTTCCCCAATTTGAAGAAAATAATGGTGTATCCGTGAATGTGTTAAGTCATAAAAAGGGGGAAGTAGTGATGATAAGATCAAGTAAGTCAAGACGAGCAAAGACAGTTAACTTGTTTTTGATCCATAAGAAAGTTGGGAAAAAACGAGCATACCATCTAGCCCTTATAACCGATTTAAACAAATTTTTAAGCTATCGAAAACCAGCAAAGGCATACTTTTGTGATCTCTGCTTTCGCTACTTTGGTTCCGAAAAGAAATGTTCGGACCATAGGCAGGTATGTGGGACAGGCAAGGAAATCGTTGAAAAGCTTCCAAAGGACGGCGAAACGCTTAAGTTTACAAGGCCAGAACTGACACTACCGTACCCTTATGTACTTTATTGGGACTTTGAATGCTGCTCTACGAAAGTGAATAATCCAAAACGTTTAGGAAACTCCACAACTATTGAAAATGAATTCAAACCAATCAGTTACTCACTTTGCATTGTGAACTACATTGGAGAAGCTAAGAAAATATATGCTCTAGAATACTATGATGGAGAAAATCCAGTGCAACATTTTTTCGAAAGGGTTTTTAAACATGCGGAGGATATTCTGTGGTCAGTAAGAACAACAAACAATTTTGTAGTTCCTTCAGCGGAAGAAATTTGTAGACATGAAAATAAGACCGATTGTAATTTCTGCAAACGAGTGTTTACAAATACTACGATGGAAAGAGAAGAAGATGAAGAGCTCGAGGAATCAGAAATGCCAAGTGAATACAAAATGCGACCTACCGGGAAAGAAAAGAAAATAATTAAATGCTATCACCATTGCCATACCACAGGAAGATATCTCAACACAATTTGTGCAGGTTGTAATTTAAAAATTAAATTTAAACACGAATTAGTATGTGTGGCCCATAACGGAGCAGGGTTTGATTTGCATTTATTAATTAAAAATTTGGAAAGCTCGATATTCGATCCTAAAGACATATCTGTTATCAGCAAAGGAACTGAAAAATTTGTTCAATTAGAAATTCCAGCACGGGATGTGCTAGTGCCAACATTAAATTATAAATACAACAAGGGACATTCCAATCAGAAGGGCTGGCAAGGAAATCGAAAGGTGAAAGTTCGTTTTATCGATTCGTGCCAATTTCTTCCTTCTAAACTAAGCACTTTAGCTGAGGCTCTTAAGAAAGAGAATGCCAAAACACTCGATCTGGTGAATCTAAGTATCCCGTTTATATTAGAGAACGATATGGATAACCCACAAATCAAAAAAAATCGGCAAGATATTTCCGAAAAATCTATAAGTTTGCTGTTTGAAAAACTCCCGTTTCCGTATAGATATTTGACCTCACCGGATGTCCTGAATGGTGGCATTCCTGATAGGGAATATTTTAATAACGACTTAGCAAATGAAATGTGCACAGATTCGGAATGGCAACTCGTGCAAGACGTTTGCTCGGCTTTTAATATATCAACGTTTCGCCAATTCACCAGGCTTTATACAATAGTTGATACACTATTACTTGCAGTAATTTGGGAAAATTTCAGAATGAATGGAATGAGTATGTACGGGCTTGACCCTACATACATGTGTACAGGTAGTGGGTACTCATTCCAATGTTTCTTATATCATACAGGATCCGAAATTGAGTACATTCGGGATTTCAAAATGATAGAACTACTTTCCAAAGCAATACGGGGCGGATTTTCCTTCTGCACTAGGAAAATTCAGACCGCTAATAATGAGAGAAGTACATTTGGTTATGATCCAACGAAGAATAGAACTCATTTGATTTACAATGATAAAGTAAGCCTGTATGCTACAGCGTTGCTAGATAAATATCCTCATTCGAATTACAGATGGGAAAGTGTTAATGATCTTGACCGTATAGATTGGAAATCATATGAAAGCAAAGATGGGAAAGGGTACTTTCTACAAGTAACACTAGGATATCCGCCCGAAGTTCAAGACAAGACAGTTGATTTGCCATTAGCACCAGAGCGCCGTGTTATAAAATTTGAAGAGTTGGGTGAAAAACAGCAACACAATTTATCCAAACTTAGTAAGGCCTCTCAATCCTCGTTCACTACACAACCGCGTTTACTGCTACATTGCTATGATAGAGAAAATTATGTCTTGCATTATAAGGCTCTTAAATATTATTTGGAAATGGGTATGACTTTGAAAAAAATACACACAGGAATCTCTTTCACTGAAAAAGCTTATTTCCGCAAGTACATACAACACAACATTGACATGAGAAAAGAGGCAAAAAGTGAATCCATGAGACAGTTTCTAAAAAATCAGAATAACCAGATTTTCGGAAAATGCCTCGAATCGAATAGAAACCACATGAAAATAAAATTTTGTAGTTCACGAGCACAATCAAGGCATTTATTGTCACTGCCGGAATGTAAAGATTTTCTTCCCATCTCTGAGAAAGTAAGCATTGTAATGCTTAGCCCTAAAAATGTAGTTTTAAATAAACCTATTCAGGCAGGTGTGACAGTACTTGATTTGGCAAAAGTCATTTTCTATTATGGCTATTACCAGCAACTAAAAATGGTCTTCGGTAACCGGATATATAACCTATACTGCGATACCGATAGCTCAATCAGCATAATTACAGATCCCGAGAATAGGTTCTGGAAAGACCTGGTTTCTAATAAGGAATTTTTCGATTTTTCAAAAATACACTCAGGTCATGAATTTTTTAAAGCCCACCCAGAGATGGAAAGTTTTAAGAATGTAAATGCAGGAGTATCTGGCAAATGGAAAATTGAAAGTTTTGATATCTCCCAAGTAGTCACACTAAAATCCAAACAGTACTCTATATTGTATAATGATAGAAAAGAAGAAATGAAGTCCAAGGGCATACCATTCCCTTCACTGAAAACTTTCTCTCATGAACAGTATGCGGACGTAGTTCAAAACAATAAAGTTGTAAAACTAGACGTTAAATACATACGTAGTATTAAGCATAACTTATACTGTATAACAGTGAACAAAGTGGCTTTCCATAATTTAGATGTATATAGGGTATACTGTGACCCCAACGATATTAATTTTAGCCTTCCACTGGGGCATTATAAGCTAGACAAAAATAGCCACAACTGTTTTCAATAAAAAGCAATGCATTTTTAATAACATGTCATTCGCTGTTATCATGTTATTCAAACACCATGGATTTCATTGATTTCCAAATTGCTCACCCCTGTACTGCAACTGTACAGGGGCCAACAGGAAGTGGCAAGACTGTATTAACACTAGAGATCATAAGAAGAAGAAAAGAAATTTTTGACACCCCAATAGACAAAGTCATATATGTGTACTCAGATTATCAACAAAACTTTCGTAAGCTACAGGACGAAGACCCGGGCATCATTTTTACATCAAATGTAAAAGACATTGAGGACTTAGCCTCGGATCCCTGTTTAATTATTCTGGATGACCAGCAAAGTGAAATTGGCCAAGGCGAAAATAATACCCTAGTCACAAACTTTTTTACTAAACATTCTCACCACCGGGGTGCATCTATATTTCTAATTTTACAGAATAGCTATGCGAAGGGTATGCGCGACATTAACATAAATACTCAGTGGACTTGCCTGTTTGATATTCCTAGAGACAGATCGACTATTTCTACTCTGGCAAAACAAATTTGCCCCGGGAAGACTTCATTCCTAACCGAAGCGTATTTAAAGGCAGTGACTGCCAGGGAATATGGTTACTTGATCCTGGACTTTCACCCAAAACATAAGCAGTTCAAGTACTGGGTTAGATCAAACCTTTTCCCCACTGAAGATTGCTTAGTGTTTACTCCAAAGTGAGTCAGTATCTCACAATGAGTCCCAGAGTCAACACTCCGAAAGCAACCCGGCTCGAGGGGAATATTGAATTCATTCGCAAGCTATCACTTGCCACGAACAGACAGTTCTCAAAGTTTGTCAAGGAAGCCACTGAAGAACAACTGAAAGCCACTTGCGAGTGCTTTGCTAATCTCCGAATCTTTTTTCCTCGAACCATAACCCGAGTGAGAGCTTTTAAGCCCAATTTGTTCAAGCAGCAAGTGTTGCTAAACCCAAAACTAAATAAGGCAGTATTAGCCGACATTCTACTTCAAATCGAAACTGGGGAAATTTTGCGAGTGATTTGCAATGGCAAAGGTAATGAGGGTAATTGATCCTAAACTTTATTCCGAGTTAATGAAAATACTTAACAGTGGTGAAGTGATTACAAATGATAGAAAAAACGAACTTGAAAAGCAAATACAGAATCAGGATATAAAGGACAAGGAGCCAATAGATGCGACTATAACCGAAAATTCTGACATTGAAAATTCTGCAGATTCTATTAAGTCAGCAACGAAAAGGTATAAACCCCGGGATATTTGTTGCTGCAAATTTAAAACCGGACATTTCAAGTTAGAACCAGAGTGGAAAGTGTTTGAAGATTTGGATAATCCGACTTCATCCGAAAATAAACAATCAACCCTGCCTAACCATCCGGAACAAACAAATGATCTTATCCCAGATAAACCACAAGAATTGCCCAGGAGAAATTTAAGACCCCGCAAAATTCAGAAAGGCAAAGGAAGAAAGAAAGTTAAACGTGTGGGCAAGAGTTCTTATAATAAGAGTGTGAATCGAGTGAGTGGAAAACGAAGGTTGAAATGAACAATTAATGGCAATTACTGTTGAGCATGGTAAACTCCTGGTAAATATTGTGAGAACAGGGAATATATAAAAACGCCGTGTCAGTGTGATGAGTGAAATTGTTGAGAGTTATCTAAACCAACGACTGGCCGGCGCGTTTTCCGGGTTATCCGGTTTCCTTAAAAACCATCCAGAATTTCAGGACAAGGAAGCCGTACAACGGGAGCTTCGAAAATTAGAGGGATATTCATTACACAAGCAAATCAGACGGAAATACAAACGTCGGCGAATTATGGTGAACTTTATCAATAAAATTTGGAGCACTGATTTGAAAGACATTGAAAATATTGCTATAATGAGTGCAATTATTTTGTGCTCGTGGTGGTAGATAGCTTTAGCAAAAAAGCTTATACCCGGCTTCTTAAAAACAAGAACTCTGAATCTATGATTTCAGCATTTACATCTATATTTAAAGAGGCACGGGCAAAGCCAATGTACTTATTTAGCGATCGAGGGAAAGAGTTTACCTCTTCTGCTTTTAAAACATTTTTGGATAAATATGAAATAATACCCTATCATATCCATTCAATTGTCAAAGCTTCTATTGCCGAGCGTTTCATTAGAACTCTTTTCACAAAACATCAGAGATTTATGACTCAGAAAAACACAAAGAACATCAGCAAAGTACTGCAAACCTTTACAGACACGTATAATAATTCGTTTCACAGTTCTATCGGTCGTGCTCCTAATACAATTACCATCAAAAACTCATTTGAGACGTGGAGGCACTTGTATAGACAGCACATAGCTGAGGCCCAGGCTCCAAGATCTCCACCAAAATTTTCGATTGGAGATTCTGTTCGCATCTCCAGAGCAAAGCTTCTGTTTGAAAAGGGCTACTCAGAGAACTATAGTCGCGAAATATTTAGTGTGTCAAAAGTTGTAAATACGTATCCTTACACTTATAAACTAGTAGATAAGTCAAATGAAGAAGTTCAAGGCCAGTTTTATGATTACGATTTAAATCTAGTTAGTATTAGCCCAGGAAATTAGTTTAGGATGTAATGTGAAAACAAAAAATTGAAAACAAATAAAACCTTGTATATAATTGTACCCTGGAGGATTTACATCTTCATTTGCAGACCGGTTTCATTAAAGTCAGCATGATTCATAACAGTCTCAAACAATTCGTTCCGTTTAGTGATAACGAACATTTTGTTTATCTGAAAAATACGGGTAACTTACCAGCGTTTAAAAATACTAGTGACATTGTTCAGCAGTTACCAACAGACTTTGCATATAACAAACATCATTACAACGTTGGGCTGCTGAATTTAAGATACACATCCAAACAACCCAAATCACTCGAATCAAACCCGACGAGAAAAGGTAGGGAAAGGAGATTCAAGCGATCACGGAAAACATTCACCCCACTACATCATGCGGCTATTCCGGTTGGGCCCCTGTTTCCAGACTACAAAAACCCTATTATTGCAGAATATTCAATTCGGAAACAGAGCAAAGAAACCCTTTATGAATTTACCGAGAAATTTAATAACGGTGTTGGCAAACTAATTAACGTCTTGATAGCTCAAACATATGTTGATGCAGACGGGAAAAAGTTTGTACCAACGTTGTATGTTAAAAATCAAGACACTGCTACTTGGGTTCTATTTTCAAACGCTTTTGCATCTTTATTCGGCTTCAATCGGAGATGCTTCTTTGAGGGTGTATATGTGGGAAGTACTGTAATCGATCAATCAATGTTCGATCGATATACAAACGATGCAGACTTTTCTGTTAGAACGTTCAAAAAAAATGGAGAATACAATAGGAACTTTATTATGATAGATCAGCAATTTAGCTCTCTCTTTGCGTTTCATAAAAACCTTAACGAACAATTCAAACCCTTCTTCGCCAGACTCACATCTGTGCTAGGTAAACGAGGGTTGAATGTAATGTTTTCCTTCGACACGGAAAACAAATGTACAATGATTGTTAGCCTTCCCACATCTAACCCCCTGAATTACATAATACTCCCTCAGGAGTTACTGGACAGCCTTGGTTTCAATAATGACCGATTTTATTTTGGCACTAAATACACCTCAGATACTCCGTTTAACAGTACCGCTTTCGATAACATTATCCCACTTAAGAATCGTTTCATTAATGCTCGGTACTTTTCACTGCAATTTTTGGCCATGAAAGAGCCTAAATCGCAAAGCATTGGCGATGTATTTACGGAATTGAATAACACATTCATTGATCAGCACCACGATCAGTTCCCTATCCAATTCTCATACGATGATGGAGAAATAATTCTCAATGAAATACCGCCTGACGTCACAGTCCAGCTGCCAGCAGACTTACGAAACTACTTTGGGCTTCCCATTGAAGCAGAATTTAAGAGAAATAGTAGGTTTCCCGCTCGGAAAATGATTGTCGAGCAGGAAGAAGAAATTGAATGGGAAGAAGAGCATGAAGGAGATGCGGGCATTCTTGGGAGTAAGAAAAGGTTTCTGGTGCTGTCAAATATAATTGAAAACCAGACATATGAAGGACAAAAAGTTCCCATTCTACGAGAACTGAATTTCAACGAGGACTATAATAATGAAACTGAGGTTAATTTTAACCCAGTCATATATTTACCCCTAAGGAATAAACAAGTCACGGAGGCTCGCATAAATTTTGTCGACGAGAATCTAAAACCTATTGATTTTGGAGACGCTGAAACGGCAGTTACTCTCCATTTCAAACCAAAATATGCGTAAGGTTCTCTGTGACGAAAAGGCTTGTGTCCTTGAACCCGGTCATCAGACACAAACAGGAAGTGGAGCAGAGCAGACCTTTACATATATGGCTTCTCAAGGTTTAAATCCAGAAGCATCATCTTATCTAATTCCGCTTAGAAGTGCTGGAACATCAGCAGCAACAAAAAAGCGAGGTCGTTCACAGACAGGCGGGGGATTTAAACGAACGTCAAAAAACGTCCAAGCCGGTGCCGGAAAAAGGCGACGCCGGAAGCGTAGAGTTTCGTCTAAGAGAAGTGGGAGAAAACGTATTCAAATTGGGTTTGGGAGGAAAACAGGAAAGAGGCGCTGCGTCAAACGAAAATCTGGTTAAAATATGGATGTAAACTCTGTCTTTGAGGAAAAACCCACGGTATACGAGGGATCCCAGCAGAGTGCACGAAGTGAGGTGCAGCTATTTGATTTGCCTCCTACTGATCTAACTACACAACTGAGTTCAGATTACACTCAAGCGTATCCCCTTGTTTCTATAAAGGAAAATTACAACCCCCTAGAATTTTCTATACAACTCGATACATCAGGGTACTACGACCCATCTGACTCATTCCTAGCATTAACATGCCGAATTGTTAAACAGGACGGAACACTATGTGACGATAATGATATCGTCGCCCCGTCAAATCTTTTTTTCCAGACAATGTTTTCTAATCTGGAAATTTATTTGAACGGCCAACTGGTCTCCGACTCGGGAAACTATTATTCCCAAATCGCATATTTGCAACGATTACTTGCTTCTAGCCCAAATGACAAACAGGGTAAACTTCTGAATGAATTTTATTACCCGGACGAAAAGCCCGAGGCATACTCTGCTTCAGACCCAGGATTTGCCCAGAGATACGAGAAGACAAAAAATTCACAACCATTCACAATGATAGGGCAACTTGTTGCCAACATTTTCAACCAACCAAGATTTCTTCCGGCAGGAACAGAAATCCGGATTTTATTGCGCAGGAATTTGCCCGAGCTTTGCCTAACCGCAGCCTATGATACCAAGACTGGTTTCAACGGCTGTCCATATTCCTATCAAATAACAAATGCTACGTTCTTTGCCTCTAAAAAGGTCATTTCAAAACCTATTGTTGATGCCCACAGACACCAACTTTCACTTGGCAGAACTTTTAAATATCCTACTACGGAGGTCGAGCTAAAGACATTCACCATTGCTCAGGGTCTTACAAGCATAACTACAGATTCTGTTGTTATTGGAAAAATTCCTCGCATACTTGTCGTCGGACTTGTGTCCAGCACATCCTTTCTCGGGAAACTATCTAAATCCCCGTTTAACTACGTGGATAAAAACATTTGTGAGCTCGGTTTCACCTGGAACGGTGAAACCGTGGAGCATAGAGTGTTCCCTTTCAACTTTAGAAAAAGCTCAACTGCAAAAGTGAATGGCAAGGATGTCATAGTGTGGAGTGGAGTCGACGACTACTTACTAGCAGTACGTAGCCTCGAAAAAACGGCAAGTAATCCTTCTTTAGGGAACGGGATTAATAGAGATAATTATAGATTAGGGAACGTTTTAACAGCGGTTGAGCTACTACCTAACAGTGGAAATGCATTGAGTGTCAACCGAAGAGGGCAAATTAAGGTACAGCTGAAGTTTCGAGAACCCTTGGACGAGCCAATTAACGTAGTAATTTATGCTCAATATCAGTCCATCATAGAAATCGACTCCAACAAACAAATTATTTTCGACCATTAAAATGAATACTCATTCTTTGATGGAGGGACTTCGGTTGTTATTATCAACACGTAACACCAAAGTTCAATACTTTGTTGTACCCGCTGATAGACTACATGATCAGAAAATTACAACGTATCCTTGTGTAGCAATAGTGAATACTGATCTAGCTCAAGATAGAGGAACTCACTGGATTGCTTTCTTCATTACATCTGAGACTTCCTATGAATACTTTGATTCATTTGGGAAGCCGAGAAAAAGCTACAAGAACCTACAACGGCCTGCTGGGAAACTTCTGAAGGAAAATTGCTTGCCACTGCAAGGCCCATATACTGATGTGTGTGGACATTTCTGCCTATACTTTTCCTACCTGAGATCTATAGGAATTTCGTACGAAAAATTTCTACGTCTGTTTCAATCTAATTTTTCGAACAACGAAAATTTTGTGAGGAACTTTGTTCGCAACATTCCTAATTTGAAAGAAAATGGTCTTTACAATGACGAACATAAAGTTCAGTGCTGCTTTCCTCGTTCTAGAATGAAAGCAAACAATCTTTGAGATGCAAATTTTAAAGCCATATTATATTAGCAGTTAAGGATGAGATGTAAATAAAAATTGCCGTAATAATGTAAATAAAAATATTGCCAGGGTAATGTAAACAAAACTATTACCATTATAATGTAAAGAAAATATGTCCATGATAATAAAGAGTTTTGTGGTGGTGGTGGTGAAAATATCGCGGTAATTCATTCGCATTTACAAAATTTACACATTAGTTTATTCAGTACAATATTCACATAATACATTTTTTAGCAAGAAATGCTGCTATGTTGGGGTGATTACCCTTATTTTCTAGAGCTATAAGCCGCCTCTCTTCGAATTGAACGAGCCGGGACCTTCTACCATCATATGTAAATCTATCATCTCTAAATATTTCGTCCAGGATCATTAATTGATCAGGGTCGTGCACTCTGCTCAAAGCAACATAGTCCATACCAGGCGAGTTTTGCCTCGAACCCAGGAAAATTGCAATTGAACTGACATTGAGACCCACTACTTTATAAATCGGCATCCCATAGCATAAACGCAAGGGATACACTTCGAATTGCCTTATATTCTTGTCCAGCGGGTTGTATTCACTGTACTTAAATACAGGAATGCCCTTATTTCCCCGACGACTGGTATACTGGTGAGCTCCTGTATATTGAGGAAAGTCGACAAGTATGCACAGTGGCATGATCTTGTCCTGATGGGTATTGAAAATAATATCTGTCACTCTCCCGCAACTCCCGTTACACAACCCCCAAGGAATCATGATATTCTTTAGCAGTACGACAGGGCATCCGACAGCAATGTTTAATGTTTCAAACCCATTTGGAATAGAAACAATTTGGTCTTGCTTAAATTCTTTCTTGAGCATATATTCATTGTGGTTACACGCCTGGAAGCGACGAGGAAAAACGTGAAGACTGAATTGGAGCCTTTTTTGATCTTCTGCACTTAACTTGGACTTCATTCTTGACCGCAAGAATAAAACATCTTGCCCTGTTACTTCCTTTTTTCTTATGCGTTCCAGAAAATGCAGATACTCCGTCTGAGGTATTTGACAACCAACTTGACGAAATATTGTTTTTAGAACAAAGACATTAGTGAATAAGTTGTACAACTCGTAACCCCTCTTGCAATATGGGAATTCGCTTGACGGGGCTGAATTAAAGAGAGGTGAGTCACCTATAGGCCCAATTTGAAAAATGTCTCCAAGAAGACAGACGGATCTTCCGGCAAAGGGCTTCTCACTGTTTGAAGGATCATACTTTTTCAACAGTTGGTCAATGGTGTATAAACATCTTGACCCCACATTTGAAAATTCGTCAATTAATATAAACTTAATTTTCCCGAGTTCCTTTGCTCTCCTAGAGCGTATATCTACTGCACGAATGAAAGCTTCTAAATCTTCCTCCTTGCAGTTAATTGGCAAGCCTATTGCAGAATGAAGAGTTCGTCCTTGCAAGTTAAATGCCGACACACCTGTGTATGCACAAACAATAAATGAAAATTGTTTGTTCCTGACTGCACATTTTTCTAACATATACTTTAGGTAATGGCACAAAACACTTTTGCCAGTGTTACAGCCGCCAGTAATTAGAAGTCTTAAAGGATTCTGAAACTGCTCAATGACCGACTGTTGGGCATGCTTTTCAACAAGGTCAACAACTTGTCTTTGTTGAAGTGTTAAATCTTCAAAAGGAATGCTAGGTGGGGTGGTACAGGTGGGAATCCATCCCAACTTCCACATATCAAAAATATTTTTATTGAGCACAAAGTTACTCATTTTGGTTCACTGAGATATTTTCACACACTGCTCCGTATTGAAGGAGGGAGGGAAAGGAGAAAAGAAAATAATTTATTCATACAAATATCGCATACTGATTTTCTTGTTTTACCTCGGACGAATTTCTACATTTGGTGAATATCTCCCATACAGAAAATCCTGAGGGCAAGCTGAACCGAGAAAGCTGGTGACTCATTCGGCTGGTATATAAACTCGAAACAATATACGGAAGTCCACACTTTCTCAAACTATTTGCTCTTATTCACCTTACAAGTGAAATATTTCAAATATGAAAAAGTTTAATCTTTCTCAGCGTTTTACAAAAAGTGAAAGTGGGCAAGTATCTAGTGAGGCAGAGAGATTTCGCCCAAAGCTGAAACCATTTGACGCCTCAAAGTCTTTTAAGCCGGAGCAAGTACCGGCTAGTCATGAGTCGCCATTCACCTGGGATTTTTTTGAGAAAAGCAAAGAGTCATACTTTATTGATTCTGAAATTCTAGCACGTATGGCTTTTAACTCCCGCCATCGCTGCAACTTTATTCACCTTGGACGAAACAATAAAACGGGAAGTGTCACTACCATCAACTTTAGCGAACACGAGGGACGGCAGCTGCTTACATTCCTCGGCCCCATTCTTGACCAGTTGAATCGGCATCCCCTGCCTGGGCAAAATTTTGAGGACCTCATCCCTTTTTTTGAGAAAAGGCCATCCCGTGCACTAGATCACCCGGACTTACTAAAGCACAGTTTTTGGCATGAGCCAGACTTTGTGAGCTCGTCTGTTCGTGCCAGGCTGATTTACAACCGCATAAGAGGAGCATATGAACTACTCCTCAATCGGGGCATAAGTGATGCGTTGGCCATCAAGTACAAGACCTGGCTGGGCCCCACCTTGACATTCAACTTGCAGGCCATGCGAAACCTCGAATCATTCGTGTTCGAGTTTGCTGCCGCAGATGATACCGAAGATGAAGAGAAAGAGCTGATGATTGACTATTAGTTGGACAGGGCATATGTACAGTATTCGATTTAGAGCCCAAGATACATTTATCTCCTTACATGTAATGTATTTATATTTGTTTTGTGTATACAAATAAAATCTATGTTAGAAAATCCCCACAATGCACGAGCATCTCCAAACAATCTCATGTTGCATATTTAAGCACGTACAAGATAAGGACTCACCCTAATGCGTAATATTTTCTCGAAGGGACTCAATCTCGTTTTCAGTACGTTTTGAGGTTGCATCATTTACACTACTTTTTTTGGCTCATTTCATATTTCTACCCAACATTTCGTACCATGGAAACAATTATTAATAGTAAGAAATTTTTAATTATCCACACATAAATTTATTTTGTTGCAATAGCGAGAATATTTACTTATTGCTCTGCCATCATATTCTCTTCTTGTGTGAATTAGTCTGCAACTACAGGGGCAGCTGCTATGACTGTATTCAGGGGGGAAGTTTTTATATTCAAACAATCCACCAGGCATTTTGCTGCGTGACCAACCCGGCGGTTATTGACGATCCGGTGAAAAGCATTTCTCGAACCGTGTCGGATTGCCCTGAACAAAATGCATTATTTGCAGGCGCCTATTGGGGTACCGCTTATTTGTATTCTGTTTTTATGCATATGCGGACAGTATAATAGAAACTATTAAGTGCAACAATATTTATTGCAGTGCTATTCCTGCTAGTGGTGTTGTCAGCTTTGATGGTCGTGATCATCATTTGGTGCCGGAAAAAGAGTTGGCGGGTGATGAGACAACCGGAGCAGACCGAGTCAGGAGGAGAGGAACTCGCTCTCGTCTCATACACAGGAATGGGTGAGAGTGTTGACAGCTCATTTATGTCAGAACCAGAATATGAGCAAGTTCCAGAGACTCGTCATGAGGGTTTGTGTACATATGAGAATGTCCTTCTTGAGTGAATCCTCACACCCTCAATCCCCAACAATTACATATATACGTATATAAATTTTTGAATATATTAATTCTGATGCATTTCGTTTATTCAATTTTCTTATTTTACGACAATTTTACGACAATGCCGTGTGTCTGTAGAATAAACTCCATTTGATTTTGATCGTATGCAGAGTTTCTCCGACTTAATTTTTTCACTGGCTAGCTCACGTATACTGTCTTGATCTGATCAGACTTTAGTTTGTTTCATACTTTCATCCTGAAAAGACTAATATTTTTCTCAAACTCCAAAATGTACTGCAAGATTTGCGAGCGTCACGTTGATATGCCATCAGGCTACAAGATCGAAAAGAAAATTATAGTTCCTTTTAAGACTCCAACATATCTCCAGCATTTAGGAGCTACTGTGACATTGTTGGACGATTTTCATATGTTTGGGAAAAACGTCTGGGGAAGTTTTCATTACGTGCAACACAAGAAATCTCAGGGTGTGAACCAGAGAGTACATGCATTTCATTTCCGGTGTCTGCTGCTTAAGTTCCAGGAGGGCTACCTGGAGGAAGGCGGGATGGAGTCTAAAAAGCTCTACAAGTTCCATTGCCCCGTGCAAAAATGCGAAGCAAGTATCCGAACATTCTGGGACACAGTTCCCAGGCACCGAATTGGCAAATCCAATTTTGATTGGTATACAACACTTCGGAGTAAGAAATTTTTAATTATTATTTAAGACTGGTTATTCACTTTGCTTGAAGGTAGGAGTTTTTATAAAACACATATCAATTTTGTAATATTAACAGTGACTTCGAGTGATCCTATAATGCAAAGCTGCGAGGGAACGAACGGCCCACTGCTGGTTAGACTGGATGAGTATGGCCTGCCAACGAGCACCATATTTTGTAAGTATATTTTTGTGCCAATAAATTGATACCTTTGCTACAGTTCTAAGGTAATATTATTTAGTACAACTCGACTGTAATCCTTTCAGTGGAACCCGACGTGGGATTGCTAATTCCCAATGGGATTATAAAAGTTGAGCCACCATCAACTCTTCCAGCTGAAATTCGTCAAAGACTGGAGGTCAAGAAAGCTAGCATGACATTGACCGTCGATGGGTACGATATTGATTCCCCTGGACTTTCTTTGAGCATTGCGGGTGAGTAGTTACTATTTTGATAAATTTTCAAGCATCCAAGCAACTCATTCAGAAAGAACCTGTGTTTATTTAGACTCGAATCAACCAATTCCGGGAACATCAGCAGCAATCTGGGCTCCTCCGAATTCTCCTACTTTTAATCAGATACTCAATGATCTGCTGGGCTTGGAGTCCGAGACTGGAGGGCCATTGCCAGCGGCTGCAGGTGTAATCGCTACGCCAATAGTCAACCAGGTCACTGGAGAAATTCCCCATGATATGGTATTTCAAACCACTGACTACCACGATATTCGTAGTGAGGCCAATTTCATGGATTCAATGAGTGGCCAAGCTGGGGCTGCCCCTTCTGGAGTGAATCAAACGTCAGAGGATGATGATGACTTTGATCCACGCAAGTACTACGAAGTTGTGTCATCTGAAGACTCGGATGATGATGGAGATGGTCGAGCTGTACATCAGCAGCATCCCACTCAACTTCATCTACTTCCGGAAAGCAAGAATCCTCTGGTCAGAGGAACTTTGGAAGTTATAATTCGCGAAAACGCGGATTCGACTGTTGGACCCACCATTGCTTGAACAAGTGGAAGAATAAGCAATTTTACATGTGCACTACTATGAATACGTATGTGGTAACTATAGGACTGAATAAAAGACTGATTATAATTTGTAGAAATTCGAACCAAAATTTGCACATTGGGTTCACATTTTCGTGATTGTGCTTTTTGTAACACATTTATCGTGCATGTACTTTATTTAAGACAATAAAAATATTAAATTAAAATTGGTAACAGGGACAAACTGATATGTGAATATTAACAACATTGTCTCATATTCGTACTTTGTTCGTACATTCTCAAAATTGTCTGGAATTTTGTATGTATACTTATATTCAAGCACTTTAATCGTGCATTTTCATGCTTCTAAGGAAATTTCAGTTCTTTTCTATTAATGCACTTTAATCGTATACTTCCATAATTCGTTGGTAATTTAGGATAATTATATAGAGGTGTAAACATACATACATATATAGGCCAGCCATATCAATTGCCTGCATGTGTATAGCTATGTCCCGTATAGGTAAAAGCAACCTCGTAAAATTACTTCATTATTAACGCCGGCAGATTCTCCCCAAATATAATTAAATCAAATATGATGTCTCTTTCCAATATTCAGTCCAACCGTTGCTTGCTGTACATCCCGTCTCCCAAATTTCACTTTGCCATTCTCCAGCAATTCTAATATTCCCCATTTTTACGAAATGAGAGTCAACGTCTTTTTAAAATGTGCATGATGTCACAGAAATATGCTTTATTTAAGAAAGCCTAATCTAGAATAACGTGCATCCGTAGGAATGAGGAGCGTCGATTTCAAATGTACATCATTTTTAATGCAGACCATTGTATAGAGGGTTAACTTAATGCTAAAAGAGAGGAATCGTGAGGGGGAAACTTGATACTGCCCACTGTGAGCAGGAGACCACGATATACAGGTTTTACTGTACTTTGATCCGACCATGTGACAGTATCAGGCGTGTGTGTCTGTACTCTTCAGAAAGGGAACGGATTATTAATCCGGGATTAATTTAATCTCGGATTACAAAATTTATAAGAAATAATTAATCCCAATCCTAATCCAAATGTTGAGTAAAATTGAATCTAATCATTACTCCTCAATTCCGATCAGCGCTTACATTTTAATGTATTTGTCAAATCAAATTATTTGCATGACCAAGAATTAATCCCCAATCCTAATCCAATGCTTGATGATTTAATTTTCAGTTATATTAGTTTCTTAATTCACTACATTCCTGCTTGCGCTGCTTTTCTGATTTGTCTGGGAGGTCTGGAAAATGACCAAAAACTAATTACCTTTTAGGACAACCGGGAACCATGTCTACAACTGCCTCATTACTTTCCCCGGTCTCTGTCTCCACTCCAAGTAATTACATACATATATGCCTAGGTGCTCTTCCTTTAAAGTTTATTACTTGAAAACAAAGATGCATAATTGAATCACAGATGATATCAAAATATTGTCCTACATTTTCCTATATCTAGTACAAATGCCAGTCTCGAGCCCTACCTATATGCATATATTTTAAAATCATGGACAATTCTGCCTTCCTATATATTCCTATTTCCTTTATAGTTTCCTTTGACATACAACACGCATGCTTATAGTATCCCTTAAAGAAACGTTAGAATTGCATATATCGTTGGCTCAATTCTAAAAAGTTCCATTTTCAATAGACATCCCATTTAAAAAGCACGTGTTACGAAATGAAAATGTTACCTTTTAAAATTTAGCCGACGATATCTTCATTAAAACTTCAATGTAGGTCTTTCCCGCCGCATTTCCTATTTCCTACGTACATACTTTATGCTTTGCTAGCCAACTCCTACCCTTCCTATTTGTACTTTTGCTCGGAAGGAGGCTTCCTATCCTATCCCAACTTTTAATAATTAGATTTTTATGCCTTCCTTTTCCTACATATAAATTCTTGCAAAGTCCGTTCGCCTATTTATAGGATCATTGTAGGAAGGAAATGCATCTTTGCTTGAAAGACTTGCATTTCCCCCGAGATCAAAATGGGGGGAGAGGATAAATGAGATGGAATGAAATGAATGAAAGGTGTGATGGTGTTGGGAATAGTTTTGTTCGAAATTTCGCCTTGACTTTAGCGATACTTTGGGACGGGCATGATCCGTGACCTGAAAATGAGGAACACGGAAATTCTTTCAGTCCAACAAAAGCATTGCAATGTAGTAGTACTAAAGGGAACGGCGGGAAATGTCATTTGCTCAGAGATAAATATGTGCTGGTACGTTTTAACAGGTTCCAATTCATTTATGATCTTTTCATAATTCGGACATACAGCTATACAAAGTGAAACGTAACCCAGTTTTGATTGAAAATTGGGGGAAAATCCGATGTTTCCAGCCTGCGTTACTCTCTGTATTTAGCTGGGAGGGTTTCAGAGTCGGACATAAAGAGATCAGCTTTAGTACAATAAAAAATGAGGGGAAAATTTAAAAGAAATTTAGGGGAAATTTAGGGAAGTTTGGAGACAATTTAAGAAAAATATTTTGGTAAAATTTAAGTGAAGGTCAGGGGAAAATTAAGGGAAAGATTTGAGGCTATTTCGGGGGATTAACGGGATGTTTTGGGGCCCAAATTAAGTGAAGCTTGCGATAAATTAAGGAAACATTTTGGAAAAAATTTGGATGGTATTTGAGAAAATTTAGTGTGCAATTTCAGACAATTTTGTTTGTCCTTCATTTTAAGTGATGTTGGAGGAAAGTTTTAGGGAATTTTGGAGTAAGTTTAAGATAATTATGGTAGATAATTTGAGGGGATTCCGGAGTAAGGTTTAAGATAATGATGGAAGACAATTTGAGTGAATTTCGGATTAAGCCAAAGATTATTGTGGAAGAAATTTAATGGAAAATGAGGATTATTTTGAAGGAAATTCGAGAAAATTTTGGGGGAACAATGTTGGAAAACAAGAGGGGAGAATTAGTAGAATAAGGAGTTCGGTTGAGCTAAATTTGTCAAAAAATTGGAATGAATTTTGAAAAAAAAATTGAAAGAATTTTAAAGAATTTTAGAGAAAATTTGAGGGAATATTAGAGTACCTTTAATGGAATTTGGAAGTACATTTGGGGGGATTTTTGGAGGATATAATTTAGGATATTTCGCCGGAAATTTGTTAGAATTCCGAAGTACATGGGGGGATATTTATGACCGGTTAAATTTCAGTGATCCGGAGCACGTATCTATTTTTTATTTTTAGACTTAGCGTTTTGGAAGGAGATGTGGGGAAGCTGAGTAAGTTCAATTTCTGCGGTCTTCGACGAAACAAGTGTGAGGAGACAGTTCCCTTTACTCTCCATAATACCCATCTCCATCCCACCAGAAGCTAGGCTCAAAAGTGTTACTCTTTTTCTCACAAATCAATCATATGAATTTATGTCAACACTTTACGAGTTTTATCCAAGACCATAAGAGAGTTTTTCCCAGTTATGTATATATCGGGAGACAGAGCTTTGAATTAGACAAGAACCTTACAAGAGCATTTTCTCTAATTTCAAGTAACAAATTACAGTCCTCGAATATCTTCAAAAAGCTAAGGAGACCTGATTCAAGCTGAGGGGCTGCAATTTCCTACTATTTTTTGCAAAGTTAATTCGTTCTATATATTTACAAGAAGTTACTGTAAACATGAAAAATGCCTAAAGTTGACACTAATAATGTACGGATAGAGTTTTATGATTTCTACAGTACGAAGGTAATCAATAGCCTACGATTCACGGCTTAAAATTTTCCCGGCCTTGGCTTTTACACCCTTACTTTATACTATTCCCATGAGAGAGGATTTATGTGAGAATTTTAGTAATTACCTATAAAAAACAAATGATTTGTGTTACCTAAATGCTAATTTCCCTCCTTGATAAGAAAATTTGTAAGAATATTCACTGATTATTGCAGTGTGCCAGTGTTCTTACGTAATAAGATCATTTTTAAATTAAAGCCCCAGAGTCGCTTCTTTCGAACAGTTTCATATTAGAAATTTTTAAATTATTGTTATTTTCTGAAAGCCAGAATTTTTGAAATAAGCTGAGGCAAGAAAGAAAATTGGGGAAGAGTTAAATTATCGTAAGACTAAATTTAAATTTACTAAATTCTAGTCGAGCATTTTCGCTCATGATATAGTACACATTTTCGTGTTAAAACAAGTTTAGTTAGCAACAAACCTTTGAATGCGATCCCATTTTTTTATTTTCACAAGCTGAAATGTTTTCAGGCCTCTCAATTATCCTTTCACTCCAACCTGAAGTCGGAAACAATCTAACTTTGACAAATATTTTTTAATCCCGGGTATCAGTTACATACGAACAATTTTTTAGTGACAAACGGAAAATTTATTATAGCAGTTTTTAATTAGCACTTTTAATCCGAGTTGGTACACTGCACAAAATGTACATAATAACAAATGTATACTTTACTCGCAATTTATTTTCTGAAGCTTCTTCGAGAACTTGACTGGTATGTATTTTTTTCAAACAATTTCCAGAAATTATAAAGTTATAGCCACTAATCTATCTGCTCCAATCCAGCTCCACTCAAAACCAATGTTGTACTAGATTTTCATAATGCAACATAAACGCGGAGTATGGGTCTTGCCCTACTTTTAATACAAAGCTGCCCGTTAAAACTTTCCCACACTCAAAATTTCACGCTATATTAAAATTTTGGCGTTGAGTTGTCTGCAGCTGCACTTTGGAACGATAAATGTCAATGCTACAGAGTACTATTCGTACCCTTGATTTACAACTCCTCCGCCTATCGGCCCTTCGGTCCTTCAAGGACCCATCACAACAAGCCCCTGTACTATCTTAATGAAGCATGCATTTTTATTACTCTATTTTTTGCCCTCTCTCCAGTATTTTTCCATCTTCCTTTCTCCTATCCTTTAACACACACACCCATGTTAAAGGATAGGACCGGTGTGTTAAAGGATAGGACCACGCCAAAAATTCCTATCCGACTCACGGGTAAAAAAATCCCATCCACCGACACGTCCTAAAAAAGGGTATCCAAACCTAACTACTAATATGGTCATAACAAATAAAGGACACTTACCCTATTAAGTGTGTCCTTAATTGACAATTACCTCTTCAGAGGTAAGTTATGCCTAATAACAGAAACCAATATTGGGACAAACGAAAAAGTGTTCACTTATTTTTGCTCATATGTAGAGCAAACACTTGCGCAAGGGGTTTAGAGAGTAAAGAACATTTAAATAATAATTATTAACTCACATCACATTCTGAGTACTTCAATAGAACATTTGGAATGTGAAGGATACATACAAAATTACATACAGTAACATAATCAGTTCCATACTCATAAATGCTGAAGTTTATTAACTAATAATAATTGTAAGATTTGAAAGGCAAGATAAGGCGTATCAAATAAAAATATTTCAAAACCTGGAGAAGTGAAATTTTAAATTAAGGAAAATTAATTATTATTATCTGAACTGAACAGTGGTAGCATCGTTCTACTTCAAGAAATCTGCAATTAATACACATATTTAACACGCAATTATTGGTTTGTAACAAGACGAATTCAAACGCCTTTAGGTGATAAAATATTTAGACTGTAAAGAACTAACTCAATACTCAAGAGATTTTACCCCTGTTCTCAAGATATCACAATGCCCAGCTCCTCATTGGTCGGCATGTTACAGTCCGGGTGGTTCTGCGTATAGTGGTTCCTTATAGCGTTTTTACTTTGGAATTTTTTTCCGCACTCATCACAGGAGTAGTTCAACAACTGATGTGTAAGGAGATGCCCAGCCAGATCCTTGGAGTTTAGGAACTTCTTATGACACTCCTTGCATTGATGGAGAACATTCCCCGACACATTCTCATGCTCCTCCTCAACATGCTTTAGGAGCTGGAACCCCATTTTGAAAACCTCCCCACAAACTTTACATGCTATCTCCAGTTTCTTCTGGTGAGCATTTTGAAGATGATCCTTAAGGCCAATCTCCTTCTTAAACTGTTTCCCGCAATCTGAACAAGTAAATCCATGAGAGTTTTTGCGATGCTGAGACATTTCGGCGATATTAGGAAACGGTAGTTTACATACAACACAATGTGCTGGGGAGCGCATTTTGTGGACTATTTTCCAATGACTCTTGATCCTCCGCATATCTTGAAATACTTCCGGGCATTTATGGCATTGGAATTGTGTCCCGCACATATATTTATAACCAGCAGCAATGGATACGGGGTCGACGCGAAATTCTGCATCCTTGTCGACATCTTGTTCGTCCAGATCTTCAATTTCTTCAATGTCCGATTTTACATCCGATTCTTCCATCTTTGCGGCCATTTCGCCAACAACCTGTTCCAGATGTTTCGCCCGCCAGTGCTTGATAAACTTGTAAGGTTTCGAAGCAGTTCTCACAGGTGATTTTTGAATTGACCGAACTATAATTTTTCGCTTTCGGGGTGTCACAGTGTCCTTTAAATCCAGTAAGTGTCTGTCCACGTCAAGCTCGGTATTGAAAGGGCGTTTGCAGAGCAGGCAAAAAATGTGCAAGGGTGGAATTTTATTTTATTTTTGTCCAACTGAAGTTTTACAGGAAATGGCAGACCACATTGGCATTATTTTTGTTTTTCTCGTTACTTGTTATACAAAATTAAAATTAATAACAATTATTCATGGATATCTTCATTTTAATTTGATTGAAATGTACACTACTTGTAATGAGATGAAGTAATTTATTGACATTATTTTTCAAAAACCTTTATGTAAAGCAATTTTTTTAAAACTTACTTAAAGCTCCATGGAATTATATAATTATTCAATTAGTATTTGAAGTGACTGTAAATAAATGACAACAGCAGAAAATTATTTGATTTCAAGTTACTGCCATAACTGTTCACGAGCACCACAACAAGTCCAGTCTCCAGTCTATTCTAGTAATTTGAAAGGTTGGGCCGTCTTCGTCTACGTCTCCCACACGTTCCTGGAGGCGGAGGCATAGGGTAAAAGGATAACTCTGATGACGATGTTAAAAGTGTCCCGAGTCCCGACGTCCCGAGCGGCAATAAATGGTACATACAGCTAGGCCTTGACGAGTTACATTCAGTCATTCAGGCACAAGCCTCGCCTCGCACATACATGTATACTTCCTCAACGCAAGATGGAGGATGTCACAACAACATAACTCTCTGGCGAATACCGAAGCATATGTCTGAAAATTATACTCAAATGGTTCCTTTCAAGTGGTATACACGTATACAGTAATTATATATTATATTATATATCAGTATTATATATATATACTATACCGTTAGTATGCAGGATGAAAAATTTCACATGATTTATATTGTATTTTTCCACCCAGTTTTTCCGTTGGTTCCAGAGGTTATGTTATCCTAATTAGAATAAATCTTTCAATTAATTTGAGGAATTTGTGCTATTCTTAAAATAACTCGACTGTTCCATCTGGAACATTCGCTACTATTGTAGTGTATTCATTTAGAATATTCTATAATTTTCTAGAATGTTCCTGTTGGAACGTTCTAGTAAATTTGAGCACATTTTGTAAGAAGGTTGTTTTAGGGAGAGACTTAAGAGCCCCATTTGGTAAGAGTCAGCGATATAGGTAACAATCACGTAATTACATGCACCGCATTATACATAGTCACAATGCAGTGGACGGGCTCTAAAAGTCGTCTAAATACAACGTTCGCAACCGGGTAGTCAACAGTATAGTTGACTATTCAAAATCATAAATTTGTTAAACGTTAAAAAATGATGGCGTTGGTAGCATATTCAAAGGCACGCGTATTCAGTGCTATCAAGACATGAAAATAAGTTAAAAAACGTAGTCTATTCTTTCCAAAAAGCTGGACTCCAAAAGTAAAAATACAAATATAGTTTAGAGGCTAATGCAGCCTGAGCATATACTAAATCAGTTGATTAGCTACATGCCTACTTTTGATGCATTCAAATCCAAAAAGCATATTTTTAAATTTAGTTCCTTCACTTCGACCCAGTGCTGCCCGTTCACTTTCTAGTCTAGTCAATTCTAGTCCACCACGTACTCAAGCTGTACTATTCTATTCCTATTCTATTCATATCTGCTTGTGACTTGGCTATTCTAGTCTATTCCAATTCCCTCCAAGTCAACAAAATCCTAGTCTATTCCAAGTCTATTCACCTATTCACTATACACCACAACCAAAAGCAGCTTCAACGAATGTAACGTTGCTGAGAAAGGAAAACTGCGTTTCTTTGAGTTTCCATGTACAAATCGAAAGGAACTTGCATCAAGCGTGTTAGGTACACTCTTAAAGCATCATTATTACCCAGGTAGCTAAATTGGAAACAGCACTAACAATAAGCTGATAGTTCTGAATCGGAGTCTGGTTTTTGAAGGAAGTAAACTTAGAATATTTAACTGAAGTTTTTTCGATGAGCCTGAGATCGTTGAAGCAGAGCTTCTACCGGGGACAGGGACGTTCCGTCGGGACACTGGACGGACCGGGACGGGACGTCCCCTTTCCCCATTAAATTCGGGACTGGACGGGCGCAAAAAAATTGTTCCCATTATATTCGGGACGGGACATGCTTTCTGGTCGTATGTATAACGGGATGGGACGAGCAAGCATAGCAGAACAAGGATAACGTTCTCGTTTAATGCTCATGAATAAACTGTTATGTGAGCACTATTTCCCCAACTGTTAAATATTCGATTTTAGGTTGTAGAAAATAAAGCTTATTGCTCAAAAAATGACTGGTACTTCATAATGGTTTTATGATTAGGACTATTAGATTTGGGCAGAAATGCAGTTGACCCCCCCCCCCTGAAATTTCATTTCTTTTATTTTGATCCCCTTGGAAACACGCCTGTATATTTATGAATATGACTAATTTAAGCTGCCTTAAGGAGGAATCTTGGAACTACGATTCTATAAATGTGTTTTTAATGTTTTTTGTACGAATATTTTTTGTGCGATTTTTTCCTCATGTTCCGATTTTCGGTATGGGAGTGTCGACAAGTGTTTTAGTAATTATCTGGACTTATTGGTGTTTTGTTTATATGCCACAACGTTGGGGCATATGTGGGTTTAAACGTCTTTATTGTCTTTGTCTTATCTTTTGTCTATTAACATTTTTTTAAATTTTAGGGGACGGGACGCGGACATGGTTTTTTTCACCGTGTCCCGATTGTCGGGACGCGGTACAAACGTTTTGAAAAAATATGACGGGACGGGGACGAGACTTTTGTCCCCAATAGAAGCTCCACGTTGAAGTACTGGGAGTAGCACCTCGTTCCGTGACAAGGTTTGGTTCATCCGGCTGTGGCTTGGAATCTGCGTTACTCAATTTTTTCGTCTTTGGTTTTGAAAAATTCGACGGAGGATTGTTAAGTTCAAATCTTTTTTGAAAATTACTGCTGGCGTGCAAGAAGCTGATGTGGTTTTAATGGCGAGTGGCGACATATCAGCTTTAATCGTGAAATACGTTTCGCAAATGTGGGGGGATTTCTCTCCGTTTTGGGGGATATTAATATTAAAAATCCAAAACTGCAATCGATTCATCGATTGCAACTTGCAACAAAAGCGAAGCCGGATTTCAAGGCAGGGAATGTATTTTTTACGACCTTAGTGATCAACGAGTTAAAATCTAGTTCCTGTGGTTAACCCAGGTTTTCACGTCAATTCGAAGTTTTTTTCGAAATTTCATAAAATTTTGAATATTGTGGCGAGGAAGTTATTTTCGACGATTTTATTGATCAAGGAATTCTTTCGAGCCATTAAATCAGAATTTTACGTAAATTTTGAATATTTTCGAAATTTCAGGAAATTTGGACGGGAAAGGTATTTTCCACAACTTTAGTGATCAACGAATTCGTTTGTACGGTTAAATTAGATTTTTAAGTGAATTCGGAGAATTTTCGAAATTTTATGAAATTTTATGAAATTTCATGAAATTTTGAAAATTGAAAAAGTAAAGGCGTTATTCCCAAGTCCAGGACCCAACAGGTCGTTTGCCCCTGGTCCGGGGGTTGTATCTTGTCCCGTGTGGGAGCCTTTAGAAGGACAAAATCAAAAATCCGTTTCCTCTACCACAACGTTCAATCCTACACACCTCATGAAGTTTTTATCAAATCTAACAAGTATTACACACTGAATGATGCGATTTTCTTTGTGGAGCCAAAACTAAAAGCCTCAGATGATGTGGCCATCCCTGGCTTTTCTTGTGCATACAGACTTGATTGCAGCATTTCAAGAAGACAATCATACGGATTTCTTGTCTTTGCTAGGACACATATCGAAGTGGATATCCTTGGAGTTTGGGAAACATCAGCACCACGTGGAAACCATGCAGAAGTAGTGGTATTAAAAATTAAAGGCGTAGTAGTTGCTCTTCTGTATAAGTCCCCGCAATTTGCTACGGCTCGATTTCTAACGTTTCTAGAAAATATTCTTCAAAAGTTTATTCAAGATAAATTGGTGGTTGTTGGAGACTTCAACATTAATTTTTTTTCAAATCAGAGTCAAACATGCTGCAATTTGATGGCTAGGATAGGTTTGAAATCAAGTTTACCCGACAAAGCAATCTCAACTACCGGTAACACTATGATTGACAACTGTTTTACAAATGTTGAAACTTGCACGGCAGGTTTTATTGACGCACCATTTAGTTACCACAAGCCTTTACGAATAATCGTCTAATACGTGATTTGCAGGTCTGATTACATTGATTGTATCACGAAAGAATTTTGATCATTTTTTCTTCTATATTTTGCTGTTTGTACATCTGGTTGCAGTGTTGAATTAAAGTATTTTGCGTTTTTTGGAAATGTCATCGAACGTGCAATTTCTGAGTGGGAAATATATCCCCATCTCTCATCATGAGTCTTGTTATTTAATGAAGGTATTTTATACCTTATCATCATCGAAATGATTTTCGTGGTGAAAACGAAATTTTAACTTTAAAGTTTGAAATTTCAATGCACCGACCGTGTAATTTGTTCATTAACTCTGGTATACCCAACAAATTCCATTGAGCCTGGGCCCAACGTGAGGACAAAACAAAATGTTCCCATTATAAGAATAGGAGCTGGGGCTCTCCAAATATTACTTTATGAGGTCAAATTTTAAAAACTCGCTTATTTAAAGTTTCGAGCGTGAAAAATGCTCAAATGTTTGTCAAAGCATTACATATCATATACATAAGGTGTATAAATGAAACTAACCGAATTTCGGTTAAAACCGAAAATCGGTTCCTATCAAATTTTTCGACTAATATTAGTAGACAACGCTAATAGGTAGTACAGAGGGAGTAATTTGTTGCCATTATTTGACACCGAATTTCGGTTAAAACCGAAAAATCGGTAAAAACCGAAAAATCGGTAAAAACCGAAAAATCGGTAAAAACCGAAAAATCGGTAAAAACCGAAAAATTGGTTTTTAAATTGATCATCGAATGCACAAAGATGTGGCCGGTCACTTCTTCCTAGGGTATGTCGATTTGGAAATGCCTGGCATTTTCATTTCAGAGCGAGGGCGGCACAATAGGTCATATTGGGCTAGGGCATTTTGAACATTTTCATTCGAGGACAATTGGGCAGAATAGTGGAATCAAATTTTACAATTCGTACAATTTGGCAGTCGACTTGAAAATGTCTGCAATTTTGAAAAAGCGTTCAAAAATGCCTTGCCAGGCACATATAATGTATATATATATATATTATATTATTTATTATTATATTTTTATATTATTATATATTATAATATTATTATTTACATTATTTATTTATTACATTATATATATATAAATGTAATATAACAATATATATATATATATATATATATATATATATATATATATATATACAAAAAATTACTGTATGGGTTGTAATTTGAAGAGAAATCATGTTTCACACAGTTATACACAGTAATTTTTTGTTATATATATATATATATATATAATGTTATATTATATTTATGTATATATATGTATACTGTAATTTGAGTCTACACATGTTGACTATACACTACTTGACTACTACACATTAATATTTGGGGACCTGTGTGGAGGATATACATTGGTTTTTACTCGAATCGTTTTTTCCAGTAATTAGGGCCGAATATATTTGTATTCTGCATATCAGTCATGCTATGATTGAAATTTATTTTCATAGGATAGATAAATTATATCGCTGAGCTCCTATACATTTGGATGTTCTGAATCTAAATTAGTGATCCAATTTTGGTGCCGTGAAAATGCCCAAAAGCCCAGCTTGGCCTGCTGAAAATACCCAAAATTAGGTATTTTTCAAAAGCTACCCATGTGCCTAAAATTGGGCTTGTGGGCAGGCATTTTGGGCATTTTCAGCTGGGCGGGCAAATACTGCAGGGCATTTTCTATCGATATACCTTACTTCTACCCAGATACTTAGCTTTATCCAACTCTAAACCCAGAAAATTGGGAAGTCCAATTCTGACCTGGATAATCAATCCCGCCTGGGCTGTAAATCGGCGGGGGCAAATTATGTCTTCTAGAACATAAGGTAAATTTTGTCGATGAAAATTAACAAAAAAATCACAAGACTAATTTACCTCCGCCGAGATTCGAACTTGGTACATAGGTATAGTAATATGTAAAGAGCCCCAATGCTTTGTTTATGCACATTTACTTAACATAGTAAATGGTGGATATCGGCAAAAGTTCTTCTATTTCAGAATTTTTCGGGGCTTATAGGAACTACCGAAATTCATTATCATGTTGGGGATCAATTCAGAAATAGATGAGGAACGATTACATTTTTTTTTGTAATCCTGAATTAATTAAGTTGGTAATTAAACGGTAAACTTTAACCAAATCAGGCGGTGAGGACATTTTGTCCTCACGTTGGGTATACCAGAGTTAAATTTCCAATACACTAATGTCGTGGCGTGGAGCGTATTTTCCACGTCCTTGTGAATCAATTAATTCATTTCTGTGGTTACATCTGATTTCTACATAGTTTGGGAGTTTTTGCAAAATTTGATGAAATTTCGAGGCGGATAAGCTATTTTTACGGCCTTATCAACGATCAAATAAAAAATAAAACTGATCAACGAGTATGTTCTCTTGGTTAAATCAGGTTTTCCCGTCAATTCAAAGTTTTTTCCCCGAAATTTCAAGATTTTTTTCAAAATTTCATGATTTGTTTCGAAATTTCATCCAAATTCGAATTTTGTGGCGGGGAAGGTATTCTCCACGATTTTAGTGATCAAGAAATCCGTTTGTGCGGCTAAATCAGATTTTTACATAAATTCTGAATATTTTCGAAATGTCATAAAATTTCGGGTTTGAAAGGTATTTTCAACGACTTTAGTGATCACCGAATTCGTTTGTGCGGTTAAATCAGATTTTTATGTAAATTCGGGGAATTTTCGAAATTTCATGAAATTTCAAGAAATTTCGAAAATTGAAAAAATAAAGGCGTTATTCCCGATTCCAGGACCCAACAGGTCGTTTGCCGCTGGTCCGGTCGATGTATCTCGTTCCGTGCGGGAGCCTTTAGAAGGACAAAATGCAAAAACGAGCAAATTTACAAAAGCGCTTCGCTTTAAAAATCTTGTCTTTTGTTACTTCCACACATCAGTTTTGAAATCCGATCGTGTAACGAAAATCTAATTTTTTGTTAAACTTCTGGTTAAATCAAAGGATGTAAGGGGATCCCGATGAAACTTGGATAAATTGGTAATAAGGATAATTTGGTTAAAAGTGCCATAATAAACGCTAGTGATGCCAATGGTCTGGTCTCATTCCAGATTTTATGAAACTGGTCTGGTCCAAAGCCCAGACCAGACCATTGGTCTGGTCCAGTTTTTCGGAACAGACCATTGGTCTGATCCAGTCGATTGGACCAGACCTGACCAAAAACCATGGTCCAGAAAACCATTGAGAGCAATTAAATAACCACATTTTATCCAGTCAAATTCTTCTTTTATCCACAGAAATTACATTTTTAATATGTTCCATAGGATTTCGTTAACTCATAAATTTTTTTTTTGCGTACTTCTGGGACCATGGACCTGTGGTCTGGTCTGGTCCGCTGGACCACATGTATCTGGTCTGGTCCAAATGTTGGATCAGACCGGACCAGACCATACAAATCCGGGACCAGACCAATAACGGTCCGGACCAGACCATTGGCATCCCTAATAAACGCTAACTAAGTAGTTAATGAAGTAGCAAGTGAGAGAAGAATTTTCGTATAAAAAGAAAAAGTACAACACCGCAGTATGTTTCTGACATGCATTACATAAGTAGGCAGAACTGACAAAATCGGAAACGGACCCCTAGTTTATAAACGCAAATTTTAGTCATATGTTTGATTGTGCCCATAGTGCAATTGAAAGGCTCACAATCCTCCTTAGACGAGGGAATAGTGCTATCGCACTAGTCAATTCTAGTCTATTCCCTCTATGTTAACATTCTGACTATTCTAGTCTATTCTATTCCTTTTTAATTTGTAGCAAGGCTATTCAAGTCTAGTCTATTCAATTTGCTCCTACACCTGGGCTATTCTATTCAATTCCCTAGTTTCCGCCTAGTTACTGCTTCGACCAGAGCAGCTTTTCCGAAGCAGACTGGAACATTCAAATGTTAGCCCTGTCTCGAACCTACCACGCAATGAAATCAACAGCTCATCAAATGTACTTATGAATATCTATGCGACCATCATTCGATTATTAATTTAATGAGAAAAATTGTGAAGACCTCTCACATTTCGCTAGAAACCAAAAAGTTCCTATACCTAGCAATTAAGAATTAAGCGAGTTGAAAATAGATTGGGAAATCCTGACGAGAGGCAATATGGTTACACAAGATTATACATTTAAGGACATGGACATTACGTATCTAACTGATCAGCTCGGGTATTTTCAATGTTATTCATATGTGTTATGCACGTCATGTTTTCTTCACCATTTACAAATAGTAAAAGAATTGACGTAACTTCCAATAGTCAATCAGCAACTATACTAAGTTGGATGTCTATTTATCTTTGAGTAAGACCAACTTATCAATAATTATTTCCCAACCATGATAATAGATCTTCGAATTTAACGGTCCCGAGCTTACGCAAAGCTGACTTGGCGAGGAATTCCATTTACTTCCAGTACGAATTTGTAGTGCCTCACACTATAGCTCCTGGAAACTTAGGCAGATTGACTGTTAGATTTTTATTCTGCCCAGTAAATCCTTGAACCAATTATTATATCATAGTGTATAAAATTTAAATTGTGAATGCATATCTTAAATATGCCACTATGATAATCGTCACAAAAACCATTCATATGTACATTAGGAAATCCTTGAAATATGGCCAACACATAGTGTCTCACCCGTTTGTCTGGAATCCAAGAACAAAATATCCCGAATTGACTAACTCTGCTTTGAGGACTAGGATTTGGTATGGGCAAGTTCTTGTCACTTTCCTCTACTACGGCTTTATTTTGACACGTTGTATTCAAAAAAGTTTGGATCCGAGTGCCAGGAATGTTGTGAAAGTATACTTGCAATTCATTCTGGCATACTATACATTCCCTGTAGTCTTTCAAGGGGTTATAGTTTTCACGGAAGATAGATTCCCGAAATTCATCAACAGCTATTTGAGATATTTTCAGCATTTTGAGGGTATGGTTTCCCGTAATTTTATTTATGAGACATGTTTGAGAACTTCCGAACGAAAACTGTTTAATGTACAAATCTATTTTGACGACTTTACTATGGTCATGTGTTTTCTCTTTACGTTATTACCATTTACAAGCAGCGTATACAAATAAATGACTAGAAATTAAGATGGAATTATTTTGGTAACAAGATGCATTACGAACCAACTGTTCGTCATGAATTACATAGAAATACGTACAAATCATTAGCTCATAAGTGTGTAAGTTTTGAAGGATTTGAAAAATGAACCAATTAATAATAACTCAAGATCATACAGACCAGAATATAGTTAATTCAAAACTGCGAACATAGCTCTCCAAGTTAACAATTCTCAAGTTTTCGTTTCCGACTAATTACTACTGCAAAGTATCCTTTCAGTTCAAAGTGTTTATAACTTCTTGTAACCTATTTGGACAACAAAATATTTCATAAAAGATAATTCTGTTGGTAATGGATTTCATGAAACATTCCCTATCTGTACAGATTTCAAATAGCACCCTCTATGATATGCTGAGTGAGCACGATATGTAAATATATGATGCAATAATTGCTTAACGATGATCAGAGCCAATCTGATTTGACCTTCTCAGATGGACTCTCAGACAAAAATACCTTCAGATTCGAAAACAAAAGTTCGTCGTCGTCATCTATAATTTTATTCTGATTTTCAGAAATTTACTTGCCTATTAGATAAAAGTTAATTCCTACGCTGGCCTTCGTGAGCCGCCCCCTACCGGGTGGCGTAAATAAGCGCGTCCTTGATGTTTGTTCAAAAATCAGGAATGATTTGAAAATTAATCTCAAAATAATTATACGATAGGTACTCAAGTATTTGAATTATATAAACTGTTTATATCAATGTATGAACATGAACCCTGGGCAAGGCTATAGATAGTATAGTAACAGGTTCGGACATAGCGTATGCTGAAGCAACCCCCTCGCTGTGACGTCATCAAAAGTCATTTCTTACTACACATACATACTGCACAAGTATGTAAACAATTCGCAAAATAGAGTGAATAAGATTTTTAATTATATTCAAGTATTACAATTTAATTTAAAATTAACCCACGACAACAACAGAGCTATTAACAAATTGTTTCCTTTTCACAAAATTAATCCGTGGCTTCTGCTTTTTAGCAGGGAATTAGTTAAGATTAAAAATCCCAGCTGACACTTGCGTTTCTTGCTGTTTCTGTAAATTTGGATCTTGCTTATTCCATGAATGCCTTTAAATTGAATAACGACACCGTGTGAAACTCGATGTGAACACCAAATCCCGACTTATTATTATTATTTTTTGAATCAAATTGAAAACAGGAAGTTTGGTAAAAATCTCTTCGTCAAAAGTCAACTTGCTCGTTCGTCTTCATAAAGTTCTGTGTTATTGCAGTGAAATTTGCAAATATTCCTTGGTCACATGATAGGTTTTAGTACTTAGGTACTTGATTGTCAATGCCTTTAAAATATCCCCTATGCTCCAGTTGACACTTTTGTGACCACTAATTAATTTGGCTTGGTCCGGGGAAAGAGATATTTAAGTGGTTTGTGTTTACTTAATGCAGCTTTTAGACTTAGAACTTTAGAATCACACAAATAATCTTCACGATTTCACTTCTCTGTTTTGAAATGATTGATTGAAGTTTCTTCATAAGCTAATTTTGATCACCTTGAATTTGTTATGCTTTACAATAAGTTGTTAATTTCATCTCTAAATTCTTTTTTTGCGTAGACAGTTACTTCGAATTAATTGAAAGGAAACTGGCTGAGTTCTGAATGGAAACAAATTGGAAACGGCCGTTCTTTTTAATATTTTTTAGGTGTAAAGTCCAAAAATTAAATTTTTAAATCTCACACATAATCACTTTCACTGAAATGATCTGAACAAATCCTAGCTGTAACCAAAGATGGGCCCCTTGCCTATATCTAGGCCCTTTTATAGGCAAAAATTCTAGGGAGGAAGCAAAAAAACAAGAATCTAGGATAGGATATAGGCAAGGTTTAATAGGATTTATATGCAAATAAAATATTATAGGAAGTTTGGGGAATAAATATAGGCATCTAGGAAATTTAGGCTAGGAGCTTCATAAATAAATATAATATAAAGGGAGCAGGTATGCTACTGATGCCGACATGCCGAGTAGGGGTATGGTTATGCATTGGTGCACTGAACAATAAAACGTATGGATATAATTTCGAAGAGGAATGTATAAGTTTACATTGGGAAATCCCTACATTTTATACTAAAATAAATAAGCAATGGTTGTAAAAATGCGGAGAAGTAAAGCATGTTATAGCACGATTGTTAGGACATCTGGACGACAATGGAAAAACACATTTTCAGCGTGGAACAGACCAACAGATCAACAAACCAACAGACCAACGTAGCAATAAATAAATATAGTATTATTAAGTACAGGATATTTCGACATACACACATGCGGGGTTTTCGGTTTTCTGTGGGGCTTTAAGGGTGTGCTTATATAGTACCAGTTATATAACAAGTTATATATCATATAAACAGTAGTTTTGAACTTCCTAATAGGGTATAGCTGCATGATACTCCCAAAAGGAATATTATAAGAACATTTATAGGGATATATGTAGGTAGGCATCTCCCTGTTTCCTATATTATAGGAAGGAACTTCGTGTTGCCTTAGCCTTTATAGGATTTAAGGAAGGCGTTTGGTTGAGCATTTCCTTAAAAGGGGGAGATAACTTGGCGAGGATTATAATTATAGGAAATAGGGAGGCGCATTATGTTAGTTTAATTATAGGAAGGAAAAAGGCTAGGTGAATTGAAAGGCCCATCTTTGGCTGTAACACAATTTATATTCTCTTTCCTCTTACACTTACCAACCCAAACCTTTCCTAATTGAGAAATTTTAGGGAACTGGTGACTCTGTTTGTGACTTGAACTCTGTTTAATATTTTAATGTTTTACATTCCGCTATTGCACAAATAAAGTTCACATTAAATAATTTTATTTGCTTCTTTACACGGATTGTCAATTAAAAACAAGTAGAGCGCTCGCTGAGATCACTTTTACTGACGTCACAGTCCCCTAAGTTTGTCCACCTCTCCGCCCTATTCATTCTTACATGCGATGTGGCCGAACCTGTTACTATCTAAAGCCTTGACCCTGCGACTGAAATCAACGCAAATCACAACATCATATAACATGAAATTGGTTTATTTTCAACATCAGTATAAATGATAAATATGGACATTACAAATAAAGGACACTTTCTCTATTAAGTGCGTCCTTAATTGACATTTACCTCTTTAGGGGTAAATTATGCCTTATAACAGAAACCAATATTGGGACAAACGAGAAAGTGTTCACTTATTTTTGCTCCTATAGAGCAAATAATACTTGCGCAAGGGGTTCCCTTAGAGAGTAAAGAACATTTAAATAATAATTATTATTAGCTCACATCCGGTTCTGATTACTTCAGTAGAACATTTGGAATGTTAAGGATACATACAAAACTAAATACAGTAACATAATCAGTTCCATACTCATAAATGCTGAAGTTTATTAACTAATAATTGTAAGATTTGAAAGGCAAGATAAGGCGTATCAAATAAAAATAACTCAAATTCTGGAGAAGTGACACATTAAATAAAGGAAAATTAATTATTATTATCTAAACACTGGTAGCATTGTTCTAGTTCAAGAAATCTGCAATTAATACACATATTTAACACGCAATTATTGGCTTGTAACAAGACGAATTCAAACGCCTTTAAGTGATAAAATATTTAGACTGCAAAGATCTAACTCAATAGTCAAGAGATTTTACCCCTGTTCTCAAGATATCACAATGCCCAGCTCCTCATTGGTCGGCATGTTACAGTCCGGGTGGTTCTGCGTATAGTGGTTCCTTATAGCGTTTTTACTTTGGAATTTTTTTCCGCACTCATCACAGGAGTAGTTCAACAACTGATGTGTAAGGAGATGCCCAGCCAGATCCTTGGAGTTTAGGAACTTCTTATGACACTCCTTGCATTGATGGAGAACATTCCCCGACACATTCTCATGCTCCTCCTCAACATGCTTTAGGAGCTGGAACCCCATTTTGAAAACCTCCCCACAAACTTTACAAGCTATCTCCAGTTTCTTCTGGTGAGCATTTTGAAGATGATCCTTAAGGCCAATCTCCTTCTTAAACTGTTTCCCGCAATCTGAACAAGTAAATCCATGAGAGTTTTTGCGATGCTGAGACATTTCGGCGATATTAGGAAACGGTAGTTTACATACAACACAATGTGCTGGGGAGCGCATTTTGTGGACTATTTTCCAATGACTCTTGATCCTCCGCATATCTTGAAATACTTCCGGGCATTTATGGCATTGGAATTGTGTCCCGCACATGTATTTATAACCAGCAGCAATGGATACGGGGTCGACGCGAAATTCTGCATCCTTGTCGACATCTTGTTCGTCCAGATCTTCAATTTCTTCAATATCCGATTTTACATCCGATTCTTCCATCTTTGAGTCCTTTTCGCCAACAACCTGTTCCCGATGTTTCGCCCGCCAGTGCTTCATAAACTTATATTTGCGATGGAAGGTTTCGAAGCAGTTCTCACAGGTGATTTTTGAATTGACCGAACTATACTTTTTCCCTTTCGGGTTCACACAGTCATGTGACTCTAGTAAGTGTCTGTCCACGTCAGACTCGGTATTGAAATGGCGATTGCAGAGCATGCAAAAAAATGTGCAAGGGTGGAATTTCTTTTTATGTTTGTCTAACTGAAGTTTTACAGGAAATGGTAGACCACACTGGCAATAAATTGATTTTTTAAGCTTGTGAAGGGATGTCCAATGGCATTTGATAGCCCTAGCGTTGTTGAACGTTTCCGAGCATTTATGACAGTGGAATAATTGACCAGAGAAGTATTTATAGCTTGGATCTTTGGTTAGGGCGTAGATTTCGGAAGCAGTGAGAGTTTTTTCAAATTTAGTCCTGGTGTAAGTTTTATCTCCTAATGCGCTAGTCGAAGTGCCTACTTCTTTTCCACTGAACTCTTCCAGATTCTCTGATTCTGCTTTAGGCACCACATCTTCTGACATTTCTGAGTCTCCTTCAGGTTTCATATCTTCTGACATTTCTGAGTCTCCTTCAGGTTTCATATCTTCTGACATTTCTGAGTCTCCTTCAGGTTTTATATCTTCTGACATTTCATAGTCTTCTTCAGTTTTCACATCGTCTGACATTTCATATTCTTCTGCATTTTCGACGTTATCCAGATTTCCAAAAGGGTCTTCATTGATTTCGACATCGTCTTCATCTCCGGGGTATTCTTCTATATTTTCGATATCTTCTGTGTAAGGAAATTCTTCGTTTCCGACCTCCTCCGCGTAAGGATATTCTTCGGTTTCAACTTCTTCGTAATTTTCTTGATAATCTTCCGTTTCAACTCCTTCTAAATTCCTCGAATATTCCTCGGTTTCAGTTATTTCTGAGTTCTCGGTACATACTTCAGGATCATCAGGCTGAAATACATGCTCACAAAATGCATCGTCTGAACCAGGATCGAAATTTACTGGGCAAGCTATCTCTGTATTGACTTCCTTTACACTTACATGGTCACCAGTTTCAGCCGTTACTTGGGCTAAAAAATCTTCTTTATTAGGTTCGACATCATCCACTTCTTCCGAGTCTTCAGTAGTTCCATCAAAGTCATCACGATCATCGTCAAATTTTTCAGAAACATCGTCTGAGTCATCCTGGAGCTCGTCACTGACGGGCGACTTAGCTTCGTTGCGCAGCTTACTTTCGCTTTTGATAAGTTCTGCACATGCTGCCACATCAGCGAGTTCAACATCGTCTTTGCCATCACCCTCAAGAATAGTTTTTTCTGATCCGACATGATCCGAAGTTTCTGCCAAATCTACAGCTATATTTTCCGTCAACGCATTCCCACAGGTTTCTTCGACGCATAGATCCATCTTGGCAGTACCGTTTGAACCGTCCAGTTCGACGTCTGTCTTCCCATCATCGCCTAATTTACTTACAGCTTTGGAGGTTTTTGATTGGTCGCTGGCTGGTTCAAAATTTGATACATTTTTCGGGTTCTCCGAATCAGTTGTAGGACACTTTTCAGTAATTAAAGCAGTTTTTGACGCTTCTTTGGAACTAGCGCAATCTTTGGCACTTTCAGTAGATATTTGACTTTCAACTTGGTCCAAAATGAAGTTTTTGGCATTTCCTTGTGGAGATTTTGCAGTCACGTTCTGTTTAAGCAATGCTTTTAACGTAGGTTTCTTTTTTGGGGAGGTTTCAATTGCTTTTGTTTGTGACATCGATGATTTAGGCACAATATCAGCTGTTGTATCAGTTTCTCTACTCATGTCCGACGAATTTTCAACTTTAGTTGCATCTTTGATACTTTCCTTCGAAGGATTGTTGATGAAAAGAGGATTCTTTATCAAGTTTGCTTTCACGGGTGCTCCAGTTTCAAAAGCTGACCTCGGCAAAGTAGATGATCTTGGTGGTTTCGGGCTGTCAGTTGTCTCAGTTAATATTTCTTCACTGTATGGTACTAATGATACTGGTGAGCCGTAAGGAACTAAACAACTAGTTTCTTTGTTTGCCGGTGGACATGTCAAAACTACACAAGCTTCCTGTGCACGTTTTAAAGGTATTTCTGGGGCAATTACTGGAGGTGCGGCATATACTTTTGGTACAAGCGTTGCTGCAACTGACACTGTTGTCTTTTTCAAAATTGACTTCAAATTTGCGGTAGACTTGCTTGCTTCGGATGTTTCTGGTGTAGTATTTAAAGCGGAGGGCTTTTCAGTCGTTCTAGGATACGTTGTCTTTACTTTCGTATTTTTCAAAATGGGTTCAGATTGTGAAGGAACAGCTGAAACCGGATTTTTTGAGAGTGTGGACACAGAATCATTGTTTGGTTTCAAAATCACAGAGGTTTCTGTTGGTTTGAATGAGGTTTCTACCGGATTTCCTAAGATTTGGGTATTTTTAGTTCCAAATACCATAGTAACCAACGGTTTCTTCAGGACAGGCGCAAGTTTTGAAATGGCTGAAACTAAGTTAGGGACTGGTGTTGTTAGGCTGGCATGTTTTGGTGAAGCGTTCAGATCTTGTGTATCTTTGAGCACAGTTCCAATTGATTTCCCTAGAGCATCACCAACGTCCTTCAGAACTACTGGATGCACCTGGGCTTGAACTTTGGCTACCGGCTTGGTCGGAATTTGCTTTTCTGGCGGTATTGGAACCGGAAGAATTTGTTTTACTGGAAATGAAAGGTCAAATAAACGCAATGAAAAAGTTTATATAATACTTACATGCTATAAAATAAAGACAACAAAAAACATTCCTCCCATTGTTTACTATAACAAAAGTGTGGAATGACAACGTGATACTTAACTATGAAAGCAACAAGCTATTTAATTCAACAAGCTACATTCAGTACTATTTAATATTTGTAAGGTTCCTTTTAAGCAGTTTACCTTGATCATCCTTCGTCTCACGTTGCAGTCTCGTTTCATTTGCTACCTTAGGTTGCTTGGCTGATGTCGGTCCAGGTGAATTTGTTTCAACAGTACTAACTCCACACCCAAGTTGCACTGTGATAATTGGGAGTAAATCAGAAATACATGCCCTCATAAGAAGTAATATAATACAATCAATTAAATGACAAAATTCCCCCAAACATGCGTTTAATTTTCCCAAAAATATCTCTCAACACACCTATTTCCTTCATAACCTTCCCAGCCTCTTCTGAAAGAACCTTTTTGGCCGGTGTCCCCCCATTTCCTTCCTCCTGTAAAAGAAACAATCATTGATAGAAACTATTATTAAAATGGCTTAATCATGTCTTTAAAAGCTTTTCAACCTGTACCTTGAGAATTTCCCGTTTTCTCTTGCTACTTGTAGCAATCTGAACAAAATAGTTAGTCAATACACTGCTTAATTCGTTGCTGTCATTTCTGCTGGAAAATCCTATCCCCACTAGCTCAAAATTACCTTAAAAAAGCAACAGAATACAGCATACAAAATTATTAATCCCACCTTCGGATTTAAATACAAATTACAAAATTTCAATCATAGTCCAAGACATAAGTAAAAATTTGAAAACCTTTAATATCTTGAATATTCAACGTGAAGTATCGACTAGAGTCTAAAACAGGCACAAGTGTCTTTCCCGGATACTCATTTATGACTGACTGTCCATAAATATCCCCTTTCCGGTCCTCCAGTTGAACATGACATGACGGATCTGCTTTAAATACAACTATTTTTCCATACCAGTCTGGATTGCTAATATCCCAGTCCGAAGCTCTAAAAACAAGAAAACAATAACTAATTACACATCAAAATTACGAAAGCCGTCCAACGGTCCAACCAATTCGTAAAAATTGTCCTCTCATACTGACATGTAACTAAGCTTGACCAATTACAATCAAATTAATCAAAATTAAAATACAAAACAAGTACAAGTTATCCAATCCACTGTCAACTATATCGACGTCACACAACCCAGACATCCTAGTACCATCAATAAAAACAAACTTTGTCCCTCTCCCTCTCTCTCTACATTAATTAAAAACACGCTTCCTAAACCACCCCAATAAATATTTAACACCTGTCAACTCTACACATCCCATTGGAATTTACAAAAAAATAACACACCGGTGAAGATATCCCTGCTTCTTCTGAATATTCTTCGGAATCTTGAACAAGAAAACTTCCGGCTTTTCGATTAATAATTCATCATCTTCCATCTTTACAATTTTGACCTCCTACAAGAGCCTCTTCCAATTCCCAGTAATTATCACCAACAGATTTTTCCTGAAAACAAACCCAAAAAATACCAATCCTAATTTTTACTTTAGACAAACGAAATTCAACACCTCATTCAACTTCTCCACCTCTCTAATAATTTTTACACTAATTACATAAAACATTTTTTTTAAAAACCTCTACATTTAATTACTCCAATTCGCACTTACACACTTTAAGGACTGAGCATATATTTTTTGCTCATATTTATTATCCCGTCCCGGCTGATCACATTGGACACTTTTACTGCATTAAAAATCCTAGGGAACTAAAATAATTCAGAACTGACCCAAATCCTTTGCATTCCCAATTCGGATCCAAAGATTCACTGAGTGAGGAATTATTTTGAATCCATTTCAAATTTCGTTCCACCTTTCAACCAATAATAAGCCGTCTATTTAATTACAAACACTTTCCAAATTAACTTTTGTTCATTTAAGTTATGAAAGAATTAAAAAACAAGGAAAGTAAAATTTCCGGTTAATATTTTACACTCCAAACTCCAAGGGTTAATTTTGATCCCGTGAAGATTGAATCTACGCGCAATCCGTATCGTTCAGCACTTTATAGCTTTCGTACACGAAATTTAATTTAAGCTTCAAATCAAGAGCAAGCCTTCACTTCAGCCTTCACTCAGCAAGCTCTACGGAAAGAAAGCAGAGGATAAGCAAATTAGGGGAAGCCTTATTGCTTGAATGCTTGGATAAGTATTTCCCACTTCCATGTACAGCATTGACCAGTGGTTACTTTTTGAGGCGAAGTTCAGGGGCCTCTCCATACTGATTTTAAAAGAACCCATCGGAATAAAATTTTAGTATAAAAATCATCGCTACGCGGTAATTTGAGGCTTCGCGTAGGGTGGCGTCAGATACCGCTGTCAAAATAGGATAATTTTTGTTTTTTTTTTTCGAATTTTCAGATTTTTTTTTTTTTGAAAAACTATCGGGCCGATTTCAACCACATAGACAGTAATCATTACTTTTTACATAAGCAATATTCACAAAAAGTTCCATTGAAATCGATTCAGTAGTTTTAGAGATAACAGTCATTTGACATAAAGTCAAAAATTTCAAGATTTTTTTTTCGAAAAAGCTATCCAGCCGATTTCAACCAAATACGAACTTAGCCTTACTTTTGATACAAGTAGTGTCCATAAAAAATTTCATTGAAATCGGTTCAGTAGTTTTTGTGGAGGGACGTACGGACGTACAGACAAGGCTATTTTACTAGGGGGCTGATCCACGCTAAATTATATTTACCATAATTACACCTGGGCTTAAGCCACTCTGACTCATTCGTAATTCGAAAAAACTGAAAACAAATCGAATTTTGAACTTGCCAGAAATCAACAGTAATCAAAATGTCGTTGAATTCAATGCTTGAAAAAATCAAATTTTATCTTCTATTTTCAAAAATAAAAATACATTGAAAATGTTTATCAAATATTATATAATTTGTTCGTAAATTTTTGGGGGGAATTGAAATTAGAGGTAAATTTTTGTTTAAAACTCCCCTTTTAGGGCAGGGTCAGATATATGGTTCAATTTAATTTTAAATTACTATTAGCACTAAAATTATTTTTGAATTTCATATGACCGGTAGTCTCATTTTTATTGACATTAGATTAAGATCTGGCTCTCACATGAGACCCTCACTGACCCTAAAGGAAGGATGTCCTGTGATAAGTATTTAATCATTATATGTATATTTTTCCCTTTTCCTTGCAAGGCGATCCCGTTGTAAGTTTAGAAGTACAGGTCGCTGTTTTTTGGGGTGCTCTTGTAAGTACGGGATGGATGAACTCTGTTGGCTCTTGTAAGAGACAGTAAAACTGGGGTAATGTGAAATTCCTTGAATAATTTTTGTACGCCACAGAAATAGAAATATTTGTAATTAGTTGAATTCCAATAATTACGCTATGAGCAATGTAATTATTATGAGTGTGTTGTGTACATAGTTAAATACAACGGCAGATCTTTTTATCCCCCAATCCCGCATCCCCTACGTTATATTAGTTAATTTAATAATATCTCTCGTGGGAAACCCCACGTAAAATAGATAGATGCCTTAAGATAAATATTCGAAATCATCATAAATGTATTTTGTTTCCTCCGGGAGCTTATTAAATGAGGTGAGAATAAAAGAAAAATATTTAATCAGTCTGAAAGCAATTAGTCTTAAATCAATTTTGATTGGAATTATTAAATTTTAAAATTGTTTAATCATTTGAACATTTATACATTATGTTAATAATGTGTTCTGATAATTTTTGAGGAGGAAAATTAGCCTAACGACTTTCGAACTGGTGTATATAAATCAATCAAACTAATTGTTCGAAGGCAAGTAATCAACCGGCACTCTCACCATCAAATTTCTTACAAAAAATCTAATCGTTTTTCCGAAGACATGAAGTTCTTGAGCTTAATTTTGCTGCTGTCAGCGGCGGCGCTGGCTGTAATTTATTTGATTATTTTTTAAATTTTGAAAGAATTTTGAATATATCGAACCCTATGTCTCTCCTACTAAAGGAGAGCAACAATAACTGATTTTGCTGAAAACTTTTTGGTTTGAATAAAATGGGAATCTCAAAAAAAAACTTTCTGAATAATAGGCCAGCAAAAGTACTGTTGTGAAGGAACAAAAAGTAATTGCCCCATCTGGGGTCAACCAGGAACTTCAAGACCTGGGCCGCTCAAAACGACTCGCGCCATTGGCTCTCTTCTTGCCGACTGCTCTAATATTGGCTGGAATTGGTGAAGTAAGAACTGCTTTCGTTAAAAAGGCTACGAATTATTTAAAGTAATGTTGAACATTGAAGGACATAAAAACCCATGGGGTTATGACAGTTTTCTGGAAATTATGAATTTATGGACAAAAAATTATCCGTCAAATTATTTTCAAAAATATTTCTTAAATGTACCCAGATTGCTGACCGTTCCCGTTGGTTCAGAGACATTAAGGAGATAAAGCGTCCAGATTCATACCGCAATCTCAAGAAGCAGGAGTTTCGCAAAACCCCAATCAGGGATGAGTAAGGCTTTTACGGATTTATTTGATTTATTAAACAATTCTAGTAAATTTTATTCCCGTGACCTAAATCTGTTTATGAAAAAGAAGACGCAAAAAGATAATCTGTTGAAGAAAGGAGTTGAGCTGTTCGCATAGGAACTGCTACCCCGGAATTTATGAGCTTATGGAAAATTAACTTGTAGATTGTTCCTACACTTAAAATGTTTCTAGACACCATAAATCAATGAATAAATACCCCTTGATAAAAACTCAAATTTGGAATGGGCATCCATTTACATCCATTTTTCCATTGCATTGGCTTAAATATAAGACAAAATCAAAAATCATTTGGTATATTTTATATTTTGAAATCAAAGCAATTGTCAAATTTTGAGTTCGCACATGGTACACATTTAAACTACAATTGAACTGCTTTCATGTATAGTGCTAAAAACTCATATATTAAGTACAGAGTAGGGTTTTTCATCCCTCAGAAAAAGAAAAATAAGGGATTCGGACTCAGTATTATCCTCGAATTTCGAATTGAAAACTCATCTTCAAAAACCTGGGTCTAACTATTTATAGATACATTCGTATACAAACATTTATTTAATATACTGATTGTGAGTGTATGTATCGTCTCCTTTCACCCGCCCTGTAAGCATAATGTGTGAGAGGAGCAAATTCTTTTCCAGATTTTTCAAAATTTGTTTCATTGACCAATAAATTAAAAATAATAATTCACAGTCAAACTTCTTCTAAAATTTTCTCTGGAGCTCATTTGTAGGAAATTGTATTGACGTTTTGATGAACTAGCCAACATGTCCTTACAGATACAATGAGAATTGTAGGCATGCACTGAAAGAGCACAGATCAATAATTGGGAAATTCATTTTCAGGAGCAAAGTAACGGAAACGGAGAGTTTCGGATTTTGATATTTATTCCTGAAAGAACTTTCCTTCGTAGAAACATTTTAAAACGCTGTGCTTCTTGGAGATTCATTCAAGTCTAAAATCACTATCGTGAGTTAAAAATTCAGGTCTCAGGACCAAACAATGCGAGGCAGAGTTTATGAATTACTTTACAAAGTTACAATGAAAATTTTTCTTTTCATTGTTTCAATCTTGCCCCAAATTTTAAAAATTCTTATTTACTTACAACAAATGATAAATCCCTTGACAAATGAACGAGTTCTTAGGATTTGTGTATTAATTAATGCGTCTCTGAACATTGAAGAAAATAACAATGTTCTATGCTATAGTTCGATGGCATTATGTAAGTATATATAGAAAGCAAGATGTGAGGCCACATTTTGTCGTAAATGACAATTAACAACTTAAAAAAATAAAAGCTTATTTAAACTTACATGAGTTTTGGTTCATTAACAATGTAAGTATAATCTCGAGGTATACGTTCACATTCTACGACGTCATTTATTATTCAATTATCTTCAGCGTGAATTAATGCATAAACGTTTTCCGTGATTTTGACAAGTGTACTTTTCCACTTTATCCAGAAGGCATTTGCTTTGAAAATAAACTGGTACAAGATGTTTTTCATTTTCAACTTAATTAATAATATCTCTCATGGAAATCCCCACGTAAATTACCCAACATGAATATCTTGTGTTTTGGAAAATGTTTTGAACTTGCATATGTGCGTGATAAATATGTTTTAGTTGGTAATATTGGTATCGGGATGTGATTTATAAAACTACTGTGTCATGTATTATGAATTATTATTATATTACTAATTATCTTATAAGATATAAGTTTTTAGAACGTTTCAGCCCAAATCTCCTGAGGACTGAAAATTTGAAAAAGTTTGATCGCATTAAATATTGGGTATTTCATGGTTCACCACTACAACGCATCATTGATGTTAAGGGTAAAAAATACAAAACCTTTCCACCAAAACCTTATTTCAGACTGCACAGATTACCCTAAGTTTTGAAAATATTATTTTGTCAAATATATATGTACATACGAACGTTATAATTATATCTAATTCCTAAAATTACAGATGTGATGCATGAAATATCCTTAAGGTTTGCCTAAACAGGATTTATTATCAACTGCCCGTTATTTTTATAATATTTTATATACACAGCCATCCATTATAGCTAACTATTCAAAATGTTTCCTGCAATTCAAACAACGATATGAAGAACGACTAATTACTGTTGCGGGGAGATTATATGAGCCTGAATTAAGAAATAATTAATATTTATTACAAATAATTAGTCCCGCAAATATTATTGATTAGCTCAAAAGTTTAACATATTATGTTAATAAAGTATGGGAATGATTGTGAGAAGGGAAATTAGCCTAATGACTTGAAGGATTTTTATATAAATCAAACAAAACATTCGAAAGCAAATTCAGGCAATCCCATCAAAGTTCCCGAAGCCGCAAAATCATTTAGAAACGTGGTTAAGACTAACAACATGAAGATCTTGAGCATATTTTTGCTGTTTGTAGCAGGGACTCTAGCTGTAATTAATTATTTGAAATTTTTGCTTTGTTTAACTTTTAATTTGTTACTCACAACTTACAGTGTAGCTACCCTTACATCTTCCCTATATCGAAATGAACCGAATGATTTTTATTTAAACCTTCTGTTGTTTCATACTATAAATACAAACTGTTATTGATGGAAGTTTCCCTACCGAGTAGATGATTTCAGAGGAAACTTTTCAAGTACAACTATAATTAGACAGATATATTATTAAATTATTAATCTTAAACAAGTTATTTTCTGAATATTAGGCCAGCAAATATGCTGCCAAAAATACACCAACTGAAAACTTCAGCCGCGAGATAAATGATGTCTCCCGAACAAAACGATTTGGACCTCTGGTCCCGCTCGCTCTGATAATAGGTGGTCTTGGTGAAGTAAGCACCTTTTTTATTAAAATCAACAAACAAATTCAGTATTATTCCAGACCATGGCATGGGTTATAAAAATGAAAGATACAAATCCAAGCAAAATTGTTGTTGAAATAATTTGATAACACCCATTTTTTTTTACAAATTTCAGGAATAAATATTGTAGCTTGTTTCTTAGAAATATGAATTTATAAGACAAACTTGTCAAACAAAGTAGGATTATTATCTACAGTGTGAAATATACATTTATTCCATTTATACATTTGTTACATTTAGGTAGCGTACCGTTCACGTTGGTTCAGGGATGCTGGTGAGATCCGGCGTACATATCCATATCAAAATCTTCAATTCAAGGAGCTACGAGAAAGCCCAAGAAGGTATATGAGAATGGCTTTTATTCCGATTTATTTGATTTATAATACAATTCTAACGCATTTCATTCTCATGACACACATCTCTTTATGAAAAATTATGAAGACGAAAAGGGTCGAAGAAACGAGTTTTTTAGCTTTTGACAGAGGAGATGCTGCCAGCCCTGTATCCCTGATGCTGTAAAATTCAGTTGTAGAGGTTATTGTATTCAAACATTTCCATTGTCATTAGGCAGTACAAATCAGTGAATAAATATTCCTTGATAAAAATTCAAAATAAAATTTACACCCATCTTTGAAATTGATGAGAATACAAGACAACCACGTAACATTATATCTTTAGTTTTTATTCAAAGCGATAAAGTGGCTTTGAATCCTTACCGTCAGAGAGTGCTCTATCCAATAATTATTTACTTAACGCTTACAAAGTTAAAATAGGAAGCAAGTTTGGGAGGAATTAGGATTCAGGAGCTACACGGTGACGGATGCAAGGGAGGTGTACATATGTAAATAGGGAAGCTCATGGGAACAGGACCAACCCGGGTATTTGGGTACAGGAACAGGTCCAAAATGGGTACAATTTAAAAGTTCCCAATTGTAACAGGAACAATACAGGTACTTTTATTTTGTACCCAGAAACCTGTGACCACAATCACAAACAGGTACAGGAACGAAAGTCGTTCCTGTTTGTGTGTTTCCAATAGGAACAGGTCCAAAATGTGGAATGACCCATATTTAAACGTGTGGACCCGGATACTTTGACGTTTTTGAACTTCGATCATTTCCAAAGCACCAATGAACGCTCGAAATGAATTTTGAGCATGGCCTGATTATAAGAATGCGAAAATTGTACATGCATGGCTATGAATATCATTTGCCATGCTCGTTAGTTGCTTTAAAACTAATTACCTCATTGGACTTATTTTGCATTAAAGTAATTATTTCAGTTTAAACATGGATTCAGCAAACAATTCCATTGAAATAAATCTTGATAGTGACCACAATAGTGATACAGAAGAAAATGTGAACTCAAAACAAAGGTCTGACGTGTATAGTCGTTATAAATATGCCAAGAAAAATCTAAAATTCCTGTGCAATTACTGCAGGTAGGTTTTATTGTAATATAAAAGTAGTAATAAAAATTAATTATTTATTTCCACTTGAAACATTCGGAAGCATTTACGAAGATAAACTTAGCAGCAAAAAAGCTTAAAAGTAAAGTTGCTTTTAAAAGTAATAAACAAGTTACGGTACAATAATTATTTTATAGTACAAAAATATGCAGGAACAATGAAATTATTTTTTAAAAAACAAAAAAAATAATAAAAACGTTTAGCGTAAATTCATATGTTTAAACTAAAGTACCCAGGGACGCATCCGGGTACTTGCATAACTTTTGGGAATGGGTACACGTTTTGGGTACTTTTCAGGAACGGGTACAATTTCAGGAACACGTACAAGATTTTGGATGTATGAACAGGTACAGGAACGGAAAATTTGTACCTGCAAAATTTTAGCATAGGTACAGGAACATAAATTTTATACCTGTATTTATGGGTTCGTGTTCAGGAACAGGAACAGGAACCAAGTTTGTGTACCTTTGCGCTTCCCTATATGTAAATGTTGCTATCATGGCTATACGAAAATAAATTGTAATGCATTATTTTATGGTAAATTTTTTGAAAAATGGTGAACCATTCCTTCCGACAACGTTTGTACTTACATAATAAAATCATACCTAAACTCTATCCTTCTTCAATTTTAATCCTTACCACTGGTTTTTCCCAATTTTACTATTTGTAAATATACTCTCCGGATAATGTCTGAAATCCCCACCTTACGGACCTACATACATCACATATGTAACATTCTGAAGACCCATTAAATGATGCAGTAAATGCATAATATTCACAGATTAATTATATAATATTAAACACATAATATTATTAATAGTATTAAGCGCATATTCTTTAGAGCGAGAATAATTATTATTGAGTCGATTGTCTGTTCATTTTAAAGTAGAGAACAATAATTTTAATATATTTCAAGTCAAATGAATTGACGAGTACAGTGACTTGCACTAGAGTGTGGAATAGTTCTTAAAACTTGCATCACTGAAAGCGTCAAATGAAACTTTGCAAACCTTATTTATTCCACCTCACGACTCTGTCATGTCAATATTGATAACAATTTTATTTTCACAATCATAGATTTATGATTCGGGCATTTATGCACGGCTCCATTTTTCTAGGCATACTAATGTAAGCAACCCCTGCATTTCATTGATCGCATTGAACTCATGTATCAGAATTAAATGCTCTTGAGGGAAAATATTGTCGCGTCATATCATGAATGTATGTTACGTATCTCGCAATGTTTTTAAAGCAAGTGAGATATTCTTACCACTACAGCTCATAGCAGTTCTTCTGTGGATTTTGGCTGGATCGCGTTTTTTACCTTTTGATAATTCCACCTGGGTGACCTCTAATTATGAGAGACTTTAACAAGTGGGGCACTGTGAAACATTTGGCTTCAACGTCTGCAAAATTAAAGTAATAACTGAAGTTTTTCGTGATATATCTACTACTTTTATACATAAAATCAGTACCGACTTTACAGTATTATTCCAATTAAGGATTTTAATTCAGATTTAATAAACCTTGAAGAAAAACATAGAGCTCTCAGGCATCTCAATACTTACATATATAAATACAGAATTCCTTAGAGAGCAAACAGGACCAAAGCCTTGACATTTTTAAATTAGGGAACAATTTGGATCAAAATGGTGTCCTTCATAAGAAAGTACCAGCTTGTAGAGAACTGGAAGACCTACTTTGCTATTCTATGGCCATTGGCTCTTCTGCCAATTAAAATAATTGGAGATTCTGTGGTAATAATTAAATAATTTTATACTTATTATTACAAATTACTGCATTTAGTTAAGTTTACATTAAATTTGAAAACTAAACATTATTTACTTTTATAATGTTAGCGAACTTTCATTTATATAGCAGGATAATAAATGCATTCCTTGAAATTTTGATCTTCTTTGGTTAAGACAGCAAACTGTGCTTACGCCGTGGCAATTCTAGCAGGATTCTGGATGACAGAGGCAATTCCAATTCCCATCACATCCTTACTGCCCATGTTTCTGTACCCCATTATGGGTATACAGACACCAGGTGAGAATTTTTTTCAATCATATTCATTCATAATCTTATAAGACTGAATAGAAAGTATTTTTCAAAAAAATATTGGAATATTATTTATTTATAATTTTTTTAATTAATTCTCTTTGACAGATGTGCTAGCTCGAGAGTATCTCAAGGACTCAATTCTAATATTCGTGGGAGGACTTATGATCGCCCTTGCATTTGAGTACTGCGGTCTGCACAAGAGGATTGCCCTGCGAGTCATTCTGTTTACTGGGACTAGTGTCAAAATGTAACGCCAAAATATTACGTAAATTCCCCATTTGTCAGATCAGGGAAACCAGGGCATTTTTCGATTCCGTAAGATTGTTCTTGCATGGAGAAAAAATTAGATGGCAGTACATAGCTGTGATTATTACATAAGCAATTTTTTCAAATTTAAATTGTTTTGTTTCCCAAAATTTCTTAAAATCTGGTACTTATAAATATTTTTCTGTAATTTTATTGAAGTCTTGTAAAAGCCGATAAAAATGCATGCAAGTTTAAAATGAAATTTGGGATTTGGAACCGTTTGAATTTTTCTACAGGTTAATGTTGGGCATCATGCTTTGCACCATGTCCTTATCAATGTGGATGTCAAACACAGCCGTTTCTGCAATGGTAAATATTGTTACAGCAAAAACCATATCGGAAGTTTAAAATTTATAATGCCATCCATACTCAAGTTTTTTTTACAAGAATGCAACAACTGATTTCAGATGGTTCCCATAATCATGGCTGTACTTGAAGAACTAGAGATCGTAATGTTTTAAATACATCGTACAAATTTTGTAGCATAAAAGTACAGACGTAAGTGTGTAAATGAAAAGCCATTATAAATGATACCATGTTTACGGATAAATTTCAGAGCTTAAAGGAAGCATACAAGCAGGATCAATTGAAGAATGCAAATTTAAAGGAGGGTTATGCTGTAGAGCATGAACCCATTGGACAATCCACAGACACACTCTCAACTTCCTGTTCAACAAAATCAACCTCTCAAGAGGATATAAGCGAGATCTGTGAAAGTAATGTTGTTTGTTCGGAGGGTTCGGGAATAACATCAAAATGTGACTCCCGAAGAGTCAGCTTCAAGATTGAAGGAACTTTGCTAGAACGTCGAGTGTAAGGGGATTGACAAAAATAATCAGAACCTTTTAAACATTTTTGCAAAAACTAAAAACAGTTTCCTATAACTACCAAAAAATAACAAATTAATCCTTAACGAAGATAGCTGGGATGAACTACGAACGCGACCGCAAAGTTATCGAGAATTTCTATTATAAACGGATTAAATGCAAATTGTCTTTTAGAAATGGGCTAAAAAATAAATATGTCAACAGGTCCGAAGGTCAAATCAAGATATCAGGATTTATGAAAAATACAAGGACAATGTTCCTGCTGTCATGTTGTTACGCCTCTAATATTGGTGGAACAGGGGTCATCACGGGCTCGGGAACGAACTTAGTTGCAGTTGAGTTTCTGGGCAAGTAAGTAAATATTTTAGAAAAAAATACTCTCAAATCTTTGAATCCACAACAATTCCAGGAACCAAAAACAAAGTACTCTTTAAATTTATAATTTACTTAAAAAATTAAACAGCTTGGATCCCAAGAACCACGGAGACTATGCATCCTTGACATTTACAACCTGGATGGCCTTCAACATCCTCCCAATGCTTGTGAACATAACCATCGCCTGGATTTATCTTCAAGTGAGCTTCCTAGGAATTCCAGAACACTTGAAATTCTGGAAGAAAACTGAGGATGGGATAGAATTAAAAATCACACCCACTATTGAAGCAAAAATTAAAGAGATGTTGCAGAAGGCTTACATTGATTTGGGGTCGGTCACAGCCCATGAAAAAGGGGTCGCAGTTTGTTTTTTAATAGCAGTCACGAGCTTTATACTCCATGATCCGAAGTTCATTCCGGGATGGAAGGATTTGTTTCCAAAGGAAGTCTCCATCAGCACATCTGCTCTGGCCGTGTCCGTTTTATTCTTCATGATCCCTAGAAATGAAGAGTTTTATACAGCTCTTCGGAGTAGAGGTGTTTAAAATTTTTTATATGTATACAAGACTCAGAATAAGCAATACATATGGTTGATTTATTACAGTGTCAACATTTAATTTTTGACAAGTTTTTTTTCTCTAGATTTTAAAGGGGTGACGTTTAAGCCTTTACTAGAATGGAGCTTCGTTCAGAAAAAATTTCCATGGGGTGTCGTTATCTTGCTCGGTTAGATAAAAATAGACATGAAATTGATGAATACAGTATAATATGTAAAAAATCGAAACATGTTTTTTTTTAAATTACAATGATTTAACAGGCGGAGGCTATGCTATGTCAAGTGGTGCTAAAAAAGCGGGTTTGTCAACATGGATTGGTCAGAGTCTCAAAGCCTTGGCTAGTCTTCCTCCAAAAGGGATCCTAGGCATTATTTGTGTCATGATAGCTTTTTTGACAGAAATTGCTTCAAACACTGCAACAGCTACGATTGTCCTGCCAATACTTTTGGAACTGGTATTTTGAATTCCATTTTTTTCCCAAATGTTTTGAAGTTCAATACAAAAATTGTCTAGGATCATTGATTTTTTTAAATAGTCTAAAGAGCTGAATATTCATCCGTTGTATTTAACCCTGCCTGCAACAATAGTCTGCTCGTATGCTTTCATGCTACCAGGTAAGAACGAACATACACACATTTATCGGTAGAAGCAAAGAGTGATCTCGCTATAAGTTATAATGGACCCTCTTATAAAAACATTTGAGCTTTTACGAGTTTTACGCCCAAGAAATATTTGCAAACATTTCCCTTTACCTGAATATCAATTTATGTTTTATAATAGCAGAACATTATGAGAGACAAAATTGTATGAAGCTTATGTGAATGCTCTGATGTAGAGACGTTGAGAGGCAGCAGTGTAATACGGAATTTAATACCAATTTATATTTCAGCGTTTGTGATGGGTAATCAAAATATGATTAAATATTAAAATAGTTGCAACACCCCCAAATGCCATCGTATACGCTGCGAGTGACATGAAAGTGACGGACATGATCAAGACGGGATTCTTCATGAACTGCTCATGTGTCCTGGTTTTGTACCTTTCAACAATATCTTATGGAAATTTGATCTTCCGATTTGATGAGTACCAATACGTGCCATAGAATATCCTGGGGATAAACGACATGATTTAAGAAGTATGTATTTCATTGGTTACATGTACTAAAAAGGTATGACTACTACTAATGATAAGCGTTGCATTTATTACCTTGTTAAATTCATAAAATATAAATCTTTTCTTTAAAAGTGAATGTTGAAGTTTTAGCTTAGTACCATAAATATTTTGCTAATTAATTAAACGCAAAATAAAACGGGATAGTTGAATAAATTGACTTGTCTTCAAACGTATTTATGTAAGCGCGCATTTAAAAACTAAATTGTTCTTCACAAATTCCATTTATTTAACTTTAATTATAATAATTACTAATTTGTCTACTTATAATTACCGCAAAATGAAGGGAAAAGGTTTGCTTTCTCAGGGTTTGTTAGACGCATTTTCCCTAATGAGGATGTAGGATTAAAAAAGGCATATGAGCATATTTCACACTGAAATGGGCATTCCTTTACTTTAGAATGTATCTTCGTGTGGAAACGTAATCCTGCATATGAACCAGCGAAAAATGTGCACTTTTTGCATTTGAAAGGTGTCTCCTCCACGTGTCCTTTCAAATGTCGCTTTAGAAAACCTTTTCGCTTAGCCTTGTAAGGACATTCTTTGCATTGTAAGAACCTGTCATTTTTCTGGTCATTGCTCTGAGAATTTTCAGTGTCTTCGAATGGTTGTCCCAATAAAATATCCCGCTCCTGAGTCGATACACCAACAAAGCCACATTCAATGTATTTATGAATCTGAAGTTCAAGATCATTTTCTAAAGATGCCTCACTATCGACGGACAATACAGTTTTGCAATCACAAATAATTTCTAAATGTGCTTTTGAGATGGATTCATACGAAGGAAGTTCGATATTTTCTGTTTCTAGCCCGTGAGTCTCCTTCCAATGATTTTTCATTGTTTCAGAACCCCTGAAGGATTTTGAACATAAATGACACTGGAACACTATCCATGATTTAGAACTGTCATCATTACTACTATTTTTAACATTATCGGAGACAAACTTCATAGTTAATAAAAATTCAATATCATCTGAAATAACGGACTGGTCAATACTTCCATTGTCTTCAATTGATTCTATCGACTTCGCAGATTTACCTTCAAATAAAAAAATTAAACAACATGTGTATATGATACTGATGAGAAATTTTTAGCATTATTTTGAAAAAAAAAAGATTTATGGCGGAAACTAACCATTACAGTTAAATTCTTGTTCGAAATCCGTTTCCGACATAACTAGGGTTAGCAATTTGCTTGAAATTGGAAAGCATTCCTGATTGGGCTTCAAATAAAAAATTGTTTTAGTTAACACAAGTTGTTAAAATTTTATAGAATATTTTAACCCTTTAGATTACATACCGTGGTTTTGTACATGTTTCTTCGGTCATCCATTGTAATTAATCTCTCTGCGTCACACATTCTAAAATTTAGGTATTTACAATCATTTAATATACTTACTGTACGGTCTGTGTTTAATAGCTCCTAAGATGGAGCTTGCTTTTAACATGAAAAGCAACCAAATGATAATAAATTGCGAATAATAATAATTAATCTTAATAGAAAACATTAACGTGGGTAGAATTTTAGACAGTATGACATAAGGTTCTTACAACGAGGGAGTAATCGTACCAACAGTAATATCTTCCTGCTGCCACAGTACCTCCAAAAATAGAAAAAGTTGCAGTAATACCGTAGAGCCAAGCTATTTTGAGGAGGAAAATTAAAACTTGGACATATTCCTTTCGAGAAAATATACACTGTAGTTGTATGCCTATTTTTATTCTCATTTCAAAATGCAGTGAGTTATTTTGTTATTACAGCTACTTATATGTACTGACAGGTGAAATGGAAAGATGAACGAAATATGCTATTGCATACCACGGTTAATAACATTACAATAAAAGTAGGTATTCGTGTAATGCAATTTTGGTTCCCCATTCATTTTTCTCTGCGAGACTAATCTGACTGCGAGTCTGTTCGCTCATTCTAGCCTGTGATAGTAATAAAGCTGAACACAGTATCAAGTACCGAAAAACATCATTTGCATCAAGCAAGGAAATGAAAACATTTGCGAATTAGCCAAAACTATGAGAGCTAAGAATATAGATATAAGCTATGCTAAGAATTTAAATATCTACGTGAATAGTTGATTTTATTTTATTTCAGGTTTCTTAAAATGCGTTCTTTAAAAATGAATATAATAAATTAAAATGTTCACATAGCATACTTTATGCTTACTAATAACAATAATAACATTTACAAAGCGTTGCTTGGAATGTTTGTATTTAAAATGCGATCCTTACATAAAAATAAAATCGAGGCAGCATTAAAACTGGTAGACGATAAAACATATTTGAAGACCTTCAAATCAAAGGGCACTCCGCTCCAGCTCCGCCTCAAACATTTGGAAGCACTTCCTGTATAGGTACAAAATTGTTAATTATTAAAACTATTTGGTTCTGTCTGTAAGGTCAGACAGTGGCGTTCCTGAAAATGCAAATATTCATGTATTACCAAACAGTATCATTTTGTCCAGTACCCCTTAGCCTCTCGCAGAGCTTGATCTGCTCTATAACAACCGGGAGAAGTTCATCCTTCAAAAATTTCCTGACTTCACTGCGGAAGTTGACTTTGGCACTTAGCATTACAGAAAATAATTTAAAGTATTTCCGGTAATTTAACGACAAATTGCCTTCCAGCTCCTTCCTAAAGGCTTCTATCATTTTTAATTTTAATATCACAGGTGACATTGTGGAGTTGCCAGGGTTAAGCACTGAACAAATCAATTCACTGCAAGCTGGAAGCTCGGCATTAGTTCCGCTTATTCGGACTATCCTCAGTATCCCAGGTAAAGAATACACTATAACAGGTAACATGTTTACGTTTCTAGGAGTAAAGAGAGCTAGGGTTCTCAAATAGTTTTGAGTAGGGTTAGATCTGGAATCCAATATGGTTAGTTTAAGATTGGGCAGAATTTCTTCTAGAACGGTTACATTGTCGGAGTCAAGAGCCAGCTTCATTATTTTCTGTTAAATTGAAAAATTAATTAATATATTAGAAAATATCAGATGTTAAACATTATCGTACACATAATTGCATAAACTTTACAGGCAAATTCATGTATGTATACATTGAGTACATAAAAACTAAAAATGGAACCCAATGGAATAACAAAACAAAGTAAAAACTACAAATGTAATTACCACCGCTGGATGGTTGTCGGTATTCCTTTGAACATAATCATTGGATGAAAAGTCCAAAAATGCAGCTGTTATCATGGTCTGAATCTGCCGTTTCAGATACGCATCGTTCTCCCAAATAGTGTAAGATGTTGTGATGGCCCCAAAAACCTAAAAATAATCATTTTGAAAATAAACTGCAGCACATTACAATTTGCTTCCAGTAATTCCAATTCCAATAATTCTTTAATCATGAAATAATTTCTCTGTATCACCTCAGACAATGGTGTAAACCAAATCCGGCAGATATCGTCATCACTTAAGGAATTCAGAAATTTAGTATAGAAGTCCAAAATGAAAGTAGCAACACAGGGCACTTTAGGTGAGTACAATTTAGTGAATTTCAATTTCGTGAGGACAATCTTGGAGGAATTAATTGTGGCTTGAACCATTCCCAAATTTTCCTTCAGAGGCATCCAATTATTCTTACATAGATCTACTAGACATTTTAAAATTTCTTCGACATCCTTCCTTTCCCAATCCGAACTTGCTGTCGCTTGAATGCAGAACAGCTCTAACAGACTATCGTTACTGTAGCCAAAAAGTTCCCCCGTGTCTTCCAGAACTTCCATAGTTAGCTTCCTTGGGACGTTCACCCCAGTGCAGATCAACCGGACCCAAGCCTGAAGCAACTTTAGATTATCATTGACTACAACTTCTCTAAAATTAACTACCTTGTCCACATATAAAGAGCTAAGATCCGGATTAACACGAACTTCTAAGGCAAAGGTATCGAAGAAATCCATACTAACTGATCTTGTATGATGCATTGCAAAAGTAAAATCAGCAGCGAGGTCCGCTAAAGGTTCCAGGTCTGTCTGTGAAGAATTTCGTCTATAGGCACAAGTTTTGACAAAATCATGGCATAAGGAGTATATTTGTCTAACTAATGAAAGGACTGTTGGGCAGTCGATTTGCCACTGAAGTAAATTGTGGAGCACTCGGAGGGTTCTATTTAAGTAATCAGGTGAGGTTGAAGAAAGCCAGATGGGCAAGTTTGGTGAAATTAAGTTTGTTTGACCTAGGTCAGTTTTGGATTTGCAACTGGACTTGGGTGTGGCATCCAAAAATTCTAAATAGATCATAGTAAGTTCTCGTTTTTTGGGATCGATTTGCAATTTTGATTCCCGCAGCATCAGTGATGCTATTTGATCCATGAAGGGCTGAAATACTGATGAGATATTGATGGATTTTTCCAACAGAATTAAATACATTGTTGCTTGAGCAGTAAGCACAGTGCGTAGCAATATGTGCCTATTCTTCTTCGTCAGATTTGCGTACATATTTGCGTAAGAGTTATTGAACGTTTTGGCCTAGAACAAATGGACTAAATTTGACACTATCTCAACTTTTACCGCCGCTACAAACATAACAGCAACAGTATTTCATTTTGATTACAACAGTAAAAACTTACAATACTTAAAGTGTCTTCATCTTTGGCAGCAGCAATGGCAGCTAAATGTAGTGAGCTCAATCGGATGAGCCCAATTTCATTGAAGTTGACAACTTTGCTGTCTGGTAGTTTTAAGTAAATCATGTTGATTAACTTTTGCACCTTCCTTCCCTTCGGATAGAAACGAACGTGCCCGCAAAATACCTTTAGAAATTGAAAAAAGTCATCAGCTTCCGGTACAGAGCCTTCATCTAATTCTCCGACAAGAGACTTGATCAAGCAGAGCCACTTCTCAGGGGATTTCCAATAACTGTTGTCTTGCACTAAAGTCGAATAATAAATGTAATGCAAACGTTTAAACATTTTTACACACGAAGTGCTTGCTTCCCTATATCTTACCGAAATTCCAACTACATACATGCTGCAAAAGAAATCACCATTTATTTAAGTACCTCCAGCATTCTTCTCTAATCTCCCAGCCCAAAAATTCCACAAACACTGCGCTACGCCATCATCAGAACCCCAGAATGGTAGAAGTTTACATGTGAGATCCATCACTTCATTTAAGTGGCCATTTTCGCCCATGCAATTCTTGACAAGTTCCTTGACAAAATAGTAACAATGATTTTGTTCCTCCGCACAGCAAGTTACATACTGACCCTTAAGATCGTAACTTCCCAGAGGTGCCAAACTGACAGTAAGCCAAAGGGGAAAGAGCTGGTCGTTGGTTTTGTCGAATCGGTTTAAGGCAGAGGTTAAGAACTCCCAGAAGTCCTTCTAAAATCCCCCACAAAATTACAATTATACAATGGCATAAAATAAATTATATCCATTTGAGAAACAAAAAATCGTTTAAGCCACCATTATTTAAAAACTTACACCAAGAGGCTTCACATCATCCACAATTTGCCGGACCATGGTCCAGAACTCTTTGACACAGTAACAGTTGAAAGGCACCTTATTACTTATCTTTGGACTCCATTCACTCATCTTCTCCGTGGAGAACTTGAACCATGCCAAGTAAACCATGTCATCCAAAACCCAGTTGAGTACTTCCGGACTAACTCCAGACAGAATCAAGAAGAACCAACGGAGTTCAAGTTGAAGATGAAAAAAGTGGTAATAACTCGAAGTACACTACAAAAAAACCAAGAAAACAAATTCATCTACAATTTTCAATAAATAGTTAATTAGCTTTCACACCAGTTTCCTACAATGAATCAAATAATTTCATTATATGTTTAGTATCTACTTTATTCCCATCCTCAAATCCCCCATGATTCTTCAAAGAAGCCGGCCAAGTCTCTATTCTCTCCAAGGACCGTCTAAGACCAATGAATACATCCAGAAGATTGGAATGACTCCTAAAAATATTCGAGTACTTGAGAGCAAAATTTAAGAAATTGCAAATATCCTTCCGAATATTCCATGGCTTCATTTCCACTGAAAATTCCCCCTCCGAGTCGAATTCAAAAGCTGTGGGACAGGGCTGGACATAATTTTCAAGCATGTGGATATTTTTCCGACAGATCTGCACAAATATTTTTAATGAGTCAGGTCGGAATGGGAAGTTAAAAAATTTGTAAGAGTTGTTCCCCAAGTCAGTGTCAAAATGTTCAAAGGATGTATTCTTGCTCAGAATTTTTATTGCAGAAATTAGCTCCCCCATCGCTAATGGGCCGGATGGGCTAAAAGTAGGGTCTGAAGGACGGATCTGACCTTTGCACTGAAAGCAGTATTCTGCAGATTTAAAAACAATAAACAAAATTATAACATTAATTTTTTTTTTTAATTTTAATTAATTAAACATACATTAAACAACATATTAATAAAAATCATTAAAAATTAAACCAAATAAGATATCACTTTTAAATATACTCCCTCAGCATTGGACATCAAATTCCCACTTTATATTTCCCAATGATATTTATATATTAAATGGAGGTACATACATTCTAAATATTTATATATTAATCCATCAAAAAAATATTTTTATTTATTTACCATCTGAATTAAAATTGGATGTAGACACTGGAGCAGAGTAACCAATCACAGGAGAGCTTGGGGGAGTCTCGGAGTCAAACTCCAAATCCATTTCCATCCTGCAACAATTCCACGTTCACAACACAGCTGAATATTAATGTAAATAATTTTAAAAAAATAATCTTAAACTGTCAACTTTCTGTGTGAAAAATGATGTCTCCAGTTTCAGTTGTGTGACAAGGAGCGTAAGGGAACGTGTGAGTATGTCGTAGTGTGTGATCGTTCGTGTCTTCACGAAACGAAATATAATGAACCTCAAACCTCAACCCTGACCCTGAGTGAATGCCGCCAAAAATAGTGGACTCCAAAGATGGGCAAATGAAGAGCCTAAGCCTATAGCCTGCCTATTTTCTTTGAAAAAATACCGCCATCCTATATAGGCCAATAGGCTGTTTCAACGAAAAGAAGAGCCTTAATACCAAGGATCAAGTACTCTAACTGCCTGCCTATTAGCCTATATCTGTCCTAGTGTACATTGCTATTGCTTGCCTGCCTATATTTTTGTTGTATAGTAGTGCTGTCCAGTCTTGAAGTTTATCAGTCTCAGTTTTTTAAAGTCTTTTACTTACAGTCAGTATTGCTTACAGTCAGTCTTTATGCTAAGCATATCAGTCCCACTCAGTCTCAGTCCCAAGGAAAGTCTTGGTTCAAACTCCCTCTCAGTCCCCAAGGATACAAAATGGCGCTAATTTCCATCCTTGGGCTTTAATAATGACGCGAAAATTTAAAATTGCTTAATATTGTATACGCGCGTTGTATACATGAGTCTTTGTATCAGTCTCAGTCAGTCTTTTTACAAAATGTAACAGTTTCACTCAGTCTCAGTCTCAAAAAACGTCTTATTTTAAAGTCAGTCTCAGTCTTTTAAGAGTCAGTCTTTTCGTTTTGCCACTCAGTCTCAAACTCTCACTCAAGACTGGACAACACTATTGTATAGCTTCTGACAGCGCTTTGCCAGCCTATATAGGCGACATAATTGTGAGTTTTAGATAGTGCATATCCAAGCCGTACGCAACAGTGATGGGCGTTTCAGCAAGCGCTATTCTATTCTACTCTATTGTATTTTTCAACAGTTGCCGCATCTATGACACTCTACTCTACCAGCGGTTTTGGAAAGAATAGAGGACCTCTACTGCTATTATGTATAGCTGACTTGCTAGCTATTATTCTACTCTATTATGTGTTAAAGTTATTGTCGCTACTCTACCTCTACTCTACTCTCTAAATTTTTTTTGGCTCTGCTAGCTACCACTACCTCTACCAAAAAAATACAGTATTTACAGAGAAATTCATGGTGTTTTAGAATAAAGTAGCACAATGTAATATAAACAGTAATGAAGTTAGAACCAATAGTCCTCACTTGTACCTATAAACGGTTAAGAATCTGAATTATCATTCAATTTCTGCCAGGGCTGGATATCGGAATTCAAATTGCGTATTGCCCCAAAAACTTTGACCTCAAATGGTCATTTTCCATGAGTAATTGTGAGCATGAAAAAATAGATCACTGATAGTAGAATTGGAATCCAAAAAGAATTTTTGATTTCCGGTGCTCACAATAGCTGTAAATCGGGTTTTTAAAAAATAATTCGAATCGGAATTGGTATTCAAAAAATCCTCTCCAAAATTGAAAGTTTGTCTCATGAATACCTATCTTTGTGCTAAATTTTTCCGTCGTATCTCAATAATTAAAAAAGTATCGGTATTTAGGCCCGTGACAGCCCTGATTTCTGCAAGTTTAACGTTAATATTGAGGCTTTATTGAATACAATAAGATCAGTACCCCATTAGTACAGCTAAAAAATTACCACAAGCTAAATTAGATAAAAGCTTAAAAACCAGCGTGTTTATAAAGGGAATTACGCGGTTATGACATTTGGTTATGTATTTCCAATTCCCTTCTATTGCATTTGCAGCTACAAAACACGTTCATGAGTTACTGTAATGATGAAGTGAAGTGAGGTTGTATATATGGACACCAGATGTCATTCCGAGTATTAAATTGGGTGTTCAAGGAAATGGTAAGTTTATGTATTACTTCTTATTAATATAAGCTTGCTACTACTAGTACCTCTACTCTATCATTAGAATACGATGTACTGTTCTACCTCTTCTCCTACTACTGTTATCTAAATTGGGACCCTAAATAACGCTCCTCTACTCACTTAATTTTATGTTAGCCTACTATTTTCCTCTACCTCTATTATGCTAGAATTTCTGTATACCTCTACTACACCTCTACTAATGTTTTGCTGATTTTAACGACCCTACTCTATTTCTACCACTACCTCTATTTTCAGTAGAGTAGAGGTCCCAGCACTGGTACGCAATGATCACGTGCAATTTGAATACCAATGTAGGGTTTTGATTAATTATGTAGTAAACTACATAGTATCCAGTGGGAATAAATATGGGACGTACATATACTCTAGCAATTACGGGTATCAAGTAATTCCCGCCTCATTGTCAGTCCGTTTCTGCAAACGTTTTCCCAAAGATCTTGTAATCCTGTCCTAACCAATTCGTGCTTTGAGAATGTTCACCACTAACGCATAGCCTTTACTTGAACGAACTTGTAGCCTGCCTGAATAGCCCAGTCCCTTGTTCGGAAATATCTGAATAGCCTAGATTTTCCCTAAGCCTATATTGTGGTGGTGATTGCCCAGCCTAGAACCTCGCCTAGATTTATATCCCAACTCACCGCATCCTTGAGCCTTAGCCTATTATAGGGCCTAGAATCTAGGCAGGCGCCCATGTTTGGTGGACTCTAATTTCCCGCAGTCGGAGCCGCTTACCATTGAAAAGTGCGTACTTGTTTAATTTGAGATATTTAGTCCAAGGGATAGTTAATAAACAAAAACAATCTATTTTTAATGTTAATAAACACAGTCGACTGTATTGGTCACATAAGTAAAAATTAAAAGTTATTATAGCGTAGAATTGAAGTACACAAAAATATTTAGTCTCACAGTGCCCCTAATGTGCAAAACTTTAGTTAACATTCTATTCGAGGGGGATGAGCTACTCCGTGTACAAATGTAATTATTGATTATGTATCAACCTACATGAGACAAGTACGATTTCACTTCCAAAATAGTTTCACACAATTGAAATTTTATTTATGTATGTACTGAAAGGAAAAAAAGCGGAAAATGTTTCATCTTTTTTTCGTATACAACATAAAGACTTTTGTACATTATTATATTACCCACTCAATTAAAAATTGTACGGTTTGATATCTCCCATATGTAATTAATTATATGTCTGAATGATTTTGTAATCAAAAGGTAACCTAATTAAAAAATCGTTGAAGGAAATATTCTACGGCTGAAGGATTAAAAGTCAGTAAATCAGCCCAGAAACTGGTTCAAGCAATTATCCTTCCAATTTTGAATTGTTTCTGGACTTTGAAATATTTAAGTCAAATCTTCAATTATTACACTCTATGTGAGTCATGATTTTCACAGTTCTTAACGGATTCTTAATGGAAGTAGTAATATTTCAAAGTTAGGAAAAGATTAGAATTCGTATTTGGATACTCGGAGAAAACTATCATTCCTATTTTTAATTCCCTTTCGAATGGCATTTTGTTTTGGAGGAAATTACGTGGTACACTTTTCTAGGATATACTCTCACTATAAAAAAATCAGTTTTGTTTTTTTAAGAAGAATTTAGTGTTCAATGACTAAAATAATTGATTTTCCGAATCGGTAAAAACATATACGCAAAGTGATATAACTTTGGATATACATACAAGTAGTGCTGTCCATGGGAACAGGAGACACCCAGGTTTTTAGGAACAGGAACAGGAATGGGTGCGTACGGGAACACAAATTTTGTTCCCAAAACACTTTGGGAACGTTTGGGAACATAGAAATTGTTCCCGAAATATGGGAACAAAAGCGGGTTTGGGAACAGGAACAAAACTTGTACCTACCTGGTATTTACATGAAGTTTATAATATAAAAACACCTCACAAACAAAATATAATTTTAAAAGTACGTCATAACATATTAAATAAGTCACTCTTTCACACGTCATTAATTAACAAAATAATAAATTATAATATTAATTCTTTAACACATGGCAAAAATGGAATTCTCTGGAACTTAAACCCAAAATTGTAGCTCATAAAACTCCAGCATGCTCTTTTCCTTATTAGTTTAGCAAAAGTATAATGAAGGTGCTACTTGTCATAGCTAATTTCAATCACTACTGTACTTTGCGCTGCGACAATTAATTTAGTGACTGTTACTGAAGTATCGTTTAAATTCGAATAACTAAAAGTATTGGAGATGGCGTGCTGTTATTTATTTTTAATAGCGTCGATTTGATATCTGGTGTTTCAAAGCGATGCATCAATTGAGTTACCTGGGGCATAAATGTGTAAGTTAATTGTACTTTCATTTTTCAGCTAGTCTTTAAGTAGGTACTGTACTGGTACTTTTGGGAACAGGAACAGGAACATTTCTGTTCCTGCAGGAACAGGTCCAGGAACTTTGAATTGGTACCCATTTTTATGGGAACAGGAACAGGACTATTGCTTTAGTTCCTGAAAAAATGGGTATAGGTACAGGAACAGGTATGGGTACCAAATTTCCGTTCCCATGGACAGCACTACATACAAGTGCCAATGGACCTTTGCATCTTCTTGCTCATATTAAGAAGGAGTAATGAAAATAATCAATTGTCTCATATATTTTAGAAAATAATATTTCAAATCTTTTAAAGTTAGCTCAAAAACTATTGACAGAGGCGTTAATGAAGGCCCAAGGTTGTTTTTTTTTGAAAGCCTATGTAGAACAGTAGAACTTATAGAACATAGACAAATAATTAGGGCTAAATCCGAAAATCCATAATAGGGCAAGAATGATAATTACATAAACTGCTTTAATTAATAAGAAAATAAAACAATTGTCTGAAGCTTTATATGAATTACGTCGAAGATTCACATCTTACACATTCACAGTTACGCATGAGAAGTAAAATATGTGCCTACGTGTTGAAGTGAATTGCTCGCTTAACAGGATTTAAGTGACTAATTGCAGTCGTATAACGAATAAATTGAAAAAATTGTCGCTAGAACCTTTGATAATTTCTTGACCTTCTGTATCTTTTACTTACGTACAGATCAGGGGTCTAGCTCGTTTAAATTCTGCAACATTTAGTTTTGATTTAAAAGAAATTCCTACTCACGGTGCAGTGCTCGGACTGGGTACGGGTAATACTCGGGTAAATGGGTACGGGTACAGGTATGGGTACTACCCGGGTACAGAAGTTGCGTACTCGCAAGTACGCGGGTACTACCTGGGTACTCTGGATTTTAGACAATAAAGTGGGTACAGGTACAGGTGCGGGTATGGGTACTCACTCAGTGGCAATCGGGTAGTACCCAATGGGTACGGGTATCACTATGTAAAATGCCTGTACCCGTGGGTGCTGTACCCGAGTATTTTTGGGTACTTCAAGGATTATTGATGGAATGTGTTATCGAACGGGATCTTGTATTCCTTGCATTGTAGTTGTAGCATACTGAAAGAACAAAATTTATTGGTAGATTATATTGTATTTTACAACTTACCCAATGATTTGAAGCCAAATGAGATGATGTGGACATGAGTATGTTTTCAGCGGAGACGAAAAGTGACGCTTGAGGTGAATACTTGTGTGTGACAAGGAGAAAACGAGAAAACTGAGTTCTAAAAGTTTGTATTTGTGACTTAATGTTATTTTAATTGTTAATTAAATCATTTAACTTTAACACAATATTCTTTCACCACCACTTTGCCATTGACATTTTCCAAATTCCACATTATTCGCATAAAACCGCCAAAAGTGCCATAAAGGTAAAACTGTCATTGAATGTAACGTGCTGAGCTACCGAAGGAGGATCGTGTAAATCCTGTCAGCCCTTACATTCTGGTCCTTCGAACCGGATCTCAAGAATCCAGTGTCAAATTTTGTAAAATTACAATCCTGATTTTCTAGCCAGTTTTGTACCCTTGTTGAACATGGAAAATCAAGACACGCCAAATATTCGTCGGACTAGTCGAATTACTGCCGGTGTACCACCTAATCACCATGGTGATTTCGTTTGTTTGGATAAAATGGGTAGAAAATCTCAACCATCGCTAACGACCCAAGAGATATTTGATGTAGGAGATAACAACGAGTCAACAAGTCGTTCTGCATCAGATCATGCTAGCTCTAAACAAGCAGAATTCATCAGAAAATCTTCTTCAGTCCGAAGCCATAGAACTTTCACTTCTTCCACCAGCAGCTGTAATACTATAAGAAGAATGAATCTGGAAGCGAAGTTAAAAGTGCAAAAGGAAATTAATGCCCTTGCCGACGAGGAAGATGAATTAGCAACGTCACTTGCCCGTTTGGAAATGAAGAAAAAACTTCAAAAACTTCAGCGAGAAAAGAATCTGGTTCAGCAGTCATTTGAGTTGGAGAAATCTCGCTTACAGGAAGTCGCCGAAAACATTTTCGAGACGAGCTCACTACGATTGTCGGAGAAAGGCCTCGCAGAAGATTATCAGGAGGAGAGAATCCCAATCCACGAGGTACAACAAATTAAAAAACATTGTAACGAATGGCTTGATAATTCTCAACCTCCAGTAGCCAGTGTTATGGCAAATGATGATTTCACGTTAGTGAACCAATTCCAATTGTTCTCAAAATGTATTGCGGATGCTATTGTAACCGCCAGTCATGATCCTGAAAAACCAAAACAGACTAATGAGATCAGCAAACTAATCTCAAGACAAGGCGGCGTAAAAGAATTACCGCTATTTTCTGGCGACACTGAAGAATGGCCGGCTTTTATTGCTACTTTTCACCGATCAACTAGAAATTGTTCTTTCACAGACGAAGAGAACCTCATCCGTCTACAAAAATGCCTGAGAGGAAAGGCTAAAGATTCCGTCCAAGGTCTCATGGTGTCTCCAGAAAACGTCAGTCAAATCCTAAAGACTTTGGAACATAAATTTGGCCAGCCGACCGTCATCATAGAAAATATGATTAAGAAAATAAGAGAGATTCCCAGAGTTAAAGATGACAGACCTGATCAACTTGTGGATTTCTCAAATGCTGCCGACAACCTCTCAGCAACTGTGCAGAGTCTCAAGCGTCCAGACTATTTACAGAACCCGCTTCTACTTAAGGAGCTTGTTGCCAAACTACCCTTTCATGTAACATTGCGTTGGGGTGAACATGTAGCAACTTTAGTCAAAAACAATGAAGCAAAGCTACCAACAATTGCTGATTTCACAATTTGGCTGGCTGGAATATCTGAATACGTAGCTATTTCCAATGTTGAATGTCGTTTTGAACGATTTGATGGAAAATCTGGCCAAAAATCACAGAAAAAAGAAACAGTCATGGTCACTAATGATGTCAAGTCTGAAACCAAGAAAGAAACTCATGGTTCAAAAAGGTCATGTATTTACTGCAAGAAAGAGGATCACTTCATTGGAAGCTGCAGCGAGTTCAAATCACTGTCAACGGATGCTCGATGGGAATTTGTAAAATCCAAGCGCACGTGTTTTTGTTGTCTTCAGCCAGGTCACAACTTGAAAACCTGTAGAAAGGTCAAGAACTGCGGAATCGCAGATTGTCAAAGACCACACAATCAATTACTGCATAAATTCGAAGAGAAAGAAGCTGCGGTACAAAATGTGATGCTGTCCCATATTCCAGAAAATCCCAGGATCATGCTCAAGGTTCTTCCAGTTACGCTGTATGGTCCTAAAGGAGAAATAGAGACTTATGCTCTCTTTGACGATTGTTCATCAGCCACGCTTCTGGATGAGAAGATAGCCTCGCTACTGGGACTGAAAGGGGATGTAGACCCATTAATAATTCGTGGCACTAGCAGTCTCACACATGCTGACGAAAAATCCCGTCGAGTTGAAGTCAGTATTTCTGGGCCGAAATCAGGCAAGTTCAATCTTAAACAAGTAAGAACAATTCAAAAATTAAATTTACCAATACAGTCAGTCGACATGAAGAAACTACGCCAAAAATGGGCTCATTTATCTGAAGTTGACATAATGTCATATGTCAATGCCAAGCCAAGTATTCTTCTAGGTCAGGACAATTGTGACTTAATTGTTACTAGAGAAATTGTTGAGGGAACAAGCCAAGGTCCAATGCTGAGTCGTACAAAACTAGGCTGGGTCGTTCATGGAAACAATGAAGCAGTAAAAGGAAGAATTATTCCAGAAGTTACCTTTCTCACTATTGACAATACAAATGATGACTTACATGAACTTGTCAAAAGCCATTTCGCCTTTGAAGCCATCGGGGTAAAATATTGCGCCGATAAAGTAAAGTCAAAGGAAGAAATTAGAGCTGAACGAATTTTGTCGGAAACTACCAAACGAGTTAAAGGAAGATTTGAAACGGGGCTGTTGTGGAAATACGACCAAATCCAGCTTCCTGAAAGTAAGTCACATGCCTTGAAGCGCCTCAAATCTGTTGAAAGAAAGATGGACAACGATGAAGATTATGCAAAAAAATATTCAGAAAAACTTGAAGATTATATCAAGAAGGGATATGCCTTTGAAGTTTCAGACGAAAATGTCAGTTTAGACAGTCCAAACGTTTGGTATCTACCTCATTTTGGTGTGGAAAATCCAAATAAGCCAGGTAAACTTAGAATTGTCTTTGATGCCGCTGCCAAGTCCTACGGTTTAAGTCTAAACGATCATCTGCTGACTGGTCCCGATTTGTATAATTCTCTACCTGGGGTCCTTTTTAAATTTCGCCAGAAAGAAGTTGCAATAGCAGCTGACATCAAAGAGATGTTTCCACAAATCTTGATTAGGAGTGAAGATTCAACTGCCCAGAGATTTCTCTGGAGAGGCTCGGAAAGGAATTCACCACCGAAAATTTACCAAATGTCGTCTATGATATTTGGTGCAGCCTCGTCACCTTGCTCAGCTCAGTTTGTTAAAAACGTTAACGCTGAAGATTTTCGAGATGAGTTTCCTGAAGCTGCTGATGCCATTATCCGACGTCACTACATGGACGATTTCCTTGATTCTTGCCACACCGTGGATGAAGCCGTTAAGCTTGCCCAGGACGTCATTCACGTTCATTGCCAAGGAGGATTCCATATTTGTAACTGGGTCAGCAGTTCAACGGAAGTCCTAAAGAAATTGCCACAAGAAGTCATTGCCAATAACATGATAAGTATTGAATTGAATGGTGATATGCCTAATGAAAGAATGTTGGGAATATTCTGGAGTCCGGGAAATGACAAAATCACATTCACACTAAATTTCCACAAAGTTCCAGAAGACATACTGAGCCTCAACAAGCGACCGACGAAGAGGGAAATCCTACAACTGGTAATGTCAATTTTTGATCCTCTGGGATTTTTGTCTCACTTCACAATCCAAGGAAAAATTATTCTTCAAGAACTCTGGAGACATGGTGTAGACTGGGATGAGAAAATGCCAGACCAGCTAGTGGAGCCTTGGAATAATTTTATTGAGGGTCTTAAGAAGATTAGGGATCTCACCATCCCGCGATGCTATTCACCTGAAATGAGAAGAATGGAGAATTTACAATTGCACGTATTTTGTGACGCCAGGGAAAAAGCTTACTGTGCAGTTGCGTACCTCCGAGGTATAGTTGATGATAACTTCACGACTGCATTCATCATGGCAGTCGCAAAGTCGCAAAGTCTAAAGTCGCTCCTCTAAAACCTGTAAGCATTCCTCGACTGGAACTGCAAGCTGCGGTAATGGGCTCTCGTCTTGCCAAATTTATCTTGGAAGAGCACAGCATTGAATTTTCAAGTGTTCACTTCTGGACTGACTCGACCACTGTCATTCATTGGATCCGATCTGATGCTCGGCGATTTTTGCCTTTCGTAGCTAACAGAATTGGTGAAATTGAAGAGACCACCAATCCGTCCCAGTGGCGTTGGATCTCAACGAAAGATAATGTTGCAGATGAAGGCACGAGGTCTCGAAATCAAGCCGATCTTTCACCAAATAGCAGGTGGTTGTGGGGTCCTCCTTTGCTTACTTTGCCCGAGTCAAGCTGGCCTTCTGAAAAATTTATTAGCGACAGTAAGAACACTGAGATGGAATTAAAGCAGGTACATATTAATGTTACCACTGTTGAAAGTTTAGCAATAATTCCTGATGTCAGCCGATTTTCTAATTGGAGGAGGCTCGTCCGATCCGTCGGATACGTTAAGAGATTCATCCGCTGCTGCCAGAAAATCCGACAGCCAACAATAACGTTGACTGCTGACGAAGTTGCTGAAGCTGAGTTAATGTGTCTGAAGGAATCGCAACAACAATCATTTGCAGCGGAAGTTAAAGGTCTGAAAAATAAGAAAGAAATCTCCCCAGAAAGTAAGCTACTCACACTGTCACCTTTTCTCGATGAAACTGGAATAATGAGAGTAAGGAGCAGAATTTCCAAGTCACCTGATCTAGATTTCCATGCAAAATGTCCCATTATTTTGGATCCGTCAAATCAAATTACTCGTCTGTTGATATTGTGGCACCACCAACAAATTGGCCACCACGGACAGAATCGATTGGTAAACGATCTTCGCCAACGTTATTGGATACTAAATATCCGTGCCGCCGTCAAAAGCTCTTGGAACCGTTGTCAACTTTGCCTCAATATGCGTGCTAATCCTCATCCAACGATCATGGCAGATTTACCGGAGTTTCGAGTGACGAAATTCACACGTCCCTTCACGCATACTGGTCTTGATTGTTTTGGCCCGATGGAGGTACGTATAGGGCGTCGAACTGAAAAACGTTATGGCTTAATCCTAACATGTCTGTCCACAAGAGCTATCCATCTTGAGCTACTTTCATCAATGTCTACGGATTCAACAATTCTAGCCCTTCGCCGCTTCATCAGTCGCCGTGGAAATCCATCAGGTCTCTACTCTGATAATGGGACGAATTTTCATGGGGCCGACAACGAATTGCGACGAGCTTGGAGTGAAATTGATCTTGGAAAAGTGCAAGACAAGTTGGCAAAAAATGGAACTTCCTGGAAATTTAATCCTCCGTTGGCGCCTCACATGGGAGGAGCCTGGGAGCGTTTAGTTCGTTCGGTCAAAACAGCCCTAAAATTTACACTTAAAGAGAGATGTCCTAAAGAAGAAGTGTTACAAACAGTAATGTGTGAAGCTGAAAATACAGTCAACTCACGCCCCTTAACTCACGTGTCTTTGGATAAAGATGATCCAGAAGCCTTGACCCCCAATCATTTCCTCATTGGAACTGCTGGAAACTCTACCACTCCTGGAGTATTTTCGGACGGTGATTTACACCTGAGGAAACAGTGGAGATTTGCTCAAAGATTATCCGATATGTTTTGGAAGAGGTGGCTACATGAGTATCTTCCAACATTATCTAAAAGAAATAAATGGAACGTCATGACAGAGCCATTGGAGCTCAATGATGTAGTCATAATTGCTGATGATATCGCCCCGAGGAATAGGTGGCCCAAAGGTATTATTGTAGCTGTTCATCCTGGAAGGGATGGTCAGGTTCGTGTAGCCGATGTCAAGACAGTTACCGGAGTGTACCGAAGACCTGCGACAAAGTTGATTAAGTTAAATATTCGATCAAATTAAAGTGAAATTCTTCCACTGTAGGGGAGTATGTTATCGAACGGGATCTTGTATTCCTTGCATTGTAGTTGTAGCATACTGAAAGAACAAAATTTATTGGTAGATTATATTGTATTTTACAACTTACCCAATGATTTGAAGCCAAATGAGATGATGTGGACATGAGTATGTTTTCAGCGGAGACGAAAAGTGACGCTTGAGGTGAATACTTGTGTGTGACAAGGAGAAAACGAGAAAACTGAGTTCTAAAAGTTTGTATTTGTGACTTAATGTTATTTTAATTGTTAATTAAATCATTTAACTTTAACACAATATTCTTTCACCACCACTTTGCCATTGACATTTTCCAAATTCCACATTATTCGCATAAAACCGCCAAAAGTGCCATAAAGGTAAAACTGTCATTGAATGTAACGTGCTGAGCTACCGAAGGAGGATCGTGTAAATCCTGTCAGCCCTTACAGAATGGATTACTATGGCTAACAATAAGCCTTATCCCCTGATCGTGATGTGCATGAATAGTGGTATGCCGCTAATCACTGATAAGGCGTTTGCTTTACTTTGATTTCTGTGTGTAATGCAATCTCTGGGTTCCAATCCTGGAGATGTTCTTCCTTTCAGGGCTTGATTCGAACTCCCTTTGATTCTCTGAATCAATCCTACAGCTAACATTATTGTTTATACCTAATTATGCTTACGCTACTTAACCTACTTAATCTAGATCTTATTGTTTAATTATTGCCCAACTTCCCGTTGGATTACCCTGAGTCAGGAATAGTTAGGTAAGCAAATAAAGGCCTACGTGCGATTCTGACTCAGGTAATTTCTTTATTATTTATAATACGTAACAATATTTATAACATTTTAGAATGAAAAATATCATTCCTTGCACGCAATATTTATATTTCAGTCCCTTTGATTAATCTTGATAATTTTGATGTTAAAAGAACTTGACAGACATCTGAACTTGGCGTTCAAAACTTCCATGGGGTTGCATTATAGTCCTATTTTGCCTGCATTTTTCGAAAATCTCCGTCTCGGGCTTCATAAATGTGAGAGACAGTTTACGAATGTTTGTTTTATAATATAAAATGAATATTCAATATTGCCTCCCACATTTATTTCCTGAAACCGCAATATTTGACTTGGAAAAATTATGATCAACTCAATTTTTCCGTATAACATTTTCTATACACAGAGTTCGATTAGCCGGAAAAAAATTGTTTCTTGTTCTCCACGTTGAAAAGCAAATTATGGAGAGTTTAGTATAAAAGAATCCGTCCCAATTCCAATAAGCGAGAACACATTTCATTTCATTCAGCAAGTTATTATTTTGGGGTAGTAGGATTTGGATTTCGTCAGTGTTTATTAAAAAAATCCCAAAATGCTTTAAATAATTTTTTCTAAAAATTCAAATAGGATGTCTTTAACGCCTAGGGAAAATTCCCAAAATCCCGGACACTTTTAATAGAGGTCAAAAAATTGACAGCTTAAAATTTTTCAGCTGGGCAGGCTAATGTCGTCGGGGATTTTAAATCGGCCAAACTTCCAGTACCCGAGTAATACCCGGGTACACACAATAGATACTCGGGTACGGGTACAGGTTTTGGGTACATTACGGGTACGGGTAAATTGTGGGTACAGGTACTCCATTGTATTTTCAGGTACGGGTACGGGTACTGAAATAATTTACCCGGGTACTCGGGTATGGGTACGGGTATAGGTACAGCATTTTGTAGTACCCGATATTCAGGTACGGGTATGGGTACGGGTACACGGTTTCTGTACCCAGTCCGAGCACTGTCACGGTGCGGTCTCTCTTTAAAACCATTAAACTTTGAACTCATTATGTTCAGCAAAGTATTATGTTAACAAATATGAACCATTATCGGAGACAGAAAGAAACCAAGTTCACTTTGGGCTTAAACATTTAATTATTAAGTACACACACAACATATGTGGGAGCACTCCTCAAAGAAATAGGATTTGGCTTTAATATAATAATATTATTATTAAAATAGACAGGACTATGGGAATGTTTCTATATATTTTCCCTCCTGCCTGAATAGAGTTTACTATTTACCCTCAAACAGGAGTTCTGTGTAGCCAGAACATGCTGTAAACATCTGGAAAAATTCTACAATTTTTCTACAACATACTTACTCGTTTTGGTTCACTTGAAAAATCTTAAATATACTGCAGTTTAAAAGGATATTTGCCCTTCAGATCTTGCAACCAAATCTGTATTTATATTCCAAATTTTATCAGTGTCATAACATAAATGACACATATGTAGTAGGTGATTACTACATGATATAATTACATTAAGTACAGCCATCCTACATACTTCTTCTCAATAGAATTAACTTGACTATAATCCGATCCTGCTTAAATCTCCGACGTCAACGGCTCCCCTGTAGCATAATTGTCAATTTTTCTCCTTGTGTACATAAAAGTACATAATTACTCAACTTGAAGATTCGTATTTAACTCATACATTATTAGAGACATCGTTACATGCAGAACACATTATAGTGTGCACTGCAAACTATACTTAAAATTCGCTTCCGAATAATTATTCTAATCAATGAAAGGCAAATTAAGTGGCTTGACATATGTCGAGCGGAAAGATGACAGAGAAATTGCCTCATTTGAAAACAAATAAATTCTTTATTGAAAGCATTTTTCTATTCCATCTCACGAAGCTGTCATTGTCAGCGGTAGCCCTGATGTCTATTAATTTTACAGACGTGAAGTCATTTACATAAGTACAAAAAACTCCAACCCACGCAATATATCACTATTTTATGATACTAGATATTACACGTTTTTTATGAACTCATCCCCAGGAACGACAGTAAAGATTCCAACGGGAAGTTACTAACATTTATTATACGCGTAATTATGTTTGCATATTACTTTGTAGAGCTTGTTGTATTTAATTTTGCACTTCCTCCCTGTAACTGTTGGCATGGCCGGGTCCTTTTGCCAAACTTTCTATAATATTTGTATAAACGCATAATACAAGAAGCTGGAGTAAACTAGCTTCAAGGAAGTTCCAGATAGTATCAAAGTGTGTGAATAATATTTACCAAGGAATTTGCGAAAACATTGATTTTTTAAAAATCAAGAAGGGGAACATACAAAATGGGTTCTATTTTAAGAAACTTTCAAATTGTGGAGAATTGGAGGACTTACTTTGCAATTATTTGGCCATTGGTCCTTCTTCCAATTAAAATAGTTGGGGACTCTGTGGTAATTAAAATATTTATGCCAGTTATTTAAGAGAGGAAATTAAATACGTGCTTCTGTTTGATGATTTCATATTTTTTGAGTGCTTTTAAATGAATTTACTATATGTCATTTGTTTTTCAAAAAAAAATTACGGATTAATATTTTCTCAAGACGGCAAACTGTGCCTACGCTGTTTGCATTATAGCTGGATTCTGGATGACCGAGGCTCTTCCCATCCCCATCACGTCTTTAATGCCGATGTTGCTGTATCCCCTATTGGGAATACAGTCTCCAGGTACAAATATATTATGGCGTTTAAAATACACTTCTAAGGCGAAGGATGTATAGATACATATGGCCCGCGTAAATGGAAGGATATTTTAAAGATTTTGTAAACAAAAAATAGAACGTTCATTTTTACAGATGCGGTAGCTCGTCAATATATCAAAGACTCTATCCTTATCAAGATTGGGAGCCTTATTATCGCTCTTGCATTTGAGTTCTCATGCCTGCACAAAAGGATCGCCCTGCGTGTCATCCTCTTTACAGGGACGAGTGTCAAAATGTAACGTCAAAAAACACTCCGATAAATTCTCTAAAATTAGCCACCAAAATTAAAGGGTGCTATACTGGAATGTTCCTGTAAGAAGGAAAATAATTTGTGTCCAAAACTGCGCGCCCGGGAATCGCCAAATTAAATTGTGCAAAATCATAGTAGGATATCAAAGTGGCTGTATGTATCTAATTAATTAATGATTATTTTTGTATCCGTCCAGGTTAATGTTGGGCATTATGCTTTGCACCATGTTCTTATCGATGTGGATGTCCAACACAGCCATTTCTGCAATGGTAAGTCTCACGAAAGCAAATAAAATGAAATAAATAATATGGCAACATTCATTATTCCTCTATACCTGTAAAATATATTGGAAGCTTGTGATACTGATTTCAGATGGTTCCCATAATCATGGCTGTCCTTCAAGAACTTGAAACCGTAATAATTGTCTTTACACTATATATCTATATTGAGCATATATAGTCTTTTTGCATGGCTGTACAGTTAATTTAACAAAATAACTCGTAAATTATGATTTTGTACTATGCTTGATGCTCTGTTGACATTTCAGAGTTTACGTGAAGTTTATAAAGAAGATCAACTGATCAGGGATAAAATTTCAGGGGAAGGTTTTGAAATGGAACTTCAGCCCATTGGCGATTCTGGAGTTTCGCTTCATCGACGATCTTCAAGCTCAAGAAAATCCCTTTCCGAAGAAAGTGGCCGCGAAAATTTTGAAATTACAGGTGGCTCCAATGGAGTTAAGGATTTAGAAATGTTATCCAATGGCCTTTCGAAAAGAGATAGCCTCAAGATGGCCGAGAGTTTACGAGAACGTAATTTGTAAGCTTTCAGATTTCAAACACATTTACGATAATAGGAATCAGAATCAGATGTTTTGGGATTAGAGTTTATTGGAACAACAATAGCAAAATAATTATAACTGCTGAGTACATGTATTTTGAAATATTTTGTAATTTTTTGCTGCTATAGATCCAATGAGCAAGTAAAAATAGAAACTTTTATGAAAAGCACAAGAACCATGTTTTTGCTCTCGTGTTGTTACGCCTCAAACATCGGTGGAACTGGCATCATCACGGGTTGCGGCACTAACCTAGTAGGCGTTGAGTTTCTCGGGAAGTAAGTTTGCTTCCAGAAAGAAAATGTTTACAATAAATATTTTTCCTCACAAATTAACCGTATTTAAGAAGTAAGCTAAATTTCTTCAAAAATTTTGTCTGGAAACTATTTGATCCAGTTTAGACCCCCGGCACCATGGAAACTATGCAGCGCTGAATTTCACAACCTGGCTAGTCTTCAACATTCCTCCGATGTTGGTGAACATAGCCATTGCCTGGACATATCTTCACTTGAGTTTCCTTGGGCTTCCAAAACAGTTGAAATTCTGGAAGAAAACTGATGAGGGGATAGAATTAACAATTACTCCCACTATTGAAGCAAAAATTAAACAAATGTTACAGAAGGCTTACGCCGATTTGGGCTCCGTCACAGTCCACGAGAAAGCTGTCGGAGTTTGTTTTTTAGTGGCTATTGCTAGCTTTATAATGCATGACCCGAAGTTCATTCCGGGTTGGAAGGATCTGTTTGCGAAGGACGTCTCCATTGGTACATCAGCTATGGCAGTCTCTGTCCTATTTTTTATGATCCCCAGAAATGGAGAGTTTTACAGAGCTCTCTATAAAAGAGGTATTTTAAAAGCATTCCAAATATGTAGCATTCAAGATAATCAATATCTGAATTTTTTTTGTGAAGTGTTCGTTAGTTTTAACAGTTTCATTTTTTTTTAGATTTCAAAGGGGTGACGTTCAAACCTTTACTAGAGTGGAACTTCGTTCAGAAAAAATTCCCTTGGGGTGTTATAATTTTGCTTGGTATGCTCAAATTAATATACAAATATTTTATTGAAGGTGATAATTTTCTTAAACAAATTCATGCTAAAATGTTCTCTTGAAGGCGGGGGCTATGCGCTGTCGAGTGGGGCTAAAAAAGCGGGCCTTTCAGCATGGGTCGGTCAAAGTCTCAAAGCCTTGGCTAATCTTCCCAAAGAAGGAATCCTAGGGATTGTATGCCTCATTATTGCTTTCTTAACAGAAATCGCATCCAATACTGCAACGGCCACGATTGTTCTCCCGATACTTTTGGAACTGGTAATAACTCCTAAGTCGTATAACTCTAAAAAAATGTGAAAATCCTGAAATCTGCATTAAAAAATTGTAAAGAATTTAATACATTTTATGTCAGTTAATAAGTTTTACAATTTTAACAGTCCAAGGAGCTGAATATTCATCCACTTTTCCTAACCTTACCGGCAACGATAGTCTGCTCCTATGCTTTCATGCTTCCGGGTAAGTCCGACTTTTGCCCAAGAATTAGGTCCAACATTAAAACAATTGAAATCCTAAGGATTGATATGAAAATATACTATTCTTTTTATAAAAATATAGTTGCCACACCCCCAAATGCAATCGTTTACGCTGCCAGCGACATGAGGGTGACGGATATGGTCAAGACAGGATTCTTCATGAACTGCAGCTGTGTCCTGATTCTTTACCTTTCAACCATTACTTATGGGAATTTAATCTTCCGATTTGATGAATACCAGTACATACCATAGCGTTCTCAGGGGAATCATTACTCTTCAAATTTTTTGTATCTACACTGACTACATATATTACAATATACCTATAAAAAGGTAATGAAAAAAGTACTTGCTTTGAATTTAAAATCTCACGAGGGATTACATTTATAATGTGAAAAACTAATGGCAAGGACTCTACTAACATATGTATCTGCGAGCTAGTTATATTCTTTTACATAAAAATATAACTCTGTTGTTTATAAAAAAAATGATGTTAAAATATTTCAGAATTGAATCAGTTGATTCTGAAAATAATAATTCTGTAAGTATTAAGATAGTATATGAATACTGCTTTATTATTTATTAACCATTTGTTCACAATACATTGAAGGGTGTTAAAAAACCTGGAATAATTCCTGCTGACCCTTATATAAAAGGATACATATCTATGTATGTTAACCCTCAGAATTAAACCTGCTGATTTTATTCTCCACATCCGCAATGATGAAAGCTGTTGACGTCCACAAAGCTAAGCAACGATCAAACTCCGTAGAATTAACTGTCCCAGCAGTAATAGCGTCTGCCTCAGTGTGATGGAACCAAAAGTATCTTCCATCATCCCCAAGCAATGAAATGGTTGGGATATTCAACGGGACAAAATTATCTAAATCTGTGCTCATTTTCTTAGCCTTTGCAAGTAGCCCAGTAGTAGCTGAGCCCACGAGATTGATAACTTCCTGAAGGATACAAGCCAACTCTGGAACTCCATAATAAACCAGACCAGTTGAGGCCAGGCATGAAAAGTCGGCCTCCATTACAGCGCTCAAATTGTCAAACTCATACGAGTGGTCCTTGATGTATTGAGCCGAGCCCTTGAAACCGTACTCCTCCGCTGTCCAAAATGCAAGGCGAAGTGTTCGTCTGGGAATTAAATTAAGGGATTTGAGAAGGTTAAATGCTTCCAAAGCTAGAAAAACACCAATAGCATCGTCTTGAATCCCTTGACCCACATCCCAGGTGTCAGTGTGTCCCGAAAATAATACAAACTCTTCAGGTTTTTCCTTGCCTCTTATGTCAGCAAAAAGGTTCCTCGAGGTAGAATTCCTGTGGATGTTTTGCATGTTCAGGTAAATCCTTATCTGTTCACCTGCGTTCAAGGAATACATCAGTCATGAGTTCTCTCAATGCCAAGGACAATGTTTGTAATAAATTTTTCAAACAGACCACGTGCAGAAATTCTGGTGAGCAAATCCGCATCCTCCAGTGTTATATAAGCAATGGGGATTTCCGGGGTGACTCCATCATAGTACAAATTTGCACGTCTAGCATGTGGGGAATAAATTGAGAACGTTGTCGCGGATTTGTAAAGAGCAGCTCTGGCTCCTGCATTTGCAAGGGCGCTGTACCCATTATTTCCCATACCTAGAGGTTCCCCAGCTGGTCCTCCGTAGTTTAAAACTGCAATTTTCCCCTCAACCTTAATCAAACGTGAAAAATGCTAAGTATTTATTTACGGATAAAATAATTATTACAGTTCAATCTCATCTGTATAGAAAATTCTTTAATAAAAAATGTCCTCACTGAAGACAAATTCGCCATCAAATCTTCATAGCTACTGAAGACGGCAGCATCGGCAGTGATCCCCAAAATTGAGGTTCCCACTGTCTGACCCAGTCCTAATATTGCTAAAGGTTTTTCCCTTGGAGTAAGCATTGTTGCAATTTCCTTTCCCCTGCAGGATAGTAAATTGTAAGGAAATTGCAGGTTAAGGTCCAAACTCAAAAGAATTTTATAAAAGGAATTAATTTACCTCCGCCAGTCCGGAACTTCAACGTCCTCAGCTTGGATATTTGCAGCTCCATTTTGACGTAACAAGTTTTCTAAATAGTCAATTGAACTCTCTAAGCTTTCGGAGCCAGTTATACGATGACCGAATCTGTCCACAAATTCTGCCACATCTTCAAATGTTTTCCCTTTGAATGCCCCTTGGGTTGCAAGCTGAACAATAGTGTCGACTGTTGATTGGTAGGACCTCACTTCAGCAGATATTGCTTCCTTCCCTATACAAGCCAATGGGAGATCTGCATGGTCAGGTTTTGAGTTAGTTTCAGGAACGCTCTCCGCTGAGGGCTCGTATTTCCCTTTAAATTTATTCCGATTTCGGGGGAGGCATGATTTCGGTGGTATCGCTGTGTTATAACAAAAAATAATAATTTATCAGTTTTGTATGATGCTAAAGTTTGGAATGGGGACAATAAAATTTTTATGGTATTGACATTGAGTGCACTCTCACTATAAGGGATTATCTTGTAGTGCGAGAGCATGATTACAATTGAGAGGCAGAGTTTTTGCTAAAATTCATACTTAAATCCTGCAAATTTGTCTCCTTTTAAGAGCTCCGCTACTGTGAGACAATTTATAACACTCCTGTTAAAGAAGTAATCGTGAGTGCAATGAGTGTTAAAATTAGTACTATTCCTACCCACATGATAAGGGCTCCAGATCTGGTCGCACTGATGAGGATTCACTTCTATTCCTTTCCTTTCAAGGTAAGGAATGAATTCTGCTCGACTTCGTAGGATTTTAGGAGAGTCAAGGCGTTCCTCGTCTTCAAAACCATTGTGGTCTAATGAGTCGGAAATGTTAACTATCACGCATAGGAGAACCAGCGTCCACACTAATTTGTGTCGAATATTTATGCCAGTCATATTATAATAAAAATTAATCCAGGGGGTAAGACACTAAACAAAAAAATAAACTGTGGATGTTTCTATATAATTTTAATTATTGTTTTGTGTGAATTCCCATGGCCCCCGATCCAATATAAACAATTCTAACTTTTCAATGGGTCTATATTCTCTTCAAAGTATAAAGAATTTACACTTGACACTGGACTAGCAATTAAATTTTGTTCCTAAATATCCTAATAGCTATTATATTAATTTTAGAAGCATGTGTTCATATACGATTGATAATTTTGTTGGAGTATGGATTGGGACATGAAAGCCGAAATAATCATCTCCCTTCCCAATATTGAATTGTTATCAGAATTAGTGATAATTTTGAACTTCGAGGCATATACTTGTTGAAACACACATCAATTACATTTCATCAATAATGTATACGTAGATACTAATCCATTGAATTAGCTTTCGTTCCACGATTCATGAGACTATAGATTAAATATACTTACATTGTCAAGTGAAATACTAGATATCCATAGTTGAACATTAGGGGTGAGTATCTCGTTGGTTTTAAAATTCTCATTTTTCACGTTCTCGTTTTTTAAAAAATTACGAGAACGAGATATTTTATTGAGAACGAGAGTAAGCAATGTAAAAGACTGTACGAGACGGGGCAAAAACATGGTCTTTTCTTGAAATATATGCAACTTAATTGAGGCCAGCAAGAATTCTGGTGAGAGAACACATAATTTTATATAATTTCACTAATCAAACCAATCTCAAGAAGCACAATATTTATTTTTGGGTTTGGACAGTAAAATTTTAAAACATGATAACCTTGTAAATAATAAATGAAGGCCTCCTGCAAAAAGCGCTAGAACCATAAGAGCTGCAAAATGTCATAATTGGCTAAATGTTATAGTAAAACACTCCATTTTTCAGTTTCATATTAGCTTAAACAAGATTTAAATGTAAACGATATTCGAGGAGAATAAAGCTATAGATGTCTCGTACTGTCTCGTTGATGCATAAAGAACGAGACAAACGAGATTCTCGTCCAGTTGTCTCGTTATGCTCACCCTTATTGAATATCTAATTGAAGTACTATCGGTTCAGGGTAACATATAAACAATAAAGGTCAGATAAAAATGCGTAGCGTGTTGAAAGTTCACTACATGATGTACATTTGATTTCAAGCTTTTACAATTTTCTGGAACCCTCTTCCCCTGATTCATCATTGTTTAGACTCTACAGGGTCCAAATTTTGCCCACATATTCCACAATGGTAATTTCCCCTCCTGACAATAGTATTTGGGAAATTTGCAAGAACTTTTCTTGGAAAGAGAATACACATAGCATGCGAGTATGCTAATGACATGGTGATACTTACTGTTTCTACAGATAATTTTTTATCTTACGAATGCACGTGGACGGCACAATGCAATCTCGATGTACCATATAATGACAGCCCAAAATTCTAGCATGGATATACATGCATCAATATGATGGAATAAAACATGGAAAAATCCGACACACAAATCTGATCGTTTCTTTTGTGATGCAATTATTACAACCAGATACAAGAGTTTAGCAATAAAAAAAGATCCCAAAGGAGAGTATTTCATTTGGACAACCGCGGAACTTTATTCTGTAAATCCGCAATGATGTAAGCTGTTGAGGTCCACAAAGCCAAACAGCGATCCAGTTCTGTAGAATTAACGGAAGCTGCTGTTATAGCATCTGCCTCAGTGTGATGATACCAGGAGTACCTCCCGTCGTCCCCAAGTAAAGAAATGGTCGGGATATTCAATGGTTCAAAATTATCCAAATCTGTGCTCATTTTCTGAGCCTTTGCCAGTAGCCCAGTGCTAGCTGAGCCCACGAGATTGATGACTTCTTCCAGGATACAAGCCAACTCTGGAACTCCATAGTAAACCAGACCAGTTGAGGCCAGACAAGAGTAGTCAGCCTCCAATACAGCACTCAAGTTGCCAAACTCATTCGCATGGTTTTTGATGTATTGAGCCGAACCCCAGTAACCGTACTCCTCCGCTGTCCAAAATGCAAAGCGAAGTGTTCGTCTGGGAATTAAATTAAGGGATTTTAGAAGTTCAAATGCTTCCAAAGCTAGAAAAACGCCAATAGCATCGTCTTGAATCCCTTGACCCACATCCCAGGTGTCAGTGTGCCCCGGAAATAACACAAACTCTTCAGGTTTTTCCTTTCCCCTCAAGTCTGCAAAAAGGTTTCTTGAGGTGGAATTCTTGTTTGTGTTTTGCATGTTCAGGTAAATCTGGATCTGTTCACCTGTCAATAAAAATTTCAGGAAAAATGAATTCGTCCGTTGAGAAAAATTTACAGCCATGATTGTAAATAAATATGGAACTCTGTAATTTCGTTGTTCAAAAAAACAGACCACGTTCTGAAATTCTAGTGAGCAAATCCGCATCCTCGAGTGTTATGAAAGCAATGGGAATTTCCGGGGTGACTCCATCATAGTACAAATCAGCACGTCTAGTATGTGGAGAATACAAGGAGTAACCTGTAAGAGATTTGTAAAGAGCAGCACTGGCTCCTGCATTTGCTAATTCTTTGTAGCCACTGTCTGTAACTTTCAATGGATCATCAGCTGGCCCTCCGTAGTTTAAAACGGCTATTTTCCCTTCCACCTTAAATAAATTAGAAAATTATGCATTGCTTTTTTAAAAAAACTTATCAATGACAAATTGTTATAAGACGTTCAAGTCGTTGCCCATTCTTGTGAATCATTTTTATAAATCACACAAATTTTAAGGCATTACGTCCATACTTATGGCATCCCAATTAAAAGCCTTATTTTTTTAAAATATCGGCGATGAATGCTCAAAACATTAAAATATTTCACTGAACTTACTGAGGATAAATTTGCCAATAAGTCCTTATAGCTACTGAAGACGACAGCATCAGTAGTGATACCGGAAATTGAAGTTCTCACTGTCTGCCCCAGTCCTAAAATTGCCAAGGACTTTTCTCTTGGTGTTAACATTTTTGCAATTTCTTTCCCTCTGAAAAATAAAAAGCACTTCATTAATTACTGCTCATACTGGGCTCTAAAGTTAAATAGATATAAATATTTTAGATATACTGAGCAGCAAATAATTATTATTCAAGTTATCACAATATTGTTAATGAGAAGCAGAATGTAAAAATATACACAACATTGGCAAGTAAAATTCCTTGCTCTTGTTGAGGGAGAATTAAATAATTGGGTAAATGGAATGCGCCAAAATATTTTGAACTTATATTGAAACAATTGTTTTAACGAATACTGGATGTAGAGATTTGAGAGAACTGTTAAGCCAAAAATAAAAACCTGCGCCAGTCTGCAACCCCAACCTCCTCAGATTGGATATTCGTAGCTCCATTTTGACGTAAAATCTCTTCAATGTAATCAATTGATTTTTCCAAACTTTCCGAGCCAGTGATCCTGTGACCGAAAGTATCCACATATTCTGCAACGTCGTGGAAAGTCTTGCCTTTAAATGCCTCTTCAGTGGCAAGCCGGACAATGGTATCGACTGTGGACTGATACGCCCGAACTTCTCTTGAAATACCTTCATTTCCGGTGCAAGCGGAAGGGGGTTCAACTCGGATTCCTCTCTTTTTAAGGTATGGGATAAATTCTTCCCTACTTCTCAAAATCTGTGGTAATTCCAAAGGTTCCGCATCCTCAGATAAACCCCCCTGACTTGGTGATCCTGCCTTCGAAACTACAACTCCATAAAGGAACAATAATGTAAAGAGTACTGTCCGAAAATAATTTCTACTCATCATGTTAAATATATGTTGCCACAAATTTTGGCTGTAGTTCTTAAAGCCTTGTTGATTTATGCCAAAAATGTAGTACAAGATTAATTGATGTATTCATATCTTGAACACTTCACTTTTGTTATTGGAGTGTCCAGTTGCCACTCGTTAATTATAAATGATTGTAAAGAATGATAAGAATACAGTGGAGCTAATGTTATCATGCACTTCACATGTATCATAACCTTTACAGATATTTACACTTACATTCTTCATAAGCAAATTATGCACGATAATCTTTCGTCAATTTTGTAAATAAAAACAATTGATTTTTACAGACAATTTTATAATCAATAGAAAAGGTATTAATTTTAATAATGAGAAAAATTAGGTTCGGAGTTGACAGTGATCCTCACACCCGGCGTTATATCAAACATTGTAATTATAAGTCAGGCTGAAGTTCAAGAGTGGACTTAAATGATGACCCTGTCAAATAAGATACACCAGGGACAACATTTTTCCTACAAGTGACAATTCCTCGTCGGTCCATGTGTTTCTACCTTTAATAAAACCCCACGTCAGAACAGGGTCTAGGTCATGACAAGTTGCAAATCTTAAACTGCAGCATCTTCTACAATCGTCCCTATATTGTTGCATTGCAAATGTGATTCTGACAGGACTTACAAAATATTACTACACAGCAAAATATTTGATGTACAAACTGACTACAAATTAATATTTGAATTCCTAAAATGACTAAAATTCAAACTCTTGTCAACGTTAGCTTGGATGGATAACAATAAGAACGTGATTTATTAGTGACGAAACGTAAAATTTGTAACTCACATTGAGGATTAGTATGCAAAAATCGTTTGAGTACAGGACGCAAAAAGGTACAGGAATCCCATTAAATTTTCAGTGGAATTTTCTTCGCCAATAACAAATATTAGCGCTAATGAGTCAAACGTTTTATCACAATCTTTTTAATGGTACATACATAGAATGCGGTTATGTGTTTATTAGAAAGATAGCTATTGGAAGTAATATATTCTACAATCTTTATTTCGTGGGGGACTCCATGACAATAAACTGTCCACGGGCTGCGTCTTCAACGATCATCTTCGGCGGGTTGTTCTGTAAGATTACGTGCTGTTCACCAAATGCGCTCATCATGAGGGAGCAGATGATAGCCATCAAAACGAGCACAGCAATTGCCTAAAAATGGGAAATCGGATTTTAATAAAATATCGAAGGCTTCTAAATTTTGAAACATCCCGTAAATATGTTGCAATGAAATTACACTCGAGAGTGAATTCCCGCATTTACAATTAACACACGTAAAAGTATAAAAAATTATTAGTAATATTTGGTTAAGTTACTTCAGTCTCAAGATTTCGAAAAATCATTTTTCCTTACCTTAATTCCGTACATGCTGATTGCGTTTGATTTCCAAATGTGCAATACCAGTGAGGTGGATGTGTTTGAACGTTGCAGTGTTGAATGCTCCATTGCAGACCATACTTGGACTTAAATACAAGCCTGCTATCCATCTTTGCCATTACTGCTGTTATCATCAAATTGCCCTAAACCAGCTTCATAATGATGGTTTTATCCATCGAGTCAAAATTCCTCTTTCCTTATTGCACTCCAAATGATAGTAAATATCGAACTTCAATCCGCATTACAAACCTATCACTTCCGCCCTTTATTAACATGTGTTACAATTTTTGACAGGCTTTGACGCATTCACTTAAAATGTAATATTCCCTAGGAATGTACAGTATGGGCGACAGATTTAACTTCTTAAATTGCATTCACAAATGTGATGACCCTCATAGTATCGCGTGTGAATTGCTTTGTAAAGCTTAACTTATCCGAAGTTTCTATTTCCTATTTTACATTTGCTGAGACGTGACTAGTGCTGTAATATTGTACTCGTTTAGTTTTGTACTTTTGTATTGTTTTTGTCTTTGGTACAAAACTAAACAAACAATATCCATTTTCGAGATACAAAACTAAAACAAAAACAAAACAGGAATTGAAAAAAACAATACAATCCAAATTGTATTGTTTTAAGGTTCTAGAGACGCTAGAAATTTACTAAAGTGATTGTTGTAATAGATTTCTAGAGCACATAGGAATTGATTTGTGTAATTGGAATCGTGAAAAAACACGTCAAAGCACAAAAACTGGGCATTGACTAATTATTGGTAGATTCGCCTAATATCGCCCATATAAAATATACACTTACATTGAGTATGTCATTCTAGTGTCATGTGACTATTAATGCGCCAATAAAGTCAATCATAGGTGATTTACTGCTAGTTACCAAGTTTCATTATAGGTCATGCGCCCCTTAAAACCGTAATCTGTCATGAGACTATTGGTGACCCAATAAGGTCAATTTGAGGTCACATGACCTTACTGTGTCACTAGTAGTCACATGACCTCAGATTGACCTTATTGTGTCACTAGTAGTCACATGACCTCAGATTGACCTTACTGTGTCACTAGTAGTCACATGACCTCAGATTGACCTTACTGTGTCACTAGTAGTCACATGACCTCAGATTGACATTACTGTGTCACTAATAGTAGCATGACCTCAGATAGACCTTACTGTGTCACTAATAGTAACATGACCTCAGATTGACCTTACTGTGTCACTAATAGTAACATGACCTCAGATTGACCTTACTGTGTCACTAATAGTCACATGACCTCAGATTGACCTTACTGTGTCACTAATAGTCACATGACCTCAGATTTACCTTACTGTGTCACTAATAGTTGCATGATTTTGACTGTTACCATATTGATTATTAAAGGTTGTAACGGCTGAGGCCACTATATCAACCAATAAAACCCTATTATTATTATTATATTGATTATTAGACGCCACCGATAAGATGTACTAGTTGTAGGTTACATTTAATGTGGATTAGTAAGACGTCATGAACAATGTCACGAATTAAATCAACACTGGCTAATGACAATTCAATGGCATCAGAAATGATACCAATGAATCGGTACTGATCAATAAAATTGGCTAACCGTATGGTTTAAATGTTGTCCTGGATAAATCTAGTCTGTGTCTAACAAAGACAAAAGACCTAGTCTAACAAATGATCTATGCGATTTGTAAATGTAGTCCACGCATAGGGGACATTTCTACATCGATGAAATAGGTGGTAAAAACCAACGGCTGAGCTAGAGCTTCCTTCGGGTTTCCGAAATCCCGAAGTTCCGTGTTCGGAAACGGAACGGAACACTTTCGGAACATTCTATTTGGTTCCGTCATTGAATCGGGACAAAACCGGAACATGAGCACTTGTACCGATAATATTGGGACCAGGACGGTTCAGAGCATCGGTACGAAAAATGTCCCATATAATTTATGTCATCGGAAAGCGGAATTGTTCTGTTCCGTTCCGAACCGATCCCGGTACAATTTCTGAAGTGTCGCGCCATCGTTCAACTAGAATGGAAACATATTTCTTATCGCACTGGCTTGTAGGCAGTTTTTTGCCAAAATAACGAAATTGGATGAACACAGATTCAATTTACGCAAATGCTTATATGTAATGCGAGTATCGTTTTCCATGAAAATCAACAGAATAACTAATTTTGTTTAATAAACATGGGCATGGGCGATTTTTCTCGAAATGAAAATTCTGAAATCGAAATTATTAGCAGTAACGAAGCAAGCTTGCAGGAAATTAACACTGTTAGGCCATTGAAATATACACGCTACAAATATTTATTACTAAAAAATAATTAATAATAATTATATAATACTGCACAGCAGTTCTTTTTATATGGCCTAATTATTATTAAATATTATTTTATATAATTAAATAATAGCATTCCCTAGCATCCAATCTATTAAAAGTATATCATGTATATGTATTAAGTTGCCAGTAATTTGTACACGCATTTCACGTATATGTTGTGAACAATTCCGGGATATTTCGGAACGGAACGGGTTCGGAACGGAAAAACTAGCATATTACGGAACGGAACACAACCTGTAACGGAAAAAATACTTTACTCCTGTGTTCCGAACGGTGTCAGTTCAAATGTTCCGATGTCCCGACAGCCGGAACGGAACCGGGACCAATATTATTTGTAGGTTTCGGAACGGAACGGAATTTCCTACGGAACAGAAATGTTGAACACATTGGAAGCTCTAGGCTGAGCCAATTGAAAATATAGATATCAGAGCCCACGCGTCTACTCTATCCATTCTAATTTTAAGCAATGGCAGTGAATATTGTTTATGAAATTATGTTGTTCTGGAAATTACGATGTGGTTATTACAGGGATTATTCACGAATAGGTTGGTGCCACAGAATTGCACCCTTCAAAATTCGACCGTCAACAAATTCAATGCATTTTATATGGGAGATTCGTCAATGACTGGTTTTTTGATCTTTTACGTAATTTTTAAACAACTAAATTGCACAAATCAATTCCTACGTGCTCTTGAACTCAGATACAACTATCACTTTAGCAAATTTCTAACGTCTTCTAGAACCTTAGAACAATACAATACAGATTGTACAAAAACAAAAACAATCTGATAGAAGTACAAAACAAAAACAAAACTCGGAGTACAAAACAATATCTTAGTTGTACTACTTTTGTACTTTTCGCCAAAGTACAATACAATACTAAAAGGACAAATTACAGCACTAGACGTGACTAAACATTCTGTTATCTACAACCTTATACATATTGTTACGTATTAACGCTTAAGTATACGGGATACTAGAAGTTAACTGGATTCGCCGGTTTGCTTTGTTTCCGGATTTGTTTGCTGCACGAAATTCCCTTTTCTAATTACGTCTTTTTTTTGCTTCTGTTGACTATAGTGCGGATACCTTTTTGAATACACATTTTCAGGTATAGGCAATAATTATTACAAATGCACAGGTAACTTTGAACCAATATTTCAAAAGAGATTTCAACCGCGTATGAATTTAATACGACAATTAATAATGATACAATCCTGATGCAAATACTTTAATACACATAAATATAATTATTAGTTTAGTAATAAAATAATTACAACACGACAGCTTTTCATTCTGTCATTCGAGTAACTTTGTTCTGTAAATCCGCAATAATGTAAGCTGTTGAGGTCCATAAAGCCAAGCAACGATCCAGCTCTGTAGAATTAACTGATCCTGCTGTTATGGCATCGGCCTCGGTGTGATGGTACCAATAGTACCGCCCATCGTCACCAAGCAAGGAAATGGTCGGGATATTCAATGGCACAAAAATGTCCGAATCTGAGCTCATTTCCTTAGCCATTGCCAGTAGTCCAGTGGTTGCTGAGCCCACGAGATTAATAACTTCCTGAAGAATACAAGCCAACTCTGGAACTCCATAGTACACCAGTCCAATAGAGGCCATGCAGGCGTTGTCAGCCTCCAATACAGCACTCAAGCTACCCAACTCATTCGAATGGTTTTTGATGTATTGATCCGCGCCCCAAAAACCGTACTCCTCCGCCGTCCAAAATGCAAGGCGAAGTGTTCGTCTGGGAGTTAAATTAAGGGATTTGAGAAGTTTAAATGCCTCCAGAGCTAGAAAAACACCGATAGCATCGTCTTGAAGCCCTTGACCAACATCCCAGCTATCAGTGTGCCCAGAGAGCAACACAAACTCTTCTGGTTTTTCCTTGCCTCTTAAGTCAGCAAGAAGGTTCCTTGAGGTGGAATTCCTGTTGATGTTTTGCATGTTTAGGTAAATCCGTATCCTTTTTCCTGCCAGTAAATAACACATGAGTACTTCCAATGCCCACTGTTTAATTAAATGTATGCATAAATAATTTAATTTTTTAGTGTTTCAAAAAAACAGACCACGTGCAGAAATTCTGGTGAGCAAATCCGCATCCTCCAGCGTTATGTAAGCTATTGGTATTTCAGGGGTGACTCCATCATAGTATAAATTAGCACCTCTCGTATGTGGGGAATAAATTGAGAACATTGTCGCGGATTTGTAAAGAGCAGCTCTGGCTCCTGCATTTGCTAGTTCCTTGTAGCCATTGTCGGTCACACTCAGTGGATCATCAGCTGGTCCACCGTAGTTCAAAATAGCTATTTTCCCTTCCACCTGAAATAAATTAGAAAATTATCTATAGTTCTTTGAAGTATTTTTATCAATCACAGAAATTTAATGTATGACTCCTTAAGGACAACTTGATTAAAATTGAAACTGTTGCGGTAAAATACTAAACATAATTAAATATTTCTTTTAACTTACTGACGATAAATTAGCCATCAAATCTTTATAGCTACTGAAGACGGCTGCATCAGCAGTGATGCCCAAGATCGATGTTCCCACTGTTTGACCTAGTCCTAAAATTGCCAAAGGTTTTTCTCTTGGTGTTAACATTTTTGCAATTTCTTTCCCTCTGAAAAATAAAAAGCACTTCATTAATTACTGCTCATACTGGGCTCTAAAGTTAAATAGATATAAATATTTTAGATATACTGAGCAGCAAATAATTATTATTCAAGTTATCACAATATTGTTGCAATTTCTTGACCTCTGAAAAATAAAAAAAATTACTGTTCCTGTCTCTATGGTTAGATATATAAGCATTGACTTATGTAAATATGTAAGGCACAATCTGTCCACGACAATGAGGCTTATTCAAGTTTTCATGAAAACAGTAGTATTATGTAAAAATTAGCAACAATTTTATTAAAACGTTTTGCCCAAGGGGTATTGTATCTTGGTAACCTTAAGATTGTAAAGACAAAAATACAAACCTGCGCCAGTCTGCAACCCCAACCTCCTCAGATTGGATATTCGTTGCTCCATTTTGACGTAAAATCTCTTCAATGTAATCAATCGATTTTTCCAAACTTTCCGAGCCAGTGATCCTGTGACCGAAAGTATCCACATATTCTGCAACGTCGTGGAAAGTCTTACCTTTAAATGTCCCTTCCGTGGCAAGCCGGACAATGGTATCGACTGTGGACTGATACGCTCGAACTTCTTTTGAAATATCTTCGTTTCCGGTACAAGCTGAAGGGGGATCAACTCGGATTCCTCTCTTTTTAAGGTATGGGATAAATTCTTCCCTACTTCTCAAAATCTGTGGTAATTCCAAATATTCTTCATCCTCAGATAAGCCCAACTGACTTGGTGATCTTGCCTTCGAAACTACAACTCCATAAAGGAACATCAATGTAAAGAGTACTGTCTGAAAATAATTTCTATTCATCATGGTAAATATATGTTGCAAATTTTGGCTGTGGTTCTTAAATACTTGATGATTAATGCCAAAAATATATAGTACAGGTTTAATTTGTGTTGTCAGTTCCGGAGCACAATTGTGAGGGCGGGGTGTCTAAATGCCAGTCAGTAAGTGTAAGTGATTATTAATGATAAAATTGAGTTTTAATTTAAAAATCAGCTTTTATTATCCTATTGTTAGATAAAAATCCAACGTGACAGAAATCACACATCAAATCCCCAGTGCAAGTGCACTTACGCAAGAAGGAACGAGGTATAAAAATCATTTAAAAAACGTGCGAAAGCAATCCGCAGGGCTCCAGTGACCATTTATCCAAGAAGGAAGGAATATCACTCCAATACCCTCACGCATAGCCCTGAAGAAGAAGGGAAAGTGACGACGGAGGGTCAGAGTTCAGGTCATAAAAAGTGTTCCTCTGTGCTCGCTCGACTCATTGTCAGTGAATTTTCTATAGACTACATACACAAGTGCTCTCCCATATAATCCTATTGAAATACACTCTTCACGGCTGTGCACGAGTAATAAAATGGTACGCTAAATAATCACGCTGTACATATTAAACTAGTTCTTTTCATTTATTGCCCATATATGATTTCCTGCCTCTTTCCTGGCGACTCAATTTTTTGTACATACGCAATTTGAGAGATGGTTGCCTCTGTGGAGGACATTTTATTACTAATAATTGAGGATATGTAATTTATTAATGCAACATTATAGTATATAATTACATATGTACGTCGTAATGAAATTACTTTTTCGTTCTACGAAACTTGAATATTTGATCACAGCTTCTGCATTTAATAATCATGGAGCGTGTAACATCTTGCCCCGCAAGTGTTACTTTTATCATATTAATCACTAGAATTGTCTATGCAAGTAAACTGTATTCGTTCGTGTCTACTTAAAAATCAGGCTGGCCCCACATTTTATTTATTTGTGTTTTACTGCAAATAAAAGTTCATTACTTATTATGTGTCATGGTTGACAGCTAAATATAATTATTTATAAACAGAAACAACATTCATGATTCATGGTTCATATGTTAACAACTCCTGCCCCTCATAGTGTACATAAAAGTACTCAACTTAAAGATTCGCATTTAACTCATACAGTATTAAGGGCATCGTTAGACACAGTATGTGCACATTATAGAGTGTGTACTGCAAACTATAATTAATGACTTAAAATTCGCTTCCGAATAATTGTGCTAACCAATGAAAGACAAATTAAGTGGTTTGACATATGTAAGTCAAGCGGATGACAGAAAAATGCCCACATTTGAAAATTAATAAATTCTAAATTGAAACCATTTTTGTATTCCGTCTCACGAAACTGTGATTATCAGCGGTAGCCGTGATGTCTATTAACTGTACAGACACGTGAAGTCAATTACATAAGTACAAAAAACTCCAACCCACGCAAATATAGCAATATTTTATGATATTAGATATTACACGTTTTTTTAAATAGTTGAACTCGTGTCCCGGAAAGGACAGTAAAGATTAACGTAACGGGAACTTACCAACATTTATTATACGCGTGACGCATGTTTGCATATTACTTTGTACTGTAGAGCTGTTGTAATTAATTTTGCACTTCCTCCCTGTAACTGTTGGCATGGCCGGGTCCTTTTGCCAAACTTTTTATAATATTTGTATTACGCATAATGCAAGAAGATGAAATAAATCAGATTCACGGAAGTTCCAGATAGTATCAAAGTGTGTGAATAATATTTACCAAGAAATTTGCGAAAACATTGATTTGAAAAAAGAAGGGGAACATGCGAAATGAGTTCTCTTGTAAGAATCAACAATCCATAAATCCAAGCCCTCAGCCCGCATTGACTTTGTGTAAACCCGCAGCCCGTTAGCCCGAATTTTTTTGAGGGAGCCCGCGAGCCCGAATTTTTTTGAAGCCCGTATTTTTTGAAGCCCGTTTCTACCTCCAATAAAAACTTCCGTCAGAGAAGAGTCTAGGTCATGGCCACTTGCAAATCCTCAACTGACGCGTCTTCTACAGTCGTCCATATACATTGCAAATGTTAATCTGAAAGGACTTACAGAATGTTACTACAGCAAAATATTTTATGGACAAACTGAATACTAAGAACGTAATTTATTAGCGACGCAAAGTAAAATTTATTACTCCATTATAGGGTTGAGTGTACAAAAATCGTTTGAGTAAGTACATGAAGCAAAAAGGTACAGGAATTCCATTAAACTTTACAGTGGAAGCTGCTTGGCCAAGAACAAGTATTAACACTAATGAGTCAAATCCAAATATTTTTAATGGTACGCAGAATGCCGATATACATTATCAAGACGATAGCTATTGGAAGTAAAATATTCTGCAATAATATTTTATTTCGTAGGGGACTCCATGACAATAAACTGTCCACGGGCAGCATCTTCAACGATCATCTTCGGCGGGTTGTTCTGTAAGATCACGTGTTGTTCACCGTAAGCGCTCATCATGAGGGAGCAGATGATAGCCACCAAAACGAGCACAGCAATTGCCTAAGTGGGAATCCGGATTTTAACAAAATATCGAAGGCTGTTAAATTTTGAAACATCCCTTAAATATGTTGCAACGAATTTTCGCTCGAGAAAAAATTCCCACATTTATAATTAAAACCCGTAAAATTAAAAAACAATGTTTTCAGTAATAATTGCTTAGCACATTTCAGTCTCAAGATGTCGAAAAGCATTTTTCCTTACCTTAATTCCGTACATGCTGATTGCGTTTGATTTCCAAATGTGCAATACCAGTGAAGTAGATGTCTTTGAACGTTGCAGTGTTGAATGCTTCATTGCAGACCACACTTGGACTTAAATACAAGCCTGCTATCCATCTTTGCCATTATTGCAGTTATCATCAAATTGCCCTAAACCAGCTCATAATGATAGTTTTATCCAACGAGTCCAAATTCCTCTTTCCTTATTGCACTCCAAACGATAGTAAATATCGAACTTCCAATAGCATTACAAACCTATCACTTCCGCCCTTCATGAACATGTGTTACAATTTTTGACTGACTTTGTCGTATTCTTTGAAATGTAATATTCTCTAATAAGGTAGAGTAAGGGCGACAGATTTAGCTTCTTAGATTGCATTCGCAAATGTGATGACCTCATAGTATCGCGTGTGAATTGCTTTGTGACTTTAACTTATTCCAAGTTTCTATTTCCTGTTTTACATTAGCTTGCACGTGACTAAACATTCTGTTTGTCATCATCCTTATACAAGCATAAGCAAAATTGCGTATTAGGGATTTAGCACAGGGAATACTGGAAATTGAAACTAACTGGATTCGCCGGTATGTTTTAAGCTACCTGATTTGTTGGCTGCACGAAATTCCCTTTTCTAATTGCATCTTTGAGTGGAAGCAACAAAATCGTTTCTGAAGTATGTTTTTGCTCTTGTTGACTATACAACGGATACCTTTTTGAATATACATTTTCAGGCAGGTATATTTAATAATTATTACAAATGTGTCAGACACTTTGAACAAATATTTCAAAAGATATTTCAACCGCGTAGGAATTTAATACGACAATTAATACCCCCCGGAATAATGATACAATCCTGATGAAAATACTTTAATACAGATAAATGTAATAATTATTAGTCTAGTCACAAAATGATTCCAGCACGCCTGCTTTTCAATCTGTTAATCGGGTAACTTTGTTCTGTAAATCCGCAATGATGTACGCTGTTGAGGTCCATAAAGCCAGGCAACGATCCAGCTCTGTAGAATTCACTGACCCTGCTGTTATGGCATCGGCCTCGGTGTGATGGTACCAAAAGTACCTCCCATCGTCACCAAGCAAGGAAATTGTGGGAATATTCAATGGAACAAAATTGTCCAAATCTGTGCTCATTTTCTTAGCCATTGCCAATAGTCCAGTGGTAGCTGAGCCCACGAGATTGATGACTTCCTCCAGGATACAAGCCAACTCTGGAACTCCATAATAAACCAGACCAGTTGAGGCCAGGCAGGAGTAGTCAGCCTCCAATACAGCGCTCAAGTTGCCAAACTCTTGCGAGTGATCCTTGATGTACTGAGCCGATCCCCAGAAACCGTACTCCTCGGCTGTCCAAAATGCAAAGCGAAGTGTTCGTCTGGGAATTAAGTTAAGGGATTTCAGAACTTTAAATGCTTCCACAGCAAGAAGAACTCCAACAGCATCGTCTTGAATCCCTTGGCCAACATCCCAGCTATCAGTGTGTCCCGAAAATAACACAAACTCTTCAGGTTTTTCCTTGCCTCTTATGTCAGCAAAAAGATTCCTTGAGGTGGAATTCCTGTTGATGTTTTGCATGTTTAGGTAAATCCGTATCCTTTCACCTGCCAGTAAATAACACATGAGTATACTTCCAATACCCAAGATATACTGCGATGTAATTATACATAAATAAATTTAAGATTTTCAAAAAAAAAATCAGACCACGTTCAGAAATTCTGGTGAGCAAATCCGCATCCTCCAGTGTTATGTAAGCAATTGGAATTTCAGGGGTGACTCCATCATAGTACAAATTAGCACGTCTAGCATGTGGGGAATAAATTGAGAACGTTGTCGCGGATTTGTAAAGAGCAGCTCTGGCTCCTGCATTTGCTAGCTCTTTGTAACCATTGTCAGTCACACCCAGTGGATCATCAGCTGGGCCACCGTAGTTCAAAACAGCTATTTTCCCTTCCACCTAAACAAAAATTAGAAAATTATCTATTGCTTTCATGCATTTTTATCAAACACAAAAATTTAATGTATCACTCCCTAAGGACATCCTGATTAAAATGCAATATGCTTACTACATACCAACTCGGAAAAATTACTTTTAGAACTGCTACAGTAGAATCATAAAATTATAAAATATTTCCTTTAACTTACTGATGATAAATTAGCCATCAAATCTTCATAGCTACTGAAGACGGCTGCATCTGCAGTGATGCCCAAGATTGATGTTCCTACTGTTTGCCCTAGTCCTAAAATTGCCAAAGACTTTTCTCTCGGTGTTAACATTGTTGCAATTTCTTGACCTCTGAAAAATTAAAAAAATTACTGTTCCTGTCTCTGTGGTTAGATATATGCGTAAGTACTTCTGTAATTATGGTATTGTATATTGGTAATCTTAATATTGTGAAGACAAAAATACAAACCTACGCCAGTCTGCAACCCCAACCTCCTCAGACTGGACATTAGTAGCTCCATTTTGACTTAATATCTCTTCAATGTAATCAATCGATTTTTCCAAACTTTCCGAACCAGTGATCCTGTGACCGAAAGTATCCACATATTCTGCAACGTCGTGGAAAGTCTTGCCTTTAAATGCCCCTTCAGTGGCAAGCCGGACAATGGTATCGACTGTAGACTGATATGCCCGAACTTCTCTTGAAATGTCTTCGTTGCCGGTGCAAGCTGAAGGGGGATCAACTCGGATTCCTCTCTTTTTAAGATATGGGATAAATGCTTCCCTACTCCTCAAAATCTTTGGTAATTCCAAAGGTACCGCATCCTCAGATAAACCCCCCTGACTTGGAGATCCTGCCTTCAAAACTACAACTCCATACAGGAGCACTAATGTAAAGAGTACTATCCGAAAATATTTTCTATTCATCATGTTAAATATATGTTGCCACAAACTTTGACTGTAGTTCTTAAATACTTGATGATTTATGCCAAAAATGTAGTACAAGATTAATTGATGTTGTCAGTTCTGAAGGAATATTTTGATTGCGGAGTGTCCAGGTGTCAGTCAGTAAGTGTAAGCGATTACTAATGATTAAATTATATGAGAGCTTTTATTGTCCTACACGTGTACTCTCACTCATCTACGTAACATGACCTTAAAACTTTCATCGAACACCTGGATATTAAATCCAATCACTTGTCATATCAATTATTTACAAAAATATTCAATGTTTACAGGAAAAGTTTGTGTTAATTATTTTTTATACGGACAACATTTTTATTTATAAAAAATGCATAATTCCCGAAAATATCAAGGACATTTCCGGCGTAAGGAATATTAATTCAACAGCCTGACCTGCTGACTTTCTGCAGTATGCAGGACATATGTAGATAAATTATAGAGAAAAGATTACTCATGACAATGGCAGTGATTACACACTGTCACTGTGAATTATTGATGGTTGCAAATTAATAGAATTGAAACTTTGTCAGCACGCTTACAACTCACATGCCTTCAGACTCCCACAGAAGCATTTACTAGTAATTATGTTAAATTCTAAAATATGTATCCCATATCAGATCTTTAATTCCCAGGGTGTTCTTGCTGTCCATGATTGCAGGAATCAGCTACACGGACGAATGATCTTTTATTCTGCTATCAGACTTCACAACATACAAAGTTACCGACTTAAATCCTTATCTTGGGGACTATCACTTCAAGTAATTAGAATTATCCAGATAAGTTATGACCCAAAATTCTTGAAATAAAATCGTATTTGTACTAAAATAATAAAGAATTAAAATTAGAGCGGGACTATACTTGCTGTTATTTAAGAAACTTTGGAAACGCTTATTTCCAGCAGGGATTTATTGCCCTGTGACATCGATCCAGTTATTCGGACGTCTTCAAAGTTGGAGATTATTTTTCCATCCCCAGGCTATACATGTGGAACATAAGAGTTTAAATTAGTTTCAAATGAGATGACATTCTAAAAATAAGTGGCTCAAGGGTCAAGATTTTTCTTACAGATCCCAATTTCCCGTCTATCCATGTGTCACTCCCTTCAAGAACCTCCTTCAGACAAGTGCCGGGGTCATCGCAAGTCACGAACCCTATCCTGAAGGAACTTGTAGAATCGTCCATACACACTGCAAATGCTATTCGGACCGGACCAACCCTGTAGGAAAAGGTCGCTGAGAGTTTGGCTCTATTGAAAATAGTAGTATTTGTAAATATATATTACTTGTGATTATACTTCCCGAACAAATGATTCCGAATTTTAATTGGAACATATCTTCAAATGTTTTTACCCATTCTCCCAGATCCCAAATGCTTTCGCAATCTCAATTGATTCAGGAATAGACTCTATCACCCCGTTTTGGACAACGCAGTGAGCATCCGTCAACGGTGTTTCAATCCAGTTAACTATGAATTTTTTTCAGAAAGGACAATTTTTTATCCCCCTTAAAATTTTAAGAAATGATCCTTCAATGAGGTAACAATATAAATAAATAAGGGATATTTCCAGGAGATCTTACCAATTTCAAAAACACAAGAAAATTTCCCTGGATATGTCTTAGACATGGCTGCGGCAGTGACTCCCTGAAGTTGATGTCCTGGTTTTGCAATTACTTTGAAAGGGGTATGACCCACTTCATTCTGTTGAACAACAGAGAGCACCGGAGTCAGTTCCTTCGGTTTGGCTATTATATGTTCCTCCAAAAAAATCACATCTCCAGTTATTGCTCCATCGGATGAAGATGTTTCCATGGATTCGTCGCTCATGTCATTATTTGCAAGGATTCTTGGAGCAGCGCCTCGCTCTATTCTCTCAGCCTCTTTCCGGGGCCTCAGAGGGGTTTTTCGTTCCCTCCGTTGCTCCTCCAACAACGTCAGTCTGTCCTCTAGGGATAGAACCCTCCGGAAGAGTTGAACATTAGTGCTTTCCAATTCCGACACTTTTGCCACCAATTCTGCACAGAGCGATTGCAATTTCTCGGTCTCTGATAATTTAACTGGATCCTTCTTATTTTTGCCATCAACCCCAAAGTAAAATTGGCAGTTGGAGGGAGCGGTAAAAATAACATTGAGCTTCTCGGGATCAGGTTTGGGGGAATTTTTAAGGAATTTGGGGTTACTTTTGTTAGAATTGGGCAACTCAGGGGCTGACATTATCAAAATGCAGTTTTAGTAAAAAAATATTCAAGGTTTTGACAAACTACAAAAGTAAATATTTAATTTACTATTTAAATATAATACTTGAGTGTAATATTGGGGCATGGAAAGGAAAAAACAACTGATCAGCTGGCGGTTACTCTGTACTTGTTGTTTAGGATGAGGAGGTAAAAGGACTGAAAGGAGTCCTTATAAAACTTGGACCGTATTTGATGTTTGAGGGCTGGGAGATCTGGCCTCAAGGAAACCTTGAACCTTTTTGGTGCCAGCGTACACGCAAATGGATTGAGTATATAATATTTGAGTCATATTGAGGTAGTTGATGTTTCTCCACAAGGATTCTGACGTATAGTAAGTATACCTATTTATTTACTTCACTTGTAACTATAAACATAAAAACAGCATGTATGTACGAGTATGTAATTATGCGGATGAGGAAGAGCAGTGGCGTAAAAATATTTCTTCCAGAAACTATCAGTAAATCTCATCGCAGCTACTTTTTATGTGTCAGAGGGGATTTTAGTCTAAACACAAATGTGCATATAGTGCTACTCTTACTCTCAATCATTACATTAATTATATATTAATTATTTATATATTCAAAGATACTTCATTATTAATCATGTGCATGATTACGATAATACGAGCGTAATTCACACCGGATAGTATCCAAAAAAAAATGCTTTAGGCTCTCATTTTGAATAAATATGCAAATTGTTGGAATATATGTAACAAGAGTGTATCGGAATTTAATTGAAATTTACAGTACAATTTTATTTGCCAGTTACCAATATTAACACTAAATTATTACATTACAAACTGTTTAGTGGTATGCATAATGCTGATGCGTTCATTAAAAATGTAGGTGTTTGAAGAAAAATATTTTGCGATCATCAAAAATCATTCTTATTTTGTGGGAGACTCCATAACAATAAACTGTCCGCGAGCTGCGTCTTCAACGATCATCTTCGGCGGGTTGTTCTGTAAGATCACGTGTTGTTCACCGTAAGCGCTCATCATGAGGGAGCAGATAATAGCCACCAAAACAAGGATAGCAATTGTCTATTGGGGTAATAGAAACGTCAGTTAAAATAAATACAATGAAAATGAATGTGTTCCTCCAAATGTTGCTGATAAATATGTGTCTTTTATTTAATGCTTGAAGGAGTTAAAACAGCTATGTATGAATTCGGACTTACCTTAATTCCGTACATGTTTGCGGTCTAATGTTTCGCACTTGTTGCAGTGATATTGTGTGGTTCTGGTTGAATGTTGGAATGCTGAATGTTAAATTGCTGACCACATTCGGACTTAAATACACAACTGGTATCAAAATGTCTTTGCTAATTGCCCGGATGCTTCAAGTTCTCTTAACCGGTTCGTAGCGATAGGTCTATCGACATTATATTTTTGCAAGGAAATACCTTAAAATTCTGATATTACTAATTACTACAGGGAAACCATGTATGTACATACAGTGTAAACATGTAGGTTCTTAATTCCATGCATACTGTATATGGACACCGAACAGGCATATTTTGTTATTATTACTAATATTTGAACAGTTTATCGCATACTGGATTGAACTACAAGGTGATTTATGCATACGTCCGGAAGTAAATACTAAAAATGTAAAAAGCACTTGCTAATTACATTGCCTGGATTATGTACAATATCAAAGGAATTATAGCACCTTCTTCTCTGACTGATGTGTATTAATTATTTCTGGCTTAAGAAATTCACTTGTATGTAATATCGAATCCTTAGATAATTAATCAGGATGAGTGATTGGGTTTGTTCTTTCAAATATCTACGTAATTACCAAGGTGTAATGAAACGACTGTATTGTGTCGCGTGCCCTCCCCTTCATGTTTTCCCACTTTTCGCATCTTTTCACATCTTCCTTTTGCTTGTACGTAAGTAATAATAAGTTATTATTGTGGTTATCTTTGACTGTAGTGCAGATTTTGCAGCTCATTTTCAGACAGACAATTGGAGTTGAACCTGCTTCCTCTTAATTTCTAGTTTTGTCCTGAAGTTCGGTGACTCCAAGAATTCCCGTTTTAATGACTTCATTGTGTAGACAAATATTTCAAGAACAAAATTAGCAAATAGTACATTTCGTCATCTTTGTCTCCCTTTGTGAGTAATCCACGAGTTTTCAAATTGTTTTTACTACTTATTCAAAAATTCTTGATGTAGGTGTGAAGGAATAAGTTGAACAAATGCAATTTGTTTAGATTCGGATGAATTTTTAAAGTTTGGTAAAAGAATAATAAATTGTTACATTGAATGCAATAAGGTTTATTTTTATTTATCTATTCTGCTGTTAAAATTACTATGGAACTTCAAAATTTTATAAAATTCTTATAAAATGCTATTCATTATATTTAAGAAAAAATTGCAACCCTTTACTTGACAACATGTTGGCACCTTGTTTTGAAATATGTTTCTCGTCTTATTGTTAGTAGTATAAACATTCAGGTTGGTCCATCAGGAAATGATCGAATTGTCTGGGTGATAGATTTGCGTACTACAGTAAAAAAAAATTTGGCCTAAACATACATTGGGTATCTGACCCGACGTATGTACTTCTGATCTTGTAAATCCACCGGAGCATATTCCTTATGGTCCAAGATTGTGTAATAACACACCCGTTAATTCGACCAGACCAGACAAAAAATCAAAGAAGAGACCAAACCATTTCCATAACTAGCTCACTATACGTTCAATGACTTTCTGGTATCTCAATTTAAAATCAATCAAAATTTGATCGAATTTTGGTGTTTGCAATAAAAAATATCCAATAAATGAGCTCTATTTGCTGTATTTTGTGAAAGCATGTTAATTTACAAGACCATTCTTCAAAAAGTTTAAATTCAGCAAACAAATGGGAGGATCGATACCAATTTTAATTTCATACGTGACTACTCATCTAAAATGAAACATTACCCTCCAAATTAAGCCAACTAACAATATAATAAGCAACAACGGTTTGAATTTCGTTCTTGTACACGTTATTTACTAATTTAAAAAAAAATTATGCGGCTCTATCCGAATGCAAAAAACGATGAATAAAAATGCAATATTTAGTAGGATTGGAGTTACCGTAGGTTAATAATTTATTTTATTCCGTGTATTGGTATGACGAATATACTTTGATTCAAATTTTGCTAAAATTATATAGACTTGGGTTACAAGATGAATCGTACTAAAATAGTGTAAATACAAAAATTAATTAGTAGTTGGGTATAATGAACAGTCTTCATTTCGTAGGCGACTCCATGACAATGAACTGACCGCGGGCTGCATCTTCAACGATCATCTTGGGGGGGGTTGTTCTGTAAGATCACGTGTTGTTCACCATATGCACTCATCATGAGGGAGCTGATGACAGCGACTAAAACGAGTACAGCGATTGCCTATTGAGGTTTCAGAAAAATCAGTTAAAATAAAGCAACAACTCAATGCATTCCTGGGAATGTAGCTGCTAATCACGTATCCACATTTACATTTAATAGGGCTTAAAATAATTGTATCTATGTACATGAATTTTGATTTACCTTAATTCCGTACATGTTTGCGGTCTAATGTTTCGCACTTTGCAATTTTATTGTGTGGCTGCTCTGATTGAATGTTGGAGTGTGGAATATTGAATTGCTGTCTACACTCGAACTTAAATACACGGCTGGTATCAAATGTCTTTGCTAATTACTATTTTCAAGCGCTCTTAACCAGTTCGTAACGATAGTTATATCAATAGATTCGAAATTGTATGTGTTCAAGGGAATTCAATATAATCCTGATATTACTATTTACTATAATATAACATATAGTGAAATCTTACTGATGGTGAGCATAGAATGTGTTTCCCGTACTTTTTCTCTCCCTCTAGTCAATATAAAAGAGTAAGTCATAGAATACTTGATTACCCCAGTTTGTTGCAAATTCGTTGCCAGATTTTCTAAAATTTGAAAAAAGAACAGAGAGCAAGGTTGGAGAAGTTCATGTTCTGGAGTCAAGAGGGAGAGTTTCTGAAATAAGAAAATTTTGCATGGATGGTCTATCTTTCTGAAATTTTCCGGATAGCTGCATATGTATAAAATTTAATAAGGATTCGGTTAAGTTCAAAATTGTCTTTCCAAGTAAAGAATGATTGCTCTTAGGAGTACCTAGTAAATAAAGTAATTTAAAAACAATCAAAATAATATTTTCTCTTTGTATCAATTCCTAAACATTGTCCGCAATTTGTGGCTTGGAAATATTTTGGAGCACTCATCAAACTGCATGTGGATTTATTTAAGTACAATATCGTCTTTCCAATACAGAAATTTCGATCTCAGAAGCTAAAAATGTCAGACATCATGTATTTTTCTGGTACAATAAACTCATATGAAGGAAATACAGAACTTATTTAGAAATAACTACAATGAGTGATTCTGTTTGCTGTTTCAATATCTACACATCATTATCACTATGTATGGAAACGACTAAATTAAGTCGCGTGCCTTTCCCGACGTTCACTTTATCACGTTTGACTTTTCTCACGTTCTGCTGCTTTTCACATTTTACCATTGCTTGCACGTGTACGTGAGTAATTGTTATTGTGGATATCTTTGATATTTATTCCATTTGGTAGAAAATATTTGTCCAAGTTTTAAAGATTACTGCTTAAGCAAAAACTGTTGATGTAGCGGTGAAGGAATCAGTTGAACAAATTACAATTTGTTTGGATTTGGATGAGTGTTTAAAGTTTTGTAAAATAATGTTTAAATTGAATGCAATTAAATGTATTTTTATTTATCTATAGATAATTACTGCTTTAAAAATTACAATGAAACCTCAAACGTTTCTACAGTGTTCATAAAATGCCATTCACCGTGTTTAGAAAAAAATTCAGACCTCTACTTGGCAACATGTTGACACCCTTGATGTGAAATATGTTTCTCATCCTAGCTCACACAAGTAGTTAGTAATTACTCGGAACAGTTCAGTTCAATTCAAGAATAATTCTTGCAATTATTGCAGTTCAGTTCAGTTTGAGCAGTGAACTGAAACAAAAATTCGGTTTCGGTTCAGCTCAAGCAAAAACAGTTCAGTTCATTTCTCACCATGAACTGAACTGAATCGGTGAATCATGCTATTCAGTCGCGTGTCCGGCCAACTGCCACCCCCACAACTGCCACCGCGGCCAACTGCCACTAGGCCAACTGCCCTATGACCAACTGCCACCACCTCGCGAATTCGAGGCCAACTGCCCCTAAGCCCAACTGCCCCTAGGCCAACTGCCTCATAATTCCTCAAGTCACATGTTAAAGTAATATGCTCAGTCACATGTTAAAGTCCTATGCTCAGTCACATGTTAAAATCCTATGCTCAGTCACATGTTAAAATCCTATGCTCAGTCACATGTTAAAATCCTATGCTCAGTCACATGTTAAAGTCCTATGCTCAGTCACATGTTAAAATCCTATGCTCAGTCACATGTTAAAGTCCTATGCTCAGTCACATGTTAAAGTCCTATGCTCAGTCACATGTTAAAGTCCTCTGCTCAGTAACATGTTAATTCCTATGCTCAGTCACATGTTAAAGTCCTATGCTCAGTCACATGTTACAGTCCTATGCTCAGTCACATGTTAAAGTCCTATGCTCAGTCACATGTTACAGTCCTATGCTCAGTCACATGTTAAAGTCCTATGCTCAGTCACATGTCACAGTCCTATGCTCAGTCACATGTTACAGTCCTATGCTCAGTCACATGTTAAAGTCCTATGCTCAGTCACATGTTACAGTCCTATGCTCAGTCACATGTCACAGTCCTATGCTCAGTCACATGTTACAGTCCTATGCTCAGTCACATGTTAAAGTCCTATGCTCAGTCACATGTTACAGTCCTATGCTCAGTCACATGTTAAAGTCCTATGCTCAGTCACATGTTACAGTCCTATGCTCAGTCACATGTTAAAGTCCTATGCTCAGTCACATGTTACAGTCCTATGCTCAGTCACATGTTAAAGTCCTATGCTCAGTCACATGTTAAAGTCCTATGCTCGGTCACATGTTACAGTCCTATGCTCATAAGCAGTCACATTATAATGTCCCATGCTCAGTCACATTATAATGTCCAATGCTCAGTCACATGTTAAAATCCTATGCTCAGTCACATGTTAAAATCCTATGCTCAGTCACATGTTAAAATCCTATGCTCAGTCACATGTTAAAGTCCTATGCTCAGTCACATGTTAAAATCCTATGCTCAGTCACATGTTAAAGTCCTATGCTCAGTCACATGTTAAAGTCCTATGCTCAGTCACATGTTAAAGTCCTCTGCTCAGTAACATGTTAATTCCTATGCTCAGTCACATGTTAAAGTCCTATGCTCAGTCACATGTTACAGTCCTATGCTCAGTCACATGTTAAAGTCCTATGCTCAGTCACATGTTACAGTCCTATGCTCAGTCACATGTTAAAGTCCTATGCTCAGTCACATGTCACAGTCCTATGCTCAGTCACATGTTACAGTCCTATGCTCAGTCACATGTTAAAGTCCTATGCTCAGTCACATGTTACAGTCCTATGCTCAGTCACATGTCACAGTCCTATGCTCAGTCACATGTTACAGTCCTATGCTCAGTCACATGTTAAAGTCCTATGCTCAGTCACATGTTACAGTCCTATGCTCAGTCACATGTTAAAGTCCTATGCTCAGTCACATGTTAAAGTCCTATGCTCAGTCACATGTTAAAATCCTATGCTCAGTCACATGTTAAAATCCTATGCTCAGTCACATGTTAAAGTCCTATGCTCAGTCACATGTTAAAATCCTATGCTCAGTCACATGTTAAAGTCCTATGCTCAGTCACATGTTAAAGTCCTATGCTCAGTCACATGTTAAAGTCCTCTGCTCAGTAACATGTTAATTCCTATGCTCAGTCACATGTTAAAGTCCTATGCTCAGTCACATGTTACAGTCCTATGCTCAGTCACATGTTAAAGTCCTATGCTCAGTCACATGTTACAGTCCTATGCTCAGTCACATGTTAAAGTCCTATGCTCAGTCACATGTCACAGTCCTATGCTCAGTCACATGTTACAGTCCTATGCTCAGTCACATGTTAAAGTCCTATGCTCAGTCACATGTTACAGTCCTATGCTCAGTCACATGTCACAGTCCTATGCTCAGTCACATGTTACAGTCCTATGTTCAGTCACATGTTAAAGTCCTATGCTCAGTCACATGTTACAGTCCTATGCTCAGTCACATGTTAAAGTCCTATGCTCAGTCACATGTTAAAGTCCTATGCTCGGTCACATGTTACAGTCCTATGCTCATAAGCAGTCACATTATAATGTCCCATGCTCAGTCACATTATAATGTCCAATGCTCAGTCACATGTTAAAATCCTATGCTCAGTCACATGTTAAAATCCTATGCTCAGTCACATGTTAAAATCCTATGCTCAGTCACATGTTAAAGTCCTATGCTCAGTCACATGTTAAAATCCTATGCTCAGTCACATGTTAAAGTCCTATGCTCAGTCACATGTTAAAGTCCTATGCTCAGTCACATGTTAAAGTCCTCTGCTCAGTAACATGTTAATTCCTATGCTCAGTCACATGTTAAAGTCCTATGCTCAGTCACATGTTACAGTCCTATGCTCAGTCACATGTTAAAGTCCTATGCTCAGTCACATGTTACAGTCCTATGCTCAGTCACATGTTACAGTCCTATGCTCAGTCACATGTCACAGTCCTATGCTCAGTCACATGTTACAGTCCTATGCTCAGTCACATGTTAAAGTCCTATGCTCAGTCACATGTTACAGTCCTATGCTCAGTCACATGTCACAGTCCTATGCTCAGTCACATGTTACAGTCCTATGCTCAGTCACATGTTAAAGTCCTATGCTCAGTCACATGTTACAGTCCTATGCTCAGTCACATGTTAAAGTCCTATGCTCAGTCACATGTTACAGTCCTATGCTCAGTCACATGTTAAAGTCCTATGCTCAGTCACATGTTACAGTCCTATGCTCAGTCACATGTTAAAGTCCTATGCTCAGTCACATGTTAAAGTCCTATGCTCGGTCACATGTTACAGTCCTATGCTCATAAGCAGTCACATTATAATGTCCCATGCTCAGTCACATTATAATGTCCAATGCTCACAAGCAGTTACATTATAATGTCCAATGCTCACAAGCAGTCACATTATAATGTCCCATGCTCAGTCACATTATAATGTCCTATGCTCACAAGCAGTCTCTCAAGTAACAATTTTGTTCGGATTTCTGTTGGATCACCCTCGGATGTATCGGGTATGAGTCGGGTACATGCACCTACCGAACCCAACACAAAATGCTAGCTGGCTATTAGATGGATGCAAGCATGTTGCTGTTGGATACTTTCCATTTCAATATCTTATTGCCCCTGATTCACTGCGGATTGACCGTTTCATTTCCGAGGCCAGTTCGACAGATCAATAAGAAAGGCGCGACCACGACAATGGATACGACAATGCATGCATTTTATTTTGTAGCAACACAACCCCGCCATTTAGATCCAGCACTGAGAGAACGTGCCCGTATAAAATATAACTCTTGTATAGGAATCAATCATTTCGTTAAACCACCCCATCATCTCTACAATGGAATATAAATATTCGGTAGTTGAGTTCTTCAAGGATAAATCTGTTGAAGTTGTCGGAAAAAATTAGCTTTTTGAAAACAACAGTAAATGCTGGTGGCCAACATTCAAGGGCCAAAAATGGCTGTTAAAAAATGCACACAACCGAATAAGGATAATTGGATCTCCTTTGATAATTGGATCTGGAGCAGACGTTTGAGAACAACAGGTAATATAATCAAACAATTGAGTACTACTTGATTAAATAATTTAGATACAATATAAGAATCGCAGGTTTTGTAAAGATTAAAGTTGTTTCCTCGATGCTGTGAAGATCGTTATTAATTTTAAATGTTTTTATTTTCTTACAATTAATCCAAACATTAATTATACTCCTTTTACTTGTAAGATGTTACGCATGAAATAATTTTGGGGAAACAAATACGGTGTTGTTAATAATATTTTTTATGTTTAAAGCGAACTATGATCGGGCACTTTAAGTTCGAGCGAATGCAGAATATACTTCGGATTTAGAAACTACAGATGAAGATGAGCCTATTCAAAAGTGTACTTCAAGACCCCATACGACGCTGGAATTTGAAAGTGGGTCCAATTTTATTGCCGAGGTCATTCTAGGTATCGGGCCACCACAAGCAGCATCATCTTCAGATTTTGTGGTTCCACCGCACAATTTAACTGACGGTATGCTATATATGATGAACTCAGTTCCTAATAAATGTTTTAATATTTAAACTTGAAAATAATTAGATTTAAAATAATATATTTTCTTAAACTGCGGTGACAGGGTTGTTTGTAGTTGTTCAACCTTTATAAAGGTTGAATATCAGAGGCTGGAGATAGTTTAGAGGGTGAATCTGACGAAGGAAATATAACGATACATTTGGGATCCGGAAGTCAATTTGGTTCTTCGATTAATCAATCTTCTTTAGAAAATCCTGAAGTTCAAAGTTTGCACAAAGAGATTCAAGGTAATTACATTTGCTGTAGTTGAATTAATAGTTTCATTAAGCACTACTGAACTAAAATACTAATTCAATATTGAGACACAATAATTTCATTACAGAGATTCGGAAGACTGTGGTTGAGCACTTCGTCACAATTAAGGAGGGACTTAGAGAGATCCGGCAAGTCGCGCCGTCATCTAGTTGTACTTACGATCAGTCAATTTTGGCTGAGCTACTGAAACTCATTTCCTTGAAGAACAAGCTAGGAGGAACTTGAACATTTCTGTAAATGGACTGTCCAAGATCAGAACGCAAAGGTGGTGGTAAGTGATATAATTTAATATATACACACACTTCGTCTTCAACTTCCAATAAGAATTACTTTTAATATTTAAATCAATTTTGTACTAGAAATGTTTCTTCGGAGCTGTTGGTTGCATAACGGTGGGAAAAGTCACTCGGTCTATTTTGGCAAAACTCTTTGGTCGCCAATTGGTGTTCATGTAAATTACAACGGAGCAAATGGGAAAGATTCATTTTCATCCTGTCCAATTCATATAATTGTAATTGGTGAGTTGTATACAAACCTTTGTCACATTATATTCAGGCGATGTCAAAAATACGGTTGTTTGTTAAAGAGATCACATGCTTTGAGAGAAATCCTTTGTACCTGTTTGATAGAACGAAATTGGGAATTTTGCTTTCCAAATATGAACACCTGGCCGAATCTCATTCTATCAAACCTTCATGCTTGCTCAAAAATGTGTTCTTATTCCTTACAATAATAATAAATTTCTATGCTTTCCACTGTCAATTATTATAAATACGGTAATACGGGAATAGTCTTATCGAAAATATATTGTTAACAAAATGAGAATGTCGTTTCATTGAATAAATATTAAATATGAACAAAGAATTTTTGGAGTAATTGCTGCATGCATTTCATCAAGCCATTGCATTATTTCACTCGTAAGCAGCATGGATAACGTAAGTTTTACAGCTGTAACAGAGTTGGCATTTTGCATTTCGTAAATGAGTCGGATTTCTATCGGCTGTGTAACCTCCTATCACACTCGGATTCGTGTTGTATATGCAACAATCCAGCGTTTAGCGGCACTGCGTTGGCCTCTGTGACAAAACCGGAACACAAGCCAACACGGCGTTGTTAATGTTGGGCCGACTTCGGCCCAATTCGAAATTGTTACTTGGGCTTATTATAAAATCTTATGCTCGTTCTCTACCATGTGCATAAGCATGGGTTTCTACCTTGTGCGTTAACATCTGTCTCTACCATGGGCATTAGTATGAGACTTTAACAATGAAAGTGGCAGTTGGTCATGGTGGCAGTAGGCCAGGAGGCAGTTGGCCAAAGCTCCGAATTTAGTCATCCGAGTCAATTCCAGAACAAACTAATTTCTTCTTTCTCTTCACCTGCACGTAATCGCATTTATCATAGCAATCAGTTCACTGGAGAATGAACAAATGATCTGTTGTTGATGATGGTAATGTACTCAGCGTTCACAAACTCGTCTCGTTATCTGTAACAACTAGTGCCCCTCATGGGTACAGGTACTACCCGGGTATTTGGGTACAGGTACAGGTAAAGGTAAATATTGGGTAATTGTTTTTGTACCCAAACAGAGTGGGTAAATTCTGGGTACAAGCCAATTTTACCTAAATACTGGGCACATTTACGGGTAAAGGTACAGGTACAAAGAAAACATGAAACGGTTTTTACCTGACAGGAACAGGTACAGCTCCAAAAGTACCTGTACCATTTTTTCTTTACCATCACCTGATTTTCAGGAACAGGTAAAAGTTAAAAAAAAAGGTTTGGGCACAGGTACCTTCATTCAAGTATTAGGTATTTCAAAGAAGGTACAGGTAAAGGTACAACATTCTAAAGTACCCACATTTGGGTGCAGGTACAAGTACCACGTTTTAGTACCCATGAGGTGCACTAGTAACAACTATACTGTCCACAAATTCAGAATCGGAACTGGATACTGCACTTTCTAATGTAGAACATAGTACTGTAATTTTTTTTATGCCGCTTCCTTTTCTTCAAAAATCCGAAATCCACTTTCTTTTTTATCTTCTGTTGTACTGACTTTAGTTGTGGGATGCCAACAACGGCGAGCAATGCAAAGATCAATGGGTTATGCGCCAGCAATAAAAGCGTGGAAAGACCGTTCCAGAAATATATGAATGAAAGATGTACGCTGGTGGCGACATCCCAAGCCAAGAGCCCGTTTGCAAACCGTTTGGCCTGGTCCAAGATTGTGGAACAGATCCCGTACTTCGGCCAGATGAGACAAAAAATCAAAGGAGAGACCGAACAATTCCCAGAACTAGTTCACAATCAGCTCAGTGATTCTATTTTATCTCAATATAAAATCCATAAAAATTGTTTAGAATTTTGGTGTCTGCAATAAAACAAGTTTTAATGCTAGCTTTAATATCAATTTTTTACGATGTTAATTTGCAAGAAAATTCTTCAAAAGTTTAAATTCAGCAAACAAATGGGAGGATCGATGCTACGGTTGCTTTTATGTGAGTTATAGTGAGAGGAAAATTATATATGTATCCATATATACATAAGTAATGCTGTATGTACTATGAACTGTCCGTTCAATGACTTTCTGGTATCTCAATTTAAAGTCAATAAAAATTTGATCGAATTTTGGTGTTTAAAAAAATACTACAAAAGAGCTCTAGTTGCTGTATTTTGTGAAAGTATGTTATCTGTCATTTGCAAGACCATTCTTCAAAAAGTTTAAATTCAGCAAACAAATGGGAGGATCGATGCCAATTTTAATCTCATGCGTGGCTACTCTTTTAAAATGAATCCTTAACCCTCCAAATCAAGTCAACAACATGGTTGCAACATGATAAACAAAATCGGTTTGAATTTTTGCTTGTACACTTTATTTACTAATTTCAAAAAATTGTATGCGGCTCTATCCGAAAAAAAGAATAAAAATGCAATATTTAGTAGAATTGGAGTTAGATTAGGTTAGTAATTTATTTTATTCAGTTTATTGGTATGGCGAATATTCTTTGGTTCAAATTTTACTAAAATGATATAGACTTGGGTTACAAGATGAATCGTACTAAAATAGTGTAAATACAAAAATTAATTAGTAGTTGGGTATAATGAACCGAGACTTCATTTCGTGGGCGACTCCATGACAATGAACTGACCGCGTGCGGCATCTTCTACGATCATCTTCGGGGGGTTGTTCTGTAAGATCACGTGTTGCTCACCCAATGCGCTCATCATTATGGAGCAGATGACAGCCAGCAGAACGAGCATAGCAATTGCCTAAATAAGATTTGGTAAACATCAATAAATGTAAGTACGATGAGTCTCTGTTACATTGTGAAACATCCAATAAAAACTTCAAATATTCAAATATCAAATAAAAAAGAAGTTACACCCGAAGTCAATTTATGCATTTACAATTAACACCCTTAAAGGTAGAGATAAATTTAATTTTATAAAATGCTTTAACACATTTGAATCTCCTAAGTTTGTTTTTCATATGTTTTCTTACCTTAATTCCGTACATGATTCTTGCGTTGGATTTAGCACTGAAGTTTAGAAATGAGATTGTTGTGTATGAACGTTGTAGTGTTGAATAGTAGGATGTATGCGGCAGGTGGCCTGGCTTGAAATGTCCACTGGACATTTCCCTATGTATAAGGCATAGGGAAGCCCTTCACTTTTTCACAGTGGACATTTCCCTATGTGTAAGGCATAGGGAAGCCCTTCACTTTTTTCCCAGTGGACATTTCCCTATGTATAAGGCATAGGGAAGCGTAAGGCATAGGGACACCCTTCACTTTTATCCAGTGGACATTTACATATGTATAAAGCATAGGAGTGCCATTCACTTTCATGGGCATTTCGAGTTAAACAATGTACATACTGATATTACAATTATAGCGACGGTATATGTAGAGGATAAAGCATGCATCAAGCAATGCCACACCCAGTGGCAGAGTAGTTAGAGTTTCAAAAAAATTATAAACGGCGAGGAGTTCAATCCAGGTCACACCCATCAATAATATATGCATGTATGATTTGTTTACAGGTAATGGTCACCCCATCCAGTAAGGTAAGAATAAAAAATCAAAAATAGTTTGTTTCCCCCTATATATGGGGTTTGTTTTGCTACTGTAGACTATCATTCCTTCCATATTCAGTCCTAGGAGTGCAGGTCAAAGAAATTATCCAATTTCATTTCAATTTGTTTTTGAAAATATTTTTCAAAAAAAAATGGACCCCGTTTTAAGTGTAACTCAAAATTTTGATTTTCTCAAAATTTCCGAATCGCGAAAGGAAATATTTGCGGAAAAATTCATATTCTGGAGATTTAAAGCAATGGTGTACTTCTTCATAATAAAAGTAGCCAAAATTATGGTGAATCACAGCTGTGGGACTAGTTCCCACCCGGCTAAAAATTCAATGGACATCCTTTGCAACTGCCCGGAACTTCAATACCTTAGAAGTGAATGGGAGAAGATTTGCACTAGAATGGAAGATGCAATGTCAGATAAAGAACTGAAAACCACAATTAAAGAATATGAATATTCGGACCTACCAAAAATACACCCTGACGTTGATGAGGGGGTCGGATCAAAAATGACCATCAAACACCCCGAATTTCTGGATTTTGTGAAACGCTTCAACACCTTTGGATCATATAAATTTCTACGCGCTACACCTGAGTTATTGGCAGAACGGTATTACTTCATGCAATCGAACAAAGTGGTGAAGTGTGTCTACTGTGATGCGGAGATAGCAGTAGACTCATTCCATGAATTTAAATATAGACCCGGATGCAAAAGAGAATGCGCGCTCTATGCGGGGCATTGGGAGGGTCATATAGATAGTGATAACTATAACGGGTGGTCTGGAGAATGTCGACCGAAATTGAAACGAAGGAGTGCAAAATCAATCCTTAATGAACAATCTGATCTTAGCAAACGGTCCGATTTAGAAGAGGAGGAGAAATTTCGTTTAGAGTACTTGAATAAAATTATCAAAAAGAGACGTATTCGTTAAATATGTTGTAAATATGTTTTTAAATACTTTGTTATGATAAAATAAATGAGCCCTGTTTATCTACATAAAATTGAGCATGCAGTATTACATTTACTCATTCATATTTTGGCATTCATCATGGCAGGTTTCACTGTTACTCTTCTCAGCGATGCCTCATACAATTTTTTTCCAGAAAACACTATTTCAAATTTTCGAAATAAAATGGCTACAAGAATAGATTTGGAGTCAAAGGAGTTCGAGGTGGCTATGACCACGTGCACATATACGTCAACAAACGTATTCATTCGTGAGGGTGAAGAAATAGGTGTGGCTTCATTGAGTTCTGAACATGGAGAGTTATTGTCACTATCCTTGCTAAATTTAAGTCAAGATAAATGGGTTGATGGTAATACATTGAAATGCAAGTTATTTGCACCGTACAATTTTTCTGATGAGTTTGATTTTTGCTTCTATCTCTCTAATGTGACCAGGGATTTGTATGAAGTAAATCCAAGATCGTACTTAGAGGTAACTAAAGAAAACGGCAATATGAAAATTCCATATTCATTTGAATTAACAGATCGTGTGAAAAAAGTATTTGGAATCCACGAGGGCTTCGTAGACTCAAAAGTGATTGAAAAACAGATTATATTAAAAAAAAAATCAATCAGTGCTATGCGGGAAAGATGATATTATTACATGCCCATTACTAGTTCAGTTAAATCAACCAACTGTTGTGTTAAAAGTGACGAAAGACGGACAAGTTATCAAGGATAAAATATATACTTCAGGTATGGGTATTATAAATACATCAATTGCAGGATTAGAGTACATCCTCTCAGTGAAACCATATATCACACTAACAAGTGTTGAGAAAATGCATGTCAAAACTTTACAAGTGACTGAGGCTGACGAGATTCTAAGCTATTCTTACTCGGATTACATCATCAAAAATTATGGGGACATAGCCAAAGGTAAAGTCATGGAAGATGTTACTACAGCTGGAAAGAATGTAAAAATAATTTCAGCACTGGAGAAAATTGATTTGAAGTACTTCCTAGTTTCTGGGGATAAGATTGGCTCAAAGATCAAAGAACCCGAGATATTTCTTACCACAGATGAAGATATTACATCATTCGATGGACTTATGAAAATGCTTTCTGAAGAGTTTGACTTTGATTGGAATATAATTTCTGGAAAAATGTATCTTATCTATAATAAAGATTCCAAATTAAATGACTTTGAATTTTGCCCTACTGTCAAAGCATACTTGGGATTTCTGAATGGAAGTGCAGCCGCCTCTTCTAGAGTGCAATTCCCCAAAATTAGGGGTCGCCATAAGCTTCATAAAGGATTTGGGAATGACTTACTATTTGTTTACTGTGACATCGTTGAAAACCAATATGTAGGAGATACATATGCCCCACTTCTGAGATGTATACCGCAAACGTATAACAATGGAAAGGCTTACGAACATGAGTTTTACAACCCAACATATCTTCCGCTAAAATCCAGTTCCTTTGAAAGTGTTCATGTATATATAATGAATGAATCTGGAAATCCACCACCATTTGAATTTGGAGACTTCAAGTGTACACTACACTTCCGTGAGCGGAGATACTAAAAAAAACAACATATACGATTAGAATGACTAAAACGTTTCAGTGTTCCGATATGGAGAGCAAGTTTTACAGAATTCATTACCCTCAATATGGGCAAGGTATTCAATATGGGGGTGGTGGAGGACTTTTATTTTACAGGGGGTCTCAAGTTCGTCAAAAAGGTGCTGGACTGGGCTCCTTCTTTGGGTCAATTGCTCGAAGGCTTATACCATTCGCTTCTAAATACCTTATCCCCCATGCTAAAACAGCCTTAAAAATGTTGCGCTTGATGTATTGGAGGGTGGTCGCCCCCTTAGCGAGTCCCTTAAGGATCGTGGTCTTGATGCTCTTAAAGCAGTTGGTCAGGATGTAATGTCTCAGTCTGGTTCTGGATTTGGAAGAAAACGTAAGGCGGAAGATCAAGGTGGAAAACTTTACCCATATAAGAAAATCAAACGTGCACCTAAAATTGGACGAGGGAAAAAAAAGGCTACTAAGAAACGAGGAAAGAAAAACGGTCGTGGAATACTGAAGCTAAATATTTCCAAAAAGACTAAGAAGAGTGCTCCAAAAAGAAAAAAGGGAAATTCCAGAAACATTTTTTCATAATGGCCGGGCATCATTTTTTGAGGAGTGAACTCGATATTTTTAAACGTGAAGGTTACGATATGTCAATTCAAACAACTCAAACTTGTGATGTATTCCCAAATTGTCCCTTATCTGAGACTGCTGTACCATTAACATTCAATGTTAATAGTACAGAGGCCCATTATATTGACCTTAGCAAGACTCGTCTGTATTTACGCATGAGAATTTTAGATTCTGATGGTAATGCCAATGCTGACAACATAGTCGTTGCTCCGGTCAACAATATTTTACACTCTGTATTTTCTCAATGTTCAGTGTATTTAAATGAAACATTGATATCCCCTACAAATACTTATTATCCATATCGATCAATAATTGAGCGGATGTTACTATTTTCAAAGGAGTACAATGAGACTCAATCACAATGTGCGGGATATTTCAAAGATAATAACCCTCCAAACGTTGATGCTAATGTGACATCGTCCTATTATCAACGATGGACATTGAGTCGGGGTAGTAAAGTTTTCGAGGTAATAGGAAGACCCCATGCAGACATTTTCTGCCAACCGGACTTCCTACCACCGGGAGTAGACTTGAAAGTAGTATTTCATCGTTCAACTGAAGACTTTGCTGTTCATACTGATTTGGCACTTGTTAACCAGCCTCATTACAAATTACAAATAGTGGAGGCTAAGCTACAAATTCTCAGGCATAAAGTCATTCCAGCTGCTGCTCTGGATCATATTCGATTATGGGAGGCTGGAGATGTGGCGAATCTATATTTAAACAAGGTTGATATCAAGAGCTTTTCATTACCGATTGGGACATTGACACGGATAGAGGAGGGCGTATTCAAGGGCGGGCAACTTCCTGATCGATTGGTACTTGCAATTGTACCAAGTACAAACTTAAATGGAACTTGCACAAGTAATCCTTTTGTATTTAGCGACTTTGGACTTACCCACATTAATGTTTCTGTTAATGGAGACACTTGCGAGTCTTATCCGCTAGATGTCGACTTTCAAGAAAACAGTCTACGTGTACAAGAAGCCCTAAGTAATGTCTATAGAGCTATTGGGATTGACAATAAGGACGCTAGCATCGACTACAGTCTTTCAGACTTTTTGAATAACAAGACTCTGTTTGCCTATGAAATCTCACCAATTGTCGATGCCAGATGCGTACCTCGTTTTGGAAATTTGAAAATCGAACTTCGCTTTCGAGGTGCCACAGCCATACCATTGACTGTACTCTGTTACACAGAATCCCAAGCTATCTTGAACATTGACAAGAATAAATCTGTATTTTACACTGATTATACTCAGCAGAATCAGCAATGAATACAACTCAAGTTTATAATTATTTACATGTTATATGCAAGCCTAGAAGGGCAATGTTTGATGTAGTATCATGTGATGAATTGAAATATGTAAAATTGAATAAGTTTCCGTTATGCCTTGTTGTAAATTCGGATCCCAGCACAAAGCCTGGGGATCATTGGGTAGCTATTTATATAGATAATAAGTCTAGTTTCTTAGAATTTTATGATTCATATGGTTTTGGCATAGATTACTATGCTGATGATTTCAATGTGTTTGCAAAGAAATGTAAACTTAGAATAAGAGAGAATACAAAGCAGTTGCAAAATTGGGGTTCAACGGTTTGTGGAAATTATGCATTATATTTTTTGTATAAGAGACTCAGACGTTGCTCTCCCATGAACTTGTACTACTCATTTTCAAATGACTTAGTTCGTAATGACAAATATGTTTCAATGTTTATTAATTCCAAAAAATATTTATTAAAATCAAATTGTTGTAATAAGAATGTTCATCAATCAGTTACAGAGTTTGCAAAATAAATAAATAAAACTAATACTTATTCCATCGTATAACAATTTTCTTTTTACATCCACTTCCATGTTGTCCATTCTTTCCACCACACCCAATGCATAATGTCTTTGAAATCTTTTTACGTTTTGATTTCGGTCTTACTGAATCATTTTTTTCATCATCACCATAGCAGGTTTTACGCTTGGATGGATTCATTATTTTTTCAGTTTTAATCTTCTTTTCAGTAAGTATATATCGTTTTAATTTGGTTGGCTTGGTTGGTTTAACAGGTGGGGGTAATGTCCCTGGATCCTCACCGACATCATTATTAATATTATGAGTATCCGGTAATGGTTCTGAAAACTTTGTAAATAATCGTCTCTTGGGTAAAGTTGATGCATCAAAAGTATAATCTTCATAAAATTTTCGTTTGGTCGCGGGAATTCTTCTTGTATCGATATTGTTTTGAATGAATGGAGCCGGCTCTGAAAACTTTGAAAATAATCGTCTCTTGGGTATAGGTGATTCATCAAAAGTGTAATCTTCATAAAATTTCCGCTTACTCTGTGGAATTCTTGTTGTATCGATATTGTTTCGAATCAATGATGGTGGATCCGAAAAGTTTGTAAATAATCGCCTTTTGGGGATAGATGATTCATCAAAAGTATAATCTTCATAAAATTTCCATTTGGTAGGAGGATTTAATTTATTTGAAATATTTATGCTGTCTGGCCAATGATCTGAAACCTTTGGAACTATTTGTCGATTGGGTATTTCTTCAAAATCATAATCACAATCATCTTCATGTTCATCAAAATCGTAATCATCGTAAATTTTTCGTTTGAGAGGTCTTCTAGTTGCATGGGTGTGAATGATTGGTTGGCGGGCAGTTCGATTATTTTCTTTATTTGAACTATACTGCTGGGAATTTTGAGGCTTGGACTTGTCATGAATCATTTTTACGAGAAGTGGTTTGTTATCTTCATACTGTTTCTTTTGTCTCAGGGATCTAGCATGTTCACCATATAAAACTTGTTTTACATCATCAGGTAATTTTGTAGAGTCCAATATATTTGAAGAAGATATTCCATGAGAATTAGCCTCAGACATCATTAGATTATAATGTGCCTCTGGTACTAATTTCATGCGTCGCGCCATCTTACGGAAGGAACTGCGAGATTAGGGATGATGCCAATGTTGCAAGGATCGGGATAAAGAAACCACCGCCTTTTTGTAAAACTTTACGTTTATTTTTGAAGGATGATGATTTTAATGAGAGCGTGTGAAGATGCTTTTTGTAGGGGCGCAGCTTTTCAACTGTGCCACGTGAGACTGGAACATTACCTAAAAGGAAATTCTTGGTGCATTCTGACAAAGCTTTTAGTTCTTCGTTGGTGGCCTTATTGAGGACACGTTTTACACATTTCCTGGATTTGCATTTATGAAAAAAGACTTTATTATCAATTAATCTCTTCATTTTGAAAAGTAGATGTTGGACACATGAATGCAACTTTGTCAATGATGAATATAAGTTAGTGCATTCGCATTTATTATTTATTTGCTTTCTTGCTCACTGTCATGGCTGAGGCTAAAATTAAACGTCTGTATTTGAATCCCAAATTTAGAGGGAGTTTTTCAGGACTTAATACTTTTATGAAACACTATAAGGGTGGGGAATGTAGATCCACAATTGAAAAAGTTCTTCAGTCTATTCCTATATATGCTGAAAATAAACCAGCGTTACAGAGGTTTAAGAGACGGAGTGTGTATGTACATGGGATGGATGAGCAGTGGGTAATAGACTTGATTGAAATCTCCCGATATGCAAAACACAATAATAACTATAGATATATGCTTAGTATTATTGATGTCCTGAGTAAATATGCATTTGTAAAGCCTTTAAAGTCAAAAAAAAGTGCAGATGTACTGAAAGTGTTTCAAAATATTTTAAAGACCTCTGGTAGAATTCCTCAACGAATTCAATGCGATAAAGGAACTGAATTTAAAAAGGAATTCAAAGAGTTTTGTGTGGAAAAAGGAATTGGAATTTTCCATGTTCAATCAGAGCTTAAGGCATGTATCGTCGAACGATTTAATAGAACTATTATGGAAAAAATAAGTAGATATGTCCAACATAAGGGTAGTTACAAGTTTATACATGTTTTACCTAAGTTGGTTCAAAATTACAATAATACAATACATTCAAGTACTAAGTTTGCCCCGAGCTCGGTAAATTCCAAGAATGAGATGGAAGTATGGTATAATTTATATGGAGAAAGGAAACTTCACGTGTATAATAATCCCAAATTTAACATTGGAGACCGAGTATTAATTTCTATTGATAAAAATACTTTTGAGAAAGGCTATGCCAAACGTTATCACCCTGAAGTATATACTATCAATAGAATCGGTAATTCTAATCCGAGAATGTTTTATTTAACTGACCCAGAGGATAATGAACCCATGGATGGTGGGTTTTATGCACAGGAACTTTCTAAAGTGAACTATTGACAGCACATCATCGCCGGTCTACTATATAAGGTGAGAACATTTCTAAAAAATTTACATTCATCCTCAACAGCTTGTCCTAGACTTTCGAAACTCTTGGATAAATTTTGGTAAGTTTTGTTTTGATTATCATGGCTGGTCCCGCTTGTGTTTTGAAAACTTTCCAATTTTTATTTTCTATGTTAAAATTTTTCAGAAAATTCAACAAGACCATGGACTTTGAAATCAAACATTGTATAACCGCTGTGGAAGGTAACTCCACTGCTGAAACTACATCCATCGGAGGATCTGAGTGTGGGATACCCTTGGATAACATGGATATCGATTCCGGAGATGTCGCTGGTGGCGTCGTTAAGCTTAAAGGACCCAAAAAACCAACATTTCGCATTCATGGAAATCCAATGGACCCGCACCGCCCAAAGGTTTGGTTCTCAAAGGCTGGAGAAGGAACAAAGCGTGTATTCATGAATATTTCAAGACTCTGCCTGAATGGAAACAAGATGCGGATGAACTTCAAAGTAAACCAAACCGCTGAAGTTATTAGTAACCTTGTATATTACTACAATGTCGTACATGCCGATGTTGATGAACTTTATGAAACGTTATCCAGCTGTATGGCACAGACTGAAGAACGTATTGCTAAAAGAGACGGTAAAATTTTAGAAAGGGATGACGATGGTGTATGTAAATAGATTTAAAACGTTTGTGTAAAAATTAAAAATAAATCTTACATTCACTTTTACAAGTATAAATGCTGCTTTTCTCTATTAATCATGAACCATTCTTTCATATTCTCTCATCAACTTGTTTTCATAAATATATTTATGGACATTCGAATTTTACTCCCAATTCTTCTGTTCTTTCTGACTATTTCAATTAATACTCTGCTATCTTTATTCCTTCATAAACATTGTGCATTCATAACCCAAGACGTTGGAACAAATGGCTCAGGCTTCGCTGGATAAACAGTCTATGGAAATGGATTCAACTATTAGTGGTAAGAATAAGTTATTGCTTCCCCGCAGGCGATTACCGCGGCGCGCGCGCGCACGTAGCTGTAACGGTTTGGCCGCAAAAAGGGAGGGGACGCAGGAAGTCCCAAACCTTACCCCATATCTGCCCCTTCCTTCGCCCCTGCGTACAAACATAATATGATTGAGAAGACATTATCTACTTTTTTTTTAACAGCAGTTGTAGCTAATGTGATTCATGAGGAAACTGGCATTGATGTGTGTGGTACTTGGGATTGGCTTAAAGTTACACCCATGAACATAAAGCCATCATATTCCCCATCATCTTCGTCAACAGGATCAACACCTGAAATATCCACTGATGATTCCACCAAGCCAATGATTGATCCAAGAGTGAATAAAAGAAAGGCGACTACACCTCTCAAAGATGCTGGTATGCTAAAATCAGCAAAGAGCCGTGTAAAGTTGGACAAACTTGCTGCCAAAAAGAAGAAAAGGAATCAGCATGAAGGTGGGGTTAAAAGACTGTACCCAGTCTTTATCGACCCTGTTGACTCTTATTGTACATTGTGCAAAGACACTTTGGATGCAGAACAGATGGAGCGGAATAGGACTGTATTTGTCTCCATTGATCGTGTATGCGGTGAATGCGATGAACGACAGTTCACACTCATTCAGGATGGGAATAAGATTTGTATGCGTTTTATTGACTTTGAATTTATCAGTCGATATTACAAGAATTATTTTAATATGAATATTTAATTTTATTTATTTGGATTAATAAAAATAACACAATCATTATCCGGGAATACATTGTTTCTAAGCCTATATTTATCATCCTGGGTCTGGCTGCAATCAATCATAAGGTATCCATGGGGTATGGATATGCACTGTTTATATGCCTCCTCAATGAGTGGGTACTTCTTACCACAGTTCATCTGGCATCCAATCCGGTTAACTACTTGGGTCTCTCTTGGGTTTTTAAACAGACAAATGTACTTGGCATTAGTAGTTAGTGGACGCAGCCCATCATGGAAAAAGTTTTGAGTTATGAATATTATGGAGCAATTTCTATGGTGACTCCCTCTAACAAATGCCTGCAGCACTTCTTTAGACTTTGAAGCCTCCTCCATCAAATCATCCAAAATGTACAAGTATGGATTAAGCAGATCGTCTCCATACTCTGTGGGGAGTCCTTCATGGAATTGTACTTCAGGGAATTCTTTTTTCATGGATGCAAATACATGGGGCTGATTTATCCCATAGCAGTATACCACATACTTCACATTGGGAAATATGATTTCATTTCGACGGGCTATTATGCTCTTAGTTAGGACTGATTTCCCTGACATTGTGGGTCCAGAAATAATAAAATTAAAAGGTGCATGAAGAGAGTAGTCAAATACAGGTGCATCCATGATGAAGTATGAATTCAGATTAATATGAAAAATGAAGTAATGTGGGTTATTTGTTTGGAAGTTTTTTTGAATTTTTTCTAGGAATTATTATTTTTCTTTAACCCATTCATAATCAGATACATACATATTTATAATTTATATATATATATATATATATATATATATATATACAATGACATACACAGTAACATAAACAATAAATTACTTAAATAAACAAACATACATGTATATTACACAGGACTTTGCATGTCATCATCAACAATTCTTAAAAATTCATCTAAATTATTAACATACGGTATATTCTTATGCCCATAGGCTAAACTAGAGTTATAATCTATATGAAATCTTTTATTATCAAAAGCTGTCAAACCTCTCTTGGTTTCCTCTGTATTATAAATTCTATGTCCTACAGCTGCTATTTTTCTATAATTAACCACCGTACTTGAGCCTAGTGTTTTGAGAATTCTATCATAGTCCTCAAATTTCTGATGTCGTTTTACAAAAGACTTTGGAATACCTTTAGCTTTTTTATCAACTATACCATCCTGAGATATGTATGTATACATTTTAGCTTTTAGAAATCTCATGGACTTTATGGGATGGCCTGCAGATACATCTTTCATTACCCCTCTCACTTTTTTATTTTCATCTTTAAAATATGGTGCCCATTGGGGGTCTACTCTAGGTACTATATCGGATGGTTTAAAATTAGAAAGGTCAAACAACTCATGATTTTCAAGCATATCCCTGTATACATCTAAAGTATGATTATCACTCTCAATATGCACCATAAGACTATCTGTGTCAGTTCCTATTAGTTTCAGCTCACAGCCAGTATCACTATTATATAAGGTTTTAAGATATCCATAATAAAAATCATACATTACATTTTTACTAATATCAAGACATGATATTCCTGTATATATAGGTTTATTCAAGTATGCATTAGTTTTCCTCATAATGAACAATGCTACGTCGCGGTTTACAAGTACAATATCCTTCAAAGTTGCCTTTTTGGCGAAATTAATTGCACGATCAGAAAAGTTTTCATTGATATTACGCTTTTGTGTTAACAAATGAATTCGGGATCTATCTCTAACCTGTTCTAAGCTCTTCCCGAAAACGGCATTTATTAATAGCTTCCAGAAATCCTTCTCGAATTCTGTCGTAGCTAGTCTTCTCTGATCTGTGCATAAGTCTATGTACCCCTTAAGCCATGCCGATTGTTTAAATTTTAAAATTCTATGAACCTTGTCTAATTTCATTCCTAGGCGTAGATAAGTTTTTAGAGTAGTGTAGTGCACGATATATTTTGTTTTCGTATTCAAATCTGTGATAAGCTTACTATTTTTAAGGGCTCCTTCAGAAACTTTCAACTTTGCCTTCATCTCCCATTGGTATGACGACATTTCATCAACATTAACAGCTCGTTTTTCAGGTGCCAAAGGGTAATCATTAAAATAGTCATTCCAGCGGCGCAGCCGCTCCGCGGCTGCGCGGTAACGCCCAGCATATTGCATGTTTTCTGAACCGGTTTGACCTGGGGGATCCGAATCCGCATTCGGATTTCAGGAATTCCCCATAGGTCAGAAGTTATACAGAATTTACCAAAAAAAAGAACATATGGAAATGTCCGCTGGGCAAAGTGAAGGGTCCCCTATGCCTTAAGCATAGGGAAATGTCCAGTGGACATTTCAAGCCAGGCCACCTGCCGCATACATCCTACTTTGAATGTTCTTTTGGAGGCCACACTTGAACTTAAATACTAGCCTACTATCATTTATTGCCATTACTGAAGTTATCTTTAAATTGCCGTAAACCGGCTCCTAATCATAGTTTTTCCAAAAGAGTAGAAATTCTTTCTTTGGAGAATGCATTTTAACATGCTATTATTATCTATGTTACAGCTCGGAGGTACATAAATTTACTTCCTCAATTTGTTGTAGGATTAATCATAACAAGACCGAGTATCGGAATGTGGTAATCAATTGCCAACCTTTCGTTCCCGCCTTTATTAAACCCTTATTTTATATTGTGATTACGTCCGTTTGTCATTATTATATTTGAGCATAATCGCAGTGCAAATTTTTTTTGAGGGACTCCCTCATAAAAGAATACACTTTACCCACTGGTATCAAATCTATTTGGAATCTCCAGTTTACCCCAATGTTAATTCCTATTTCCTTTAATCATAATTATTTCATTCGACTTTAATAAACTCACGTATTTGATACCAAACGTTCCTTAAGAAGGTAGAACTGTGTAGGTGGTATGGACGATTGGGTTGATTTCTTCAAATAATTACATGCAAAATTATGATATGACTCCATGTGGTTTGGCATCTGCGATTTGCTTGGCATGCTCATATTCAATTGATATCACGTTCTTACTTTTTGTATCGGGAGAAGTGAAACGAAGTTTCCTATTCTTATCGTCTGGTTGTCTGATTGTCTTCTCGTTTACTTTTGCTTGGTATCGTGGGCTAATCACAGTATTTATTTTTAACCTTGTACATAGTACGTACGTTACTAAAACTTAAACCGAGAGCATACTGGAAATAGCCTGTATGTTGTCTGGCTTTATACTGACATTTGTTGACCGCGTAATTCCCATTTGTTAATTACAGCATGTACTTATGCAAAACATTGTATGTAATTCCTTGAAATATGGACAATGAATATAGTGATGCTGTTTTGCATAAAATTAGTGCACACTGGATGCTAGCAGTAAATACTGCTTTTAGCAATTACAAAGTAGTAATATACTGTACACATTCTGCGAATTGGTAATTGCAATTATAATATCTAGTTCTATATCCAAGTATTAATTTCTAATCATCCATACATGACTGTTACTTAAAAGCAGTTAGAATGTTTTTACTTCGCCGCAGTGCAAAATCTTTCAATAAATTTTCTGACATTAAGAATGACATTATGAAATCCCGGTTTTCAGGAATTTTTGGACTTACAATTAGGCAAAATTATTTTACATTAATTGCTTCTCCAGGGCTATTGCACTTAAGGTTCACAAACTCAAAAAATATATTCCTTTATAGGAAAGCTGTCATGTATTGTCATGGACTATTTTTCGCACATGCTTCTGCTTGATTAGCTTACTTGATTTGTCAAAAAGAAATTGGCCTTCAAATAAATGATAATCGTTAATTGGTGGTAATGCGCTTTTCTAAATAATTATATTAATATATGTATAATAATAATGATAATTGAATAGTAAATTATTCTAATAAAAGTAATAAAAACGAATGCGGACTTATTTCCTTGCATCTGTATGCAATGAAAAACCTTTAAAGCCAACAGTGTTCCTGGAGACATTCTATCAAAATAACAATTTATCATTATTAATTTCTTCACCGTTACAATTCGTATGAAAAAAAAACATTATTGTATTGACTACCTGCTTACTTAACAGTCACAATGCACATTAACGACAGTGGTATGCAAACAGACTCTTGCACATTTGTACATGAATTAATTCAAGTATTAATAATTCACAGTGGTATCATAATTTGATTGATGTTGAGTTAATATTAGGTATTTAAATAATTAGAATATAAACAATGATCTTTGAACCGAATTTTTCAAAACTTGTTGTATTCTTTTCTAAGATAACACTTTGAAAAAAATCCAAACCTAGCACCTAGCTCATATTTTTTGTTATTTTGAGCATAATTACCTCTTGACTTTAGCTATACTAAGTAAAGCTCCCAAAACCAAAATTTAGCTCAAACTACAATAATTATTATTCTCTTAAATATTTCGTGAAGTTTTGACACCTTAAGGAGGAGGTAAATGATTCTCGTCTCACCCGGCAGTGATTTTTTAATGGAACATTATCGAACGCATTACTTATTTAAGTTTTTACGAGGAATAAAAATAAAATAAATATTCAACTGGTTTTGGTTTCAGAAATTATTATGAATTTTTATTTGAGGAGTAATCTTTGGATTACATAATTACATCTTCCTAAACTGATACAGACTTGGGTTACAAGTCGTACTAAAATACTGTAAATGTAAATATTAACTAGTTGGTTAATGAACGCGAGACTTCATTTCGTGGGAGACTCCATGACAATAAACTGCCCGCGGGCTGCATCTTCAACGATCATCTTCGGCGGATTGTTCTGTAAGATCACGTGTTGTTCACCGTAAGCGCTCATCATGAGGGAGCAGATGATAGCGACTAAAACGAGTACAGCGATTGCCTATTGAGGTTCCAGAAAAAATCAGTTAAAATAAACGAACACAATTCAATGCATTCCTGGGAATGTAGCTGCTAATTATGTATGTGTATATTACATTTAAAAGGCGTTAATATATTAATGAATTTTGATTTACCTTAATTCCGTACATGTTTGAGGTCTAATGTTTCGTACTTTGCAATTGTGTTGTTTGTCTTCTCAGGTTGAAGGTTGGAGTGTTGAATGTTGAAATTGCTGTCTACACTCGGACTTAAATACATAGCTGGTATCAAATGTCTTTGCTAATTGCTGCCATCAAGCGCTCTTTACCAGTTTGTAACGATAGTTATATCAAAAGTTTCAAAATTGTATATTTGCAAGGGAATGTAATACGATCCTTATATTACTAATCATTCGCTATACCATAACATGTAGGGAAATATTGTTGATGGTGTGCATACAGGGTGTTTCCCGTCCTTTTCATCTCCCCCTAGCTCACATAAGGGAGTTAGTCATAAAATATTTGAATCCCCAATTTGGAGTAAATGCGTTTCTAAATTTTCGAAATTGATTCGGTCGACCAATTTCGATTGACCAAATTTAGCTTTTATGGTCACAGGGGTCACGGATTTGAACCAAAGTCTGAATTTGTAAAGTAATTATTGGAGCTCAGCAGTTGTTTATCCATTTTGCTTGACAAATTGTTTTGATGTTTGTTTTTAGGAAATTTTATTGGCTTTCCACAGAGTTATCAAATAGATCCCTACGCTGAGAATTTCAGACATGACCCGTAAGAACAGAGAGCAAGGATAGAGAAATTCATCTTCAAGAGCAATAGTTTTCTGGACATATTTGCATCAAATTTAATGAGGATTCATTTGAGTCCAAAATTGTCTTTCGAAGTCAAAAAGTGTTCTCAGGAGTTTCATAAATACATAAAGTAATGCAAAAACAAACAAAATAAAATTTTATAAAATAAAAGTTGTATATAGCCCTAGGATGAACACAGTTGTTGTTCGAGAGCTTGTTATTTACAATAAATGGATTCCACTGAAACCAATTTAAATCTAAAAAATAAAAAGTTACTTGTCAAGTCAATTAATCCTAAACGTTGTTTGACATTTTATGATGCAGTAAATTTGTAACTTCGAAGTATATCGGAACACTGTTTGTATCAAACTTCATGAGGATTCATTTCAGATTAATATCGTTTTTCCAAGACAGAAATCCCGGTCTCATAAGATAAAAATGCCAGACATCACATATCTTTCTGGTATAGTAAACTCATCTGCAAGAAACATTAAATTACTTTAGAAATAGCTGAAATGTGTGATTGGGTTTGCTCTTTCAATATCTGCATTCATCATTACAAGTATGTATTAATATGACTAAATTGTGTCGCGTGCCATTCACGGTGTTCACTTTATCACGCTTGAAATTTTTCAAGTTTTGCTGCTTTTCACGTTTAACTACTTCCTGCACGTGTGCGTGAGTAATTATTATTGTGATTATCTTTGACCAGTGTCAAGTGCAGTTTTTACAGCTTATTTTCAGAGAGCAAGAATGAGCTGGCTCCCCCAGTTTTATCCTGAAGTACGGTGGCCGTAGGGATTCCCGTTTAAATAATTACTTCACTTTTAAATAAACATTTCAAGTACACATTTAGCAAATTACAGTCATATTTGACCATTTAGAAATATTTTTCCCTGGAAAGAATCTTCCCGTCTTCCCACAAAAATACTACCACAATCTTTATATTTGTATCCTATTCGTTCCGAATTTTTACCGATCAAATTAATCAGTTTTCGTAGGACTAAAACAACATTATCCGAATCCTATTCGCCAAACTTCGGATGACATGTTTGCCTACATGATTGGATACAAACAAATGTATATCCGATCCTATTAGCGGGTGTTTCTACTATTTTTGATGAAAAAATGTTTCGCAAATTTTGATTTAGTTTTTAATCGGATAGTTTCTTAGCTTTACTATGGATAACATTGGAAAGTAAAATAGTGCACACTTGTTTAACATATAACATTAGCTAAATACAACAAGCTTGAAATGCTCATAATTTTTAATCAAGAATCTTCCGAGTTCTGAACAAGTCCGGTTGTTATTATCAATTAGTCTTATGTGCATCGGATTAAAATTCGTCTGTAGCTGGTATAGCTTGCTCATACTCAACGTACTGTTTGTAGTTAGCTGATACACTAATTATACCTTACATTAAAATATAATTTTTAAAAATATCCGTGTGATTTTATCTATTGTGTCATTCGCTGTTCCTATAAACAAAATTAGTATCATGTATCAATACCCGGGAGGTATTTTTCCAGCTTTTTGGTATTTCAAAGCATCATGTATTGAATCAAAATGACACCCGAAATTTCTTTAAAAATTACAGCTACATATTACAAAAGGTGGGGATTGGATCAACTCGGGTAATACAGGGATCCTATACGACATTTTTCCGGATGAAATCTGTTCTGTCTGGATTAATGTTCGATAGGAAAATAAAAAATTTTATCCGGTCTGTTGAGAACCTTATGTATAACGCGGTGAAAGAATAAATGGAGCAAACAAAAATTTTGTTTGTACTTTTTCTACTAAAATTTCTAAATCAGCAACAATTTAACATGATTTATGGGATTTTGTTGGAACGTATTAATTGATATTGTTTTTAATTTTAAATTTTTTACTCCAAATTTAAAACTGTACCACTTTTTAAACTTTAAAGCTGCATAGGAGACATCACTTCCGCCATCAACCGTATTATTAAAGGGCACATTCTGTCCGTTTATTTAAAGTTCCGCGCGTTCATAGTTCAATGACCTCACACCACGCCCAAAAGGTGGCATGCCAAGCACTCCTTATTATTAAAGAGCACTACCTGTCCGTTTATGTATTTAAAGCTCCGCGCTAGTGTTAAATGTCCAATAAAATTGATCAAGGCTAAACAGTGAACTGGAATCGGCTTGTACTTGAGTTAAGTGCTGCGCTCAAGTCAAGTAAATTTCAGACTTGACCATGAAAGTCAAGTATTCTTTTCACACGATCTTGAACCATGGCGACTCATGTTCAGGTAATTACTTGAAACTTCATGGTCAAGTAATCAAGTACTTTTTACGTCACTTCCAAAACTACGCTTGACTTGACCGTGACTTGACCGTGACTTGACCATGACTTGACCATGACTTGAACCGAACGTATATATATATATATATATATATGTATACATATATAATGTATATGCTTAAAATAATTCAATACTTCCGTTTTCACGTGTTCACAAAATTGTAATAGAATTTAAGGTAATTATTAACAAGTTAAATACAGCAAAAAAATATCTGAAAAAGACTTATCAAAGAATCTTGCTCATTGAAGCAAATACTATTAACGCAATCTGTTACAACAGGTAACAAATTTAATTTTCATGCTGAACATGAGTTGAAACTTCTTAAGAATAAAACAATAAGAAGTTGCCAAATGTTATTTTGAAAGTTTTTGCGCCCGATCTTTGCACATTTATTTTACTTCAACCTGTAATTACATGAAATACTCATGGTTCATGGTCAAGTTTTTACATTATCAGACGTGTCACTTGACCATGAACATGACTTGGCACTCAAGTAATATTCTCCAGCCTGACCATGACGCTTAATTGGCTTCAAATATCATGGTCAAGTTTACACATTTCCTGACCATGACCTGAATGCTCAAATTATAATTATTTTTTAACTTGACCCTTACCCGAACTTGACCATGACTTGAAATAATCATGGTCTACTTGAACTTGTTCGCAGCACTGCTTGAGTTGATTCAAAAATAAACTCATTACAATTATTACAATACAAACGCGTAGCTTTTCATGTCACGAAACTATTTGTAGCCTATTGGGATTTTTAAAATGTACGGTGAGAGTTCTCCTGCTACTACAATTTCAACATTAGAAATTATTTTCCAATGCTTCCAAAACGCAGACCGCTGCAGCCTGCAAAATGAACTCTGGTCAGATGATAATTCCTAATTGTTGCCTCTACTGAGTGACAATTTGTTTGCACTCAAAGGTAATATATGTACATAGTCTCTCTGGCCATGTGAACCAAAATAATTTTCCCTATTACGACGGAGACATAGATAGCATGAAATAAAATAAAATAAAATAAAATAATTTTAACTCAAGTGTAGTAATTTCAATATTTATTGCAGATACCCCCACAAATATTCATTTTTGAGGACCAAAGCAAAAACTCATATTTTGAAAAAATTTATCAAACCTCTAGAAATTTGATTACGGAGGTTTCTTGATGGAATGTGATGGATAAGTATCATTCAAAATGGGGGAAAGAAGATCTTCACTTCGTAGGTGACTCCATCACAATGAACTCCCCACGGGCCGCATCTTCTACGATCATCTTCGGCGGGTTGTTCAGAAAAGTGACCTTCTTCTCAGCATATGCCGTCACCATGAGGGAGCAGATGACAGCGATCAAAAGGAGCAGGGCAATTGTCTACGAAGATAAAAGTAAGGTAGAATTTATTTATTAGCAAACTCGTATATCTTTCACCTGTGCAATATTTACAGATGATTAAAGCTTAAGATAAAATTTTTAATTTAAATAATTTATTTTTGTTTATTTTTATTTTATTTAATTTTGCTAAGTTTTGAAATTACTATTATTAATTCGATAATTATTTAATGTCCCTCAAATACTAGCTTACCTTAAAACTGTACATATTTGCAGTGGAAGGTCTGGAATTCGTAGAGAGTTCGGGTGTGTTGTGGCTGAATGTTGAGATTTTGATTGATGTCCATGACTAACGTCCTGGGACTTTAAATACTATATTTTTATCAACAGGAACATTACAAATCAGTTCTTAATGATATTTTAATAAATACAGTCATTATTACATTTTCGGTAACATTGCAGCCTCAAAGGCCACTATGTACATATGGAGTATGGAGATAGATGCATCCCCTTTTAGCACTCTTTATTTAACGTACAGCACTATAATGTAATTATTGCACCCTTATTGTCATTACCATCCATGCAATCTTGCGCATGCAAACTTGTAATTACGTAAGCGTAATGTTTGTCTTCTGTCTGTAAATATGTTATTGTTTGTCCAATACTATGGGGACATTCTGAACTACGCACATCTAAATATTAATCATTAGTCTAAATATATCTGCAGTAATGAACAATGTGCTCCATCGCACTCCTTGAGTTCCCAATTGGATTTGTGTATTTTGGAATATATTGAGGAATATTTCCGATAAAATAATTAAAGGAACACTTTCAAAATTAAATGTACATATTCAAATATAAAATCAATCAAGGTTTCGCGTGGTTTTGTAATTGTCGTCATAATTTAATTCCTCGCGTTGTTTTACTTTTGCTGCTTTTGACAGGAGAATCGAGAGAGGTAAACCTTACAAGGTTATTTTTAAAAAATCCCCGAGCTCAGATGAATGGATTTATTTCTTATAGCGAGAACAACTGATGCATAAAAATTGCAACCTCAAATAAATATAGATCCGATTGAAATAATACTGCTTCAATGGTCTTAAGAATTTCGTTTCAAATTGCTGACTTACATTATTTTGGGTATGGAACGCAAAACGTTATTACTACCGAGGAATCCCTAACTTTGCGTCTTTAGTGTATTCATAATTTTAACATTTACCGGACCTTACAATGTCTTTTACCAAATAAACAAAAAAAAATACATATCAAAATATGTATGAAACATTTTTACTAATTGTAAGAAAATTGGCTTTTATAGTTTGCTATAACTACCTCGTCATGGTTAAGGAGAAAAAACTAAATGGAGTTATTTGTGTGGAATTCGTTTAAAGACTTTAAGATCTCTTACATTGGACGGTTTGTACCGTACGTAGAACTTACAACCATGAATGAGTGGGATTAATTAAAGTAAAAATTATTATTTTACCCAACACAAAACGTATTAAGACAGGGACTTTCTTATAAAACCAATTTCACTGCACAGTGCACCTTATGTAATTATAGCTAAATGCTGGGACTGCATTTTTTTGGAAACATGGGAAAATTATACCCAGGGAAAAACGTTTTCAGCAGAAAGATCTTCAATCGGGATTACAAACAGTGATTTTTTATTCTAGTGATCTTTTAGGGCAGGAATTTAAAAAAAATTTGAGGTGTATTATGGACATCATTTTTTGTCAAAAGGATTCTAATTTGGTGACCTATTTTTAGCAGGGATTTTTGGAATTATTGAGGTGTTGTGGGGAAAACAGATTTAGTGTCAGCAAGGAATTTTAAACTTCCTTCCAGCAGGGACTTCACAATCAGCAGGGAAAATGAAAAGTGACCTTCCAGGGTGATATACAAATATCGGTACCCTTGCGAAATGTATTGCTGTTCTTCTAAACACAACGCTAAATTTGGGGTCAATTCCTATTCAAAATATGGACATTCTAAAATCCCCAAAATGTTGACAGAACACCAAAAACCACGGATCGTGAACTTTGAAGAACTCGATTTTAATCGAGTTAATCAAGTTTTAAATACTCAAGTACCAATTTTTGGTATCTACTTGAGTGGTACGCGTCTTGTTTTAAATTTTCAATGATAGTGATAAACGTTTGAATCTTTTTGAACAGCGTTGCGTTTATTTAAGAAATTTAAGTTCAGAACTAGTTCAGTTAAAAAAAATCTATTTTGTTCTGACGTTTATGAGTGCCCCCTTTTGAAGAAAAGTTTTTCGAATGTTTTCAGAATTTTTTTAATTATAGTGGGCCACGACTAATTGCGGCCACAGTTGTCAAAACATGATGCACTGTCAGGATTTTTTAAAAACAATTCTCTTACAGAAACTTTTAAGGGAATTCATTAACACTTTAATCCATACGTATATACGTCCAATGCTTACTGTAGTCACAAGTATTTAGTGAATTTTTGACACTTTAAGGAGGAGGTAATTAGATTCTTGTCACATCCAATATTGATTTGTGATTGAGTATTCAACGCACAATTTTGTAATGAAGTTGCAAAATGTTACTAGCGCTAATTACCCGACCTGATATTTACCCTGACTATACTGAGACTACTGTCCGTCGCTGGTCATATAAAATGTCATTTACCTTTGAATTGGTGCAAACTAAGAGTTATAACTATGATTTTATAGTTGTACATATTTTATAGAAATTACTACAACAATCTCTCTTTGTCGAATTCAGAAAGCTATCCTTCAGTTTTTACGAGGAATAAAAATACAATAAATTTTCAATTGAGTTGGGTTATATAAATCGTCATGAATTTTTATTGAGGAACATTCTTTGGATTACAGCTTCCTAAACTGATACAAACTTGGATTACAAGTCTAGTAACTAAAATACTGTAAATGCAAATATTAATAACTAGTTGGTTAATGAATGCGAGATTTTATTTTGTGGGCGACTCCATGACAATAAACTGTCCACGGGCTGCATCTTCAACGATCATCTTCGGCGGGTTGTTCTGTAAGATCACGTGTTGCTCACCATATGCGCTCATCATGAGGGAGCTGATGACAGCAATTAAAACGAGTACAGCGATTGCCTATTGAGGTTTCAGAAAAAATCAGTTAAAATAAATCAACACAATTCCTGGGAATGTAGCTGCTAATTACGTATCTGCATTTACATTTAAAAGAGCTTAAAATAATTGTTCATGAATTTTGATTTACCTTAATTCCGTAATTACATGTTTGCGGTTCAATGTTTCGCACTTTGCAATTGTATTGTGTGGCTGCCCTGATTGAAGGTTGGAGTGTTGAATGTTGAATTGCTGTCTACACTCGGACTTAAATACACGACTGGTAACAAATGTCTTTTGCTAATAGCTACTTTCAAGCGCTCTTTACCAGTTTGTAACGATAGTTGTATCAATAGATTCGAAATTGCATGTTTGGAAGGGAATGCAGTATGATACTGGTATTATAATCTAATATAGTATACATAATTATAGCGAAAGCTTTAGTAATAGTGTGCACACAGTGTGTTTCCTGCTCTTTTTCTCTCCCTCTAGCCCGAATAGAATACTTGATTCTCCCAGTTTGTAGCAAATTCGTTTTCGGATTTAAAAAGATTTATTTCATCGAGTCAATTTTTGTGGTCATAGCGGTCACGAAAGTGAACTAAAGTCAGAATTTTTAACTTAATTGGAGTTCAGTGGTTGTTTATTACAATAAGGAATTTTGTTTGAAAAAATATTTGGACGCTTATTCGTAGGAATCTTTATGGACCGAGATATTTTTTTCATGGATGAACTGTCGTTCTGAAATTTTCCGGACAGCTGTTTTTGTATCAAATTTTACGAGGATTCACTTGAGTCTCAAATTATCTTTCCAAGTCAAAAATTGATCACGAGAGTATCAAATAAGTAATGTAGAAACAAACAAAATAAAATTTACTCTTTAAATCAATTCCTAAGCATTTTCTCACATTTTCAGTTCCTGATACAAGCAGTATACAGTGACATGGGCATATTTCGAAACATCAGATTTGTATCAAATTTCATGGATTCATTTCAGACTAATATCATCTTTCCAAGACAAAACTTCCGGTCTTGGAAACTAAAAATGTTATAGATCAAATATTTTTCTGGTATAATAAACTCATCCGTATGACATATATAAATTCTTTAGAACTAATTACAACAGGTGATTCGGATTGCTCTTTCAATACCTGCATGCATCATTACTAGTGTGTATTAAAATGACCAAATGGTGTCGCTTGCCGTTCATGGCGTACACTTTATCACACTGGGCATTTATCATGTTTTGCTACTTTTCACATTTTACTATTTCCTGCACGTGTGCGTGGGTAATTATTATTGTGGTTATCTTTGACCAGTGTCAAGTGCAGTTTTTACAGCTTATTTTCAGAGAGCAAGAATGAGCTGGCTCCCCCAGTTTTATCCTGAAGTTTGGTGGCTGTAGGAATTCCCGTTTTAATAATTACTTCACTTTTAAATAAAAATTTTAAGTATCTATACAATCAGCAAATTGTAGTTACATTTTACCATCTTAGTCCCTCTTCCTGAGTGGCCCAAAGAAGGTACATGGAAAAAATTACACAATCATTACATTTCGTATTTGTCCAAGGTTTCAAATTTTATCGGGCTTCCTGAATCACTTGAGTAAGTTAGGTTCTTATGGGGTAAGGTAATTAGCATATCCTCTGCGTATCTTATTTTTTCGAATTTTTACCGATATAATTGAGGTGTATATGATATCACAATATCCGTTTCCATATGATTAAAAATAGCCATATCCGAATCCTAGCTATTATATTTCGGATGTCTTGTACCAATTCTGATGAATTCCAAACTTCTGATTTAGCATTTAGTCCAATAATTTCTTAGCTTTAATACGGATTAGATTGGCAAGCGAAATAGTGTATACATGTTTAAAGATTATCGTAAACAATTTAATGTGTTGATACTGCATAGCGGCTTGTCCGTCAACATAAAAATAGTTTCCGAATCTATCGCAGGTATCGATCTACTAAATTTTTGAAACCTGAAATGAGGGTATTTTTGAAATCTCAAATCCTTGCATTTCTATTCATGCAAGAGAGAAAAAGGTTGCATTTCAGAAATAATTCAACAAATTCTGTAGTGAACAATTCACATGAGTGTTTAATACATTTGTGAACTCGCACTCAAAATATATAATTCCGTCGAATAGAATCATTGTGAGGATGAATTTTTCCTTGCTCAGAAAAGAAAGTCCCAAACCAGACTACAACTTCTAATAGCGTTGTCAGTACTACACATCACAAAACCATTTGTACAATGCTTGAAACTGTGACGTACATAGAATATGAATTTCAACACAAATTTATTTTATTTTGATGTCTATATTTACCACAATACTAAATATCCTCATGAGAGGATCATCTCCGTGAGTGAGTCAAACATGACTGCTAATTAGTAATGCTTGCAAGAAAACATTGCACTGTATACGCTGTTTTTTGAACTGAAGTAATTAAATATTTCACAAAACATCTGTTGCTAATTTTGTACAAAATTTTCAAGCGGACTACACTATAATAGGAGACGCGTATTCTTAAGAGACTCATACCAAAGTATATTTGTAGATATTTCCTATTGTTGCAATGTTAGATGTTACTCTTGTGAATCCATGAGTTTATAAAAGCATGAATTGATTTTTAAACATTCTAGATATTAACTTCACAAGTACCCATAAAATCCTTTGAAACAGAAACTCAACGTCAAAATTAATCAACTTTTTGGAGCACACCAAGTATAACATCCAAAAACAGTTTTGTTTTATTATTAACCCACATTTGACCAATACAATTTATCAAGCGGGGACAGTGAATCCGAATTGGCTTGTAATTGAGTTGATTTACCAATGAATACATTACAATTACAATACAAACGCGTAGCTTGAAATTTTTTGGGGTACGTACATATGTCGTAAAAATATTTGTTGCCTGTAGTAATTTTTATAATGTATTTAGGTTTTTCCTGCTAACATAGTTTCAACAGAGGAAATTAGAAATTATTTTCCAAGGTTTCCAAGAATCAGGCCACTGCAAATGGACTCTGGTAGTACCTATAATTGGTGCCTATAAAGAGTAGCAATTTGTTTGTACTCAAATATAATATGTTTATAATCTCTCTGTTCTTCCGCACCAAAATACTTCACTTTTCAAGTTTAAATAAATTCTAATAATTTTTATTTTTATTGTAGCAACCCACACAAATAATCTTTCATATTTGGAAAAAATTCTGAAATCTCTAGAAATTCGGTTACAGAGGTTTCTTAAAATGTGATGAATAGGTATCATTCAAGTTGGGGCAAAGAAGATCTTCACTTCGCAGGTGACTCCACCACAATGAACTCCCCACGGGCCGCATCTTGTACGATCATCTTCGGCGGGTTGTTCAGAAAAGTGACCTGCTTCTCAGCATATGCCGTCACCATGAGGGAGCAGATGACAGCGACCAAAAGGAGCAGGGCAATTGTCTACGAAGATAAATGTAAGATAGAATGTAATTATTAGCAAACTGGTATATATTTCCCCTGTGCATTATTTACATAAGTTTAAAGCTTAAGGTAAAATTTTTAATTTATGATCATTTTTGAGATCATTAATATTAATTCGATAATTATTTAATGCCCCTCAAATACTGCTTACCTTAAAACTGTACATGTTTGCAGCTGTAGGTCTGGAATTTGTAGAGAGTGCTGGTTTGTTGTGGCTGAATGTTGAGGTTTTGATTGATGTCCATGACTAACGTCCTGGGACTTAAATACCAGATTTTTATCAATTGTAACAACACAAATTAGTTCTTAATGATGTTTTAATAAATCCAGTAATTATTACATTTTCGGCAACATTGCAGACTCAAAGATTCCTATGTGCATATGAAGATAGGTGCTTCCCCTTACATTACTTCCCTCACACTCTTTATTTAACGTAATTATGTATGTACAGCTCAATCATCCATGTAATGTTGCACCCATATTCACATTACCCTCCACGCAATCTTGCGCATGCAAACTTGTAATTACGTAAGTGCAATGTTTGTCTTCTGTCTGTAAATATGTTATTGTTTGTCCAATACTATGGGGACATTCTGAACTGCTCACAACTAAATCTTAATCATTAGTCTAAATATATCCGCAGTAATGAACAGTGTGCATCATTGCATTCCTTGAGTTCCAATTTGGATTTGTGTATTTTGGAGGAATATTTCCGATAAAATAATTAAAGGAACACTTTCAAAATTAAATGTACATATTCAAATATAGAATCAATCAGGGATTTGCGTGGTTTTGTAATTGTCGTCATAATTTAATTCCTCGCGTTTTTTTACTTTTGGTGCTTATGACCGGATAATCAAGAACGGTAAACTTCACAAGGCTATTTTTAAAAATTCACTGAGCTCAGATGAGTGGATTTCTTATAGCGAGAACAACTGATGCATAAAAATTGCAACCTCAAATAAATATAGTTTCGATTGAAATAATACTGCTGCAATGGTCTTAAGAACGGCCTTTCAAATTGCTGATTTACATTATTTTGGCTAAGGAATGCAAAACGTTATTACTACCAAGGAATCCCTAACTTTGCGTCTTTAGTGTATTCATAATATTAACATTTACCGGACATACAATGTCTTTTACCAACAAATAGATACATATCAAAATATGTTTGAAATATTTTTACTAAGTAAATTGGCTGTTATATTTGAAAAACCTTGTCATGTTAAAGAGAAAAAACCAAATGGAGTTATTTGTATGGCATTCGTTTAAAGGTTTTTAGATCTCTTATATAAGTATAGGGATTGAACGATTTGTACGTAGAACTTCCAAGTTTGGATGAGTGGGATTATTTAAAGTAAAAATAATTATTATACCCAATACAAAGCGTTTTAAGAAAGGGACTGACTCCCTTATTAAACTAATTTCACTGCACAGTGCACCCTATGTATATCTAAATCCTGGGATTGGATTTTTGTGGGAAGACGGGAAGATATTCCTCCCAGGAAAAAACGTTTTTCAGCAGAGAAATTTTCAATCTGGATTACAAACAGTGATTTTTAAATCTGGTGGTTTTTTTAGCAGGGATTTTAAAAATAATTATTGACAATTTTTACTGAAAACAATTATTGTCATTGGCCAACAGGGATTTTGAAATTGTTGAAATGTTATAGGGAAACAATTTTGTCATCAAGGATTTTTAAACTTCCTTCCAACAGGGACTTCACAATCATCATAGAAAATCAAAAATTATCTTCCAGGGTGATTTACAAAAATTACCCATGGCTAAGTGTATAGCTGTCCTTCTGAGCACAAGCTAATTTTGGGGTAAATTTGTAAACAATAAAATTTGTATACTGAAATGCCTAAAATGTTGTAAGAACACCAATAATCCGGAACTGTGAACTTCAAAGAGCCTCGATTTTCTCAAGTACCAGAAATTAGCAAGTGGTACGCATTTTTTAAGAATTTTAAAAGATTTTGGTAAACGTTTGAATCTTTTCTACAGTGTTGCGTTTATGTAAGGACATATCTATAAGTATTTTGATTATCAATGACGTTTCAGGGAGGCAAAACCAGTTTAGTTCAAACAAATTCAGTATTCAATTTTGTTCTGAGTTCTGACATTCGTGATTGTTTCCCTTTGGAAGAAAGGCATTTTCCAATTTTTTCAGAATTTGTTTCATCATTGCGGGTTACGACTAATTGCGATCACAGTGGTCAAATAACATCGGGATCTTTTTTAAAACAATTCTCTTACACAATATTTCATGTGATTTATTAAAACTTTAATCCATTACCGTACGTCCAATACTTACTGTAGTCTCGTCTCAAGTATTTTATGAATTTTTGACACTTTAAGGAGGAGGTAAATGATTCTTGTCTCATCCAACATTGATTTATGATGGAATATTCAACATATCATTTTGTAATCAAGTTGAAAAATTATATCAGGGCTAATTACCTGACCTGATATTTACCCTGACTACCGACACTACCGTCCGTACCTGGTCATATAAAATGTAAAATGTAATTTACCATCAAATTGTTGCAAACTAAGAGTAATAATTATGATTTCATGGTTGTTCACATTTTGTAGAAATTACTACGAGTAACTCTCTTTAGCTACACGCATTTAAATTAATATCCTTCAGTTTTTACGAGGTATAAAAATACACTAACTTTTCAAATGGATTCTGCTACATAAATCATCATGAATTTTTATTCAGGAACATTCTTTGGATTACATCTTCTTAAACTGATACAGACTTGGGTTATAAGTCGTACTCAAATACTGCAATGTAAATATTAACTAGTTGGTTAATGAACGCGAGACTTCATTTCGTGGGAAACTCCATGACAATAAACTGTCCACGGGCTGCATCTTCAACGATCATCTTCGGCGGGTTGTTCTGTAAGATCACGTGTTGTTCACCCAATGCGCTCATCATGAGGGAGCAGATGATAGCGACTAAAACGAGTACAGCGATTGCCTATTGAGGTTCCAGAAAAAATCAGTTAAAATAAATCAACACAACTCAATGCATTCCTGGGAATGTACGTAGCTACTAATTACGTATGTGTATTTAAATTTAAAAGGTCTTAAAATTATTATACATGAATTTTGACTTACCTTAATTCCGTACATGTTTGCGGTTCAATGTTTCGCACTTTGCAATTGTATTGTGTGGCTGCCCTGATTGAAGGTTGGAGTGTTGAATGTTGAAAAGCTGTCTACACTCGTACTTATAAATACATGACTGGTATTAAATGTCTTTGATAATTGCTACTTTCAAGCGCTCTTTACCAGTTTGTAACGATAGTTGTATCAATAGATTCGAAATTACATGTTTGCAAGGTAATGCAGAAAGATCCTGATATTATTATCTACTATAGTGTAGATACATATAGCGAAAGTTTGTTAATAGTGTGCATATAGTGTGTTTCCTGCTCTTTTTCTCTCCCCCTAGCCTGAATAGAGTACTTGATTCTCCCAGTAAATAGCAAATTCGTTTTCAGAATGTTTGAAATTTGTTTTATCGACCGAGGTCAATTTTTGTGGTCATAGCGGTCACGAAAGTTAACCGAAGTCAGAATTTTTAACGTAATTGGAGTTCAGTGGTTGTTTATTGCAATAAGGAATTTTATTTGAAAAAATATTTGAACGATTTTTCATAGGAAAGTTTATGGGCTTTTAATAATTATATAAAACATACCCCATAATTTGTGAATTGTAGACATGACCCGTAAGAACGGAGAGCAAAGTTAGAGAAAATGAACTTTGAGAGAAATAGTTTTCTGAGATAGCTTTTTCATGGATGATATGTCCTTCTGAAATTTTCCGGACAGCGGTGTTTCTATCAAATTTTACTAGGATTCGTTTGAGTCCCAAATTGTTTTTCCATGTAAAAAATTGATCACAGGAGTATCAAATAAGTAAAGTAATAAAAATTATAGACACAAACAAAATAAAATTAACTTTTTACAAAAATTCCTAAACATTGTCTGACATTTTCTGATACAGACATTTGTGACATGGAAGTATTTCGGAGCACCGTAGTTGTATCAAACTTCATGCGGATTCATTTCAGACTAATATCATCTTTCCAGGACAGAAATTCTGGTCTTGGAAGCTAAAAATGTCATAGATCATATATTTTTCTGATATAATAAACTCAACTGTATGAAATATGTGAATTCATTACAAATTACAACAGGTGATTGGGTTTGCTCTTTCAATACCTGCATGCATCATTACCAGTGCCAGTATGTATTGAAATGACTAAATGGTGTCGCCTGCCGTTCACGTTGTTCCCTTTATCACGCTTGACATTTCACAAGTTTTGCTGCTTTTCGCATTTTACTATTTCCTGCACGTGTGCGTGGGTAATTATTCTTGTGGTTATCTTTGACCAGCGTCACTTGTAGTTTTTGCAGTTTATTTTCAGAGAGCAAGAATGAGCTGGCTCCCCCAGTTTTATCTTGAAGTTTGGTGACTGTAGGAATTCCCGTTTAAATAATTACTTCACTTTTATATAAACATTTTAAGTAATTATTATACAATCAGCAAATTATAGTTATATTTTACCATCTCAGTCCATCTTCCTGAGTGGCCCAAAGAAGATACATGGAAAAAATTACACAATCATTACATTTCGTATTTGTGCAAGTTTTCAAATTTTATCGGGCTTTCTGAATCTTTTGAGTAAGTAAGGTTCTTACGGGGTAAGATAATTAACATATCCTTTGCGTATCTTATTTTTTCAAATTTTTAACGAATTAGTTGAGGTGTATGCGATCGCAGGGAACGGTCTACTAAATTTTTGAAGGCTGAAATCAGGGCATTTTTGAAGTCACAAATCCGCAAGCTGTTCTATTCAAATGAGAAAAAGGTTTCAATTTAGAAGTAATTAATTCAAACAATTTCATTCGTGAACAATTCACACGGGTGTTCAATTCATTTGAGAACTCGCAATCAAAATAGATAATTCTGTCAAATAAAACCAATGTGAGGATGATGTTTTGCTTGCTCAGAAAGGAAAGTCCCAAACCAGACTACAACTTCTAATAGTATTGTCAGTAATACCCATTGCAAAACCATTTATGCAATGCTTAAAATTGAAACTGTGACGTACATAGAATATGATACAACACAAATTAATTTTATTTTGTTGTCTGCATTTACCACAATACTAAATATCCTCATGAGAGGATCATCTCTGTGAGTGAGTCAAACATGACTGCTAATTAGTAATGCACGCAAGAAAACATTGCACTGTATACGCTGTTTTTTGAACTGAAGTAATTAAATATTTCACCAAAAATCTGTTGCTAATTTTGTACAAAATTTTCAAGCGGACTACACTATAACAAGATACGCGTATTCTTAAGAGACTCATACCTAAGTATATTTGTAGATATTTCCTATTGTTGCAATGTTAGATGTTACTCTTGTGAATGCATGAGTTTATAAAAGCATGAATTGACGTACTCAGGTTTTTCCTGCTAATATAGTTTCAACAGAGGAAATTATAAATTATTTTCCAAGGTTTCCAAGAATCAGGCCACTGCAAATGGACTCTGGTATTACCTAATTGGTGCCTATAAAGAGTAGCAATTTGTTTGTACTCAAAGGTAATATGCTTATAATCTCTCTGGCGTTCTGCACCAAAATACTTCCCTTTTCAAAAGTTTAAATAAATTCTAATAATTTTTATTTTTAATGTAGCAACCCACACAAATAATCTTTCATATTTGGAAAAAAAATCTCAATCTCTAGAAATTCGGTTACAGAGGTTTCTTCAAATGCGATGGATAAGTATGATTCAAGTTGGGGGAAAGATGATCTTCATTTTGTAGGTGCCTCCATCACAATAAACTCCCCACGGGCCGCATCTTCTACGATCATCTTCGGCGGGTTGTTCAGAAAAGTGACCTTTTTCTCAGCATATGCCGTCACCATGAGGGAGCAGATGACAGCGACCAAAAGGAGCAGGGCAATTGTCTACGAAGATAAATGTAAGATAGAATTTAATTATTAGCAAACTCGTATATCTTTTCCCTGTGCATTATTTACACAAGATTAAAGCGTCAGGTAAAATTTTTAAATTATGTTAAGTTTTGAGATTATTATTTTTAATTCGATAATTATTTAATGCCACTCAAATACTAGTTTACCTTAAAGCTGTACATATTTGCAGTGGTATAGTTCTGGAATTTGTAGAGTGTTGGCTTGTTGTGGCTGAATGCTGAGGTTTTGATTGATGTCCATGACTAACGTCCAGGGACTTTAAATACCACATTTTTATCAACTGAAACATCACAAATTAGTTCTTAATGATATTTTAATAAATACAGTCATTATTACATTTTCGGTAACATTGCAGACTCAAAGGCCACTACGTACATATGGAGATAGCTGCTTCCCCTTTTAGTACTCTTTATTTAGCGTACAGCTTAATCATGCATGTAATTATTGCATCCATATTGTCATTACCATCCATGCAATCTTGCTCATGCAAGCTTGTAATTATGTAAGTGCAATGTTTGTCTTCTGTCTGTAAATATGTTATTGTTTTTCCAATACTGTGGTGACATTCTGAACTACGTACTCCTAAATCATCTCTTAATCATTAGTTTAAATATATCCCCAGTAATGAAAAATGTGTATCATCGCAGACCCAGAGTTCCCAATTGGATTTGTGTATATTGGCGGAATATTTCTGATTGCATAATTAAAGGCACATTTTCAAAATTAAATTTATTCAAGGAGAGAATCAATCAGGGCTTTGCGTGTTTTTTTCATGGTCATCATAATTTAACTCCAAGCTTTGTTTCCCTTTTGCTGCCTCTGACACGAGTTCTAATTATCCCAACTATCTTTAGATAGGAGATTCCTTCTCTGTGTTTTGCTTTGCACTTGAAAGTGAGAACTAACTGGATTCGCCAGTTTGTTTACTAACATTTTGCGGGTATTGTCCAGTTTGCAGGGAAACCCAGAAATACTCTGATTTTGATTACTGGGCGTCCGCGTAGTATTTAGCAGTAATAAGATATTGCACGCAAATGAGAAAATTATTATTGTCTTTTAGGGAAATTTGTTTCCTACCGTAAACATGGATTTTGAAACTAGTTGACCTTCCTAGCAGGGATTTTGAAAATAATTGACCAATCTTACAATTAGCACGGATTTTGAAATTAATTGACCAATCTTACAATTAGCACGGATTTTGAAATATGCAGATGTCAGGTAGGAGAAATCAATTGTAAACAGGGATTTTTAAAAAATTTCATTTTTGAACTTCCCACCAAGGACATCAAATTCAGCATGGAATGGGAAAAATTATCTTCGAGGGAGATTTACAAAAATCCAACCCCAAATTTGAGATTACTGACCCTGAGTTGAGGCAGACATGTCCTGTATCAATTATTTATTACTAAATGGATCTCCTCACCATTTCCCCCCAATAAAGAGCCTTGAATTTTAAATGCAATTAAAATAGTTTCTCAAGCAAAATACGCTTGCTATTTACATTTTTGGGCAAACATTATCGATTTCTAACGCAATTTGAATTAAGTTAAGACATGTTGTTCTTCAAAATGATTAAAAGTATCAACATCAATTTTTAAAAATTTATTGTAGCTTTGAATTTTAATGACAGATATTTCCTCAATCAAATATCTAATTGGTTCAGATTTCACTTCAAGTAATTATGTAAAGCATCTCTCACAATTTTCCTCAAACTTCTCCAATATCATTACGCATTCCTTCCCACAAGACAAGGTAAACATTTTTTTTCCAGTAGAATAATAAAATCTTTGCAATAAAAAAAACTCCAATTATTTTGAAAAATAATTGATGAAGAAATTAGTAAATGACTTAAAGAATTTTTGTAGAACAAATACGCTTAGGATTTCCCGGACAAAAATGAAAACAGGGCTAGTGATCATTGTCGTCATCTCAGTGGCTGGATTTATGGTCAGAAGTGAAGGTAAAAGAATTTCCTCACTATCTCTTGAAATAATCTTTGAGTTAAAATAAATTAAAAGGAAAAATCCCGGATTCCCTACAGACGAGAAAAAATCTCTGAGGAAGCGCTGGATTTACGACTCCGATGAACTTGTCTGGAATCATTGTCCCATGGTTTATTGCCCAACTAAATGCGAGAAGCCAGGGCCTCAGGAGTGTAAAAAGCATGAGGACTGTGGGGAGAAGAAAAAATGCTGTACCTTTTGCTGCTGGACGAGGAAATGTTTTTAAGGATTTGATCTAAAAATCGTCAAAGTTCTAAAATTACTATTAAATTCTATTATCCGTAAATACATATTTCAAATTTTAAAACTATTTTTGTAAATTACGTAATAAACACGTCATTACTAACTCTTCTTACTTAATTCAGAATCTAGATCAGAATTCCATTGGCACAACAAAATCCCATTTAAAATTTTCACTTGTACATGGAAATAATTCTAAACATTTATAAAAATGAAAGGGAAAGTATACCTTGTAAAATCATTGTTGACTGACACACTATACAATAATTATTATTGTTCTATGGGCCCCCTGTTCTTAATGGAGGTCATGAGGCTGCCATTGTTTGGAGATTTATTTAAAAAGCATCTAAAGTTTTTGTTATTCCTCCTCAAGGACCAGTAGCTGGAGTCATTAAATGGTTGGGCAAGGCATTGACACTTAACGAGGTGATTTCTCTTTCTTTTTGATAACTTGCTTAATTTTAAAGTTTGGATTTTACAAGTGATTTATGTTAATTAAAACTTTTTCAAAAGAGTATTTTTTTTTGTTTAAAAATTTCTAGAGAATATTTTTATATACGCAATGAAGGGATTTACTTTCCTTACGCTCCTTGCTGCCTTTCTCATGGTTACGACTGTCGTCTCAACAGGTAAAAATTTTTATCCAATCTTGCCAGGAATTATTGGAACTATAAACAATGTCTTCACCTACATTTATAAGAGCTTCCCTGCGAGTAATAAAATTTACGACTGAAATTCCAGGAATAAAATTTGACTTTAATAATTAGCTCTCACATGGAAAAAAAATTTGGCAGCCAAATAATTTAGGATTAAGTCCAAATATTTTTGCTCCTTTGGAAAAGGGGCTCTTATGAGACAGTCCCTAGTTTAAATTGTAGTTTTATCCACACAAAGTAAAGTATAAAGTGCCCCTCCGTGACATTCTACGATGTTTGTATGAATCTTAGAAGTGGAGTTCGAATCCTTGGCCTATGAGGACACCGACATGTTCAAGTCTCTCTTCAAGAGAGATGCCCCCCCGAAAATAGACCCGAGAAAAGGGGATGAAGAGGACGATGAAGACTTACCATGGAAGCATTGTCCATTAGTTGCCTGTCCCCAAGTCGTCTGTCCCAGACCAGGGCCTCAAGAGTGTAAAAAACATGAGGACTGTGGAGACGGGAAAAAATGCTGTACTTTCTGCTGCTGGACCAGGAAATGCCACTAGCCCCAAAATCCCAAGAGAGAAGATCTTGTTTTAACTCAGCCAGTCTCAATGTAATTTGTTTTATGTCAATTCAGTTCATACCTTTATACAAGCATCATTTATATCTCTAATAATATTACGAATTTTAAACGAAAATAAAGCACTGAATTTATTTGTAAAGACTCTCCTCAGATTTTTTTTTACCTGGAAAATCACACTTGTATTTTATGCTCATCTCATATATTAAACCTACAGTAGTGCTAATGTGCAGAGCTTGGAGTTCTTCAGGCCTAAAGTATAAAGTTCTAGAAGCAAGTTCTATTTGTACGTAGGTAAAAAAGTTGTTTGTTAGCCCATACTTGAGGCATACTGACTGTACTTTATTTCCATCGTGAGGATTCACAGGGAAATTAAATATTTTACTGAGACAGTACAGTGTAGTCTTGTTAGGGCAGATATGGATTTAAGAAGACTGCCATGGATTAAATATAAATGGAACAATATTTTTGTAAAATATTCATTCATTGAACACACTATATATTTAAGGCTGTGTAAGTGCTCAGCATAAGATCTCGGTAAAATATAAGTCAAAATATAGTTTTTAGGAGCACTACTGGGGGTTGAGTACACTGTATATGTAGAAGTAGCGATAGGAATGGAGATTCAGCAGATGCATGTCCTCAGCCATAGATAACATGAAAGTACATATGTAGTTATACATGTGTGGAAAGGAGTAGGTATAGTAGGGCTATACTATAGGTACATATATGTAGGAACATTGTTAGTTACTGCAATGATGCACTGAATGCAACGCAACAGGACACAATCAACAGTTCAATTGAAAGGTGTTTTGTCAGCGTGAGACTGAAGTGAACATTTCCAAGCAACCTGTCAAGCACGTCTGTTGTTACATGTGTTGGGACTAGTGTCAAAATAGCTGCTCTGTCTACTCTATAAAAAAAGATGCAGTCTTATATTTTAGCGTCTATTTCTTGAGTATTAACTTGAGACAGTATTACTTTCTAAAGATTTGGGTGATTGTGAAAGGATTTGAAAGGAGATTTATGTCCTAAATGAGTCTGCTCAGGAAAGAAGGAATGGTTAAAATGCTCACACATTCATCAAGCATTGGTGGTTCAGTGGTAGAATGCTCGCCTGCCACGCGGGCGACCCGGGTTCGATTCCCGGCCAATGCAATTAATTTTGCGAGTTTTTATTCTTGATGTCTTTTATTTCTTTTGGTTTTTATTATCTGGCATGGACGTTAACGCTGTGTAGCTACTGAAGATATAGACTCAAGCGAGAAATTCCCGTACAACTTATATACTCACTTTCGTTAACGCTAAATACTTCTTACAACGAAGGAATACTGTGTTTGCTTTTTAGTAAACATTTTTGAATACATTACCGTTTATGATGATGGTTTTAAAATTTTTGCTGTTTTTAGGATTGCTCTTTTAAAGAGCAGGGAAATATAATTTGTTGGGAGCACACATTTTATCTATGGACTTGATTGTGGGCTTTTACAACATGTATGAGGTTAGGCAGCATCACAGTTGGTAACAAAATGCTGTTTACTTTAAACAGACAAAAGCATTTTTTTTTCAAGAACCTATTGTTACTCGGCCCGTGATTATATGTACAGTGTACCAAATGCGGTTGTTGTCTTTTTTCTATTTAAATATCTTTGTGTGACATTTATTAATGACTCTGAGAATTATTGAGTATGAAAATATAACTACGGATAATTTCCTAAGTTTAAGTTCCTAAGTTCGAATTCCACAAAAATTCATACAAGGCTCATTTCCCATCCTACTCAATTTTAGCGAATCTTTAATTTATTATTTACATTTTTTTATATCGAAAATTAATAGAAACATCGATTTTCTTTTCGTGGATCTTTGGACCCAAAATAGAAAAAAAAATCGGAATACGTTCTAACAAAAAGTTCTTTAGCTGTTGGAAGCTCGTCCTATTTATAACTTGGCAACTATTTCACACTCACTTTAAAGAAAGGGATTTTAGTAAATAAAATTAAAAATTATTTATTACTGGCGAAACGTGATCCATGAAAATATGCCATGGAGCTACAAAGCATTGATTTCCCTCTTAGTGATACTTTTAGCTTCTGTAATGAGTACAGAAACACGGACAACGTTTGTGCCATATTGGGACCTACCCCAAATGTATGCCAAATCAGTTCCCGATTTGAAAAGTCTGGAGCGCTTTGATTTGGAAATTGTCAAGCAATTAACACATACGTTCTTAGCCACGGAAATGTTACCAAGGGGCTCTGAGATTAGGCGACTTGCACATGCGTAAGAGCTTTTTCCTTTTCTTCTTAGTATTTTGACCATGCAAAATTTTGCAGGAAATAAAATTTGTAAAATTCTAGGAAAAATATTACATATAACGTGTTTATACACACAGATATCTCCAGGATTACTACGAATCAAATGGGAAATTGAGTGTTAGAGATGCAATTGACAACTTCGACAATCGCCTTTCCAGACATCCCATTTGCACTTATAGGCTCATTCGGAGAGTTGTATATTTACTCGGAGATTTACTCTCCGAAGCGTTACAACCCTACTGGACTAGTACTTTGAAAAATTGGATAAATTCTTCCATATTTTGGACAAAGTCTTTGAAATATTTCCGTACGCCATGTCCTCAATGCTGACTATAAAAAATCTCCCGACGAGGGTTAGTTTTGAATAAATTGAATATTTTTAATAGCCCCGGAGTTTCCACACACTGTCCACAATTTCTCACAACATGGCTGGTTGAAAGCTGAGAATTTAGAAATATGGGCGGAAAAAATTTTGAGACTCCAGCATGTGTATAATTTGGACCCAATTGAGGTAATTAAATTAATTTCTAAAACAAGAGCAATTCCCAGAATGTCAAAAATTAATATGTTTCGTATTGTGCCTAAAGTTAGCCAAAGGTTGGGTTTCCTACGTGCCCTCAAATTGCACCCTAAATTCAATCCATTGCTGGGAAATTTCTAAGATTGCCACAAGAACTGACCAGTTTGCAAATGCCATTCAATGGCTGGAGCTTGCGAGGAAGAGGGCTTCCGTGGATAAAAAATTAAGTTTGCCATTTATTGAGTTCGCTCTTTGGGATGCAATTGAAATTGTAATAATTACTCTGCTATTGTCAAAATATTTATGGTACATTTAAACAGTCTCGATTTACAGCTATTTAGCTTTAAATTTACACCCAAAATTTGTTGTACCTTAGCACAACCTAGGTTTTGATGACGATATCAAGATGGAGCTGGGACCATGGTACTTTGACAGAGTCATCTCCCATGTTCCAGGTGCAAGTCAAAACGCTACTAAGCTCCGGGACCTACAATACGAAGCCTTCAGAGGAAACAAGGATAAGTTTTACTCGGCCATAAATTATTTGGGAATATGTTCTGGAGACAATTTTAAGGTGCGTTTCCTTTTTTTTTATACTTTCAGAGTATTTTCTTCAAAATTTATTTCAAATAATTACATTTGAATTTTTACTAATTTTAAAAAAAATTTCGAGCCTCAATTTCCTAGTGAATTTCCAACCCATCTCTATTTAACGCAACAAAAAATTCCCATAATTTCTACTCGAATTTTTACACATTCCCATTTATTTCCACAATGCTTATTTTTCAAATCCAATTTAAAGGAATATAATGCCCTTGATATATCTGACCCCTTGCAGACATCCAGAGAGAAATCCAAGCTATTTTGCTGGCAAGAGTTCAAAATCCACCCCAGCTTTCTAATCGGGCCAATGAAAATGGAATTCCTCTCTCAAAATCCGGATATCATTCAGATGTATGAGGTTCTGGGTGAGGAAGAGATGGAATCAATTAAATCCGAGAGCGTTATCGACATGAGATTAGAGGACAATCTTGTGATTGGATATGACAGAGCCCCATTTACTTTTACCGTCTCCAGCTCTTCATATCACAGATCCTTGCTACAGTCCTGGTGTAAATTTTCAAAAGGGAGGGATTTAGAGAAAAAACTTGAACGACTCACGGGATGGGTTGTGGAAGGTCAGGCCTCTGAAGTTTTGACCGTCGGAGCTTACTCACCTGGAGGACATCTCCACACACACTTTGACAGAGTATTGGACTCATAAATTTTTGTACTGTTTTTAAAAGCATATTATAATTATTATATAGTCATAAATCCATCCTTGATGAATTTTTCTAGTATTATAATTGGTAGTGAATTTAAATAGTTTTTATCCTTACATGTAAAAAATTACACATCTCCAGCCATCCTCCAATGATGCCTTGCACAATTCGAATACTTCCAGGATTATCACAGCCACCTTTTACGTAAATTTTTAGTTTGATTTATAAAAAATTGGAATTAATGTCAATTTAAAGCAGGAATATTTTACCCTTATATCAAGATTCGTTGTTGGGTTTATAATCACTGCATGTTATTTTAGCTGAACGACGTTGAGGTGGGAGGAAGGACAGCGTTTACATCCGCAGGGGTTGGGGCCGATCCCATCAAAGGGTCATTGACACTTTGGTTCAATGTCCACAACGATGGAACTGAGGATTTTGATACATACCATGGAGGATGTCCACTTTTGATTGGGGAGAAATGGGGTACATATTTTATATGAACATATTTTATATAAGTATGTAATAAATAATGTATGACTCTGTGAATTTGTAAAATATTTTCGATTTTCAGTGGGAAACAAATGGGTGAAATATGCTCCACAATTCTCCAAGGGAAAATGTGGCTTAAAGCCCAAGGAGAAATATCAGTTTCCTGTGAATAATGTTGTAAGCAGAATATTACTATGTTTGGCTTTGTTATTTCTGAGCACAAGGTTTCCCGGTTTTTTTTACGTGGGATTCGAAGTTATTATTGTATTTTATATTTTTCAGTATTTGCCTGTGCAAGGATAGGAAAAGGCTCAGAAAATATCAATTTACTGATTGTGAGATATGTGTGGCAGTCCTTGAGGATTGTTTTGCCGGTATTCACTATTATAAATTTTTTTGGGTAATTAATTGGAAGTATTATGGAATCTTGTGCAGTAAAAATATTAAAATGCAATCAGAATCACAGGAAGTGTTTTAAATGTAACTGCTTGACTTCAGGTATAATGAGTATGAATACAATTATTGCATGTAATTTTGTAGGACCGTCGTAGACATTCAAAATGATGCTGTATTTGGATTAAAAGTCTCAAGCGTCGTCAAATTATAAGCCAAAATAAATTTTAATGATATTTTAATAGAAAAAATTCTGGTAATTCTGGTACAAAAATATTTGGCATGGTTAAAGTAGTGTACATACCTGCCTCATTACGCACGTATTTATTTATTTTTGGTAAATGTGTCTCGCTTTGTATAATTACTTTAGTAATTTTTAATGTTTCCATTTTTTTTCGGCAATGAATAATAATTGCAGGGAAAGAGACATGTAAATCTTTGGTTTCACTTCAATTTACTACTCCACGAATTCTCATCCAATTTAAACATTTTCCATTGAGTTTTATTAGGAACATCAATAAAATTCGGACCATTGAAAGCCATTTTCAGGTATGATTTTTTATGTAGAATTTATTTACATAAAGAATTACTTTACCTCAATACCCTCTGCTTTGGGGTAAAGAATGAGAATTATTCCATTTCAACAATACCCCTTGCAAATCCTTCTTTTAATTGCACAATCATTAAATTTCGGATATGCTTTTCTCAAGGATATCATAGCGGTATTCTACTCAAATTGAAATCTGCTTTCATCGCATATATGGGATTATTATTATTATTATCATTATTATCATTATTATCATTATGGGATTATGTCTCCGAATAAGATATTTATTTGTTATATGATCTTTACATTGTGGCATGGAAAGTATTTTATAATACAATTTTATAATACCATCAATTCGGAAAGATGAAACCATCAAATATCTTGGTGTTAATTTCAATAATGAAATTATTTTTGATTTCGCTGGTACAATGAAAAATTTTGGCAAAGATTTGCAAAACTTAGTGAGCACACAAATGCTCCGGCCAGATCAGAAGTTATCCATCATCAATCAATACATCTGGCCAACACTTATTTATCCCTTACAATGTGCTCCCATGAACAAAATTCCAAAGCGTTTTCTATTGGACTTGAATAACGTATTAACTAAGTCTATAAAAGAAATTGTTGGTCTTCCCGATGATGTTCCGACTTCAATGCTTTACACCTCAAGAAGTTTACGAGGATTGCATATGTTTAATGCTCAATGGGAAGTGTTTTTACAACATTATAATATTTGTGTGGCATTAGTGAATTCCAAGGTTAGTGCTATTCCCTATGTTCGCAACTGCTTTGCTGAAATGGAGGAATGTAGGAATGCATTAGGAATAAGCACTGAAGATATGATTTCTTGGAGGATTTTAATTTCAAAGTCAAAAACTAAAATAAAAATTACTAAAATGATGCGAGATAAATTAAGAAAACAACAATACGACGAATGGTGCAGTAAACTACATCGTGGTGCTGGAGTTGTGACGTACCAAGAATGCACTTTTGGAAATAAGCTTATTTTACATAAGCAAGGCCTTACTGGTTCTGAATGGATTTCAGTATTGAAAATGTCAACTAATGTTTTCCCTGTAAGAGATCTTCCCGGTAGGAGTCAGGACGGTTCCCGATGCAGACATAATGGATGCTTTCGGAGAGAAACCCTTGCGCACGTCCTTGGTTCCTGTGATAAGGGCAGTCTTTTACGCAACAACAGGCATAATGATATTAGGTCAATAATTGCAAAATATCTGAGAGACAGCAAGCAATGGATGGTGGTCGAAGAAGTACATTGTATTGGAGAGAATGATTCTACTAGACGAATTGACATTTTATGTTTTAATGAAGTAACCAAAGTAGGTTACATAATAGACCCAACTGTTAGATGGGAAAAAGATAGAAATCAACCAATGGAAGTGGATCATGAAAAGAAGCAGATTTATCAACCTTGTGTTCCTTTCTTTAAGCAGAAATACAATTTGAAAACTATTGAAGTTATTGGACTATTAATTGGAGCTCGTGGAACTATTTTTGAACATTTTGAACAATTTAGACAACGATTTAATTTATCTAAACAGCTTATAAACGATGTAATTATTACCACAATTCGTGGATCTTACAGGATAGCATTTCATCACTTGTACAATTAGTATGTTTATAACCAAGTTTATAACAAATATTTTTTGTGTTAAAAATGTTTGAAATTATTATGTACTGTGTCGTAAGGCAAATACTATTGTGGTATCAGTGAAATAAATTATTTCTTTCTCTCTCTTTTCTTTTAACAACATTCCAATGATTATACAAATTTTATTGAATTCAGGGATGTTTAAATAAAGGAAGTGCATCGTACACGCTATTCCTTTGCATTACAATCTAATTTGTTAGAATCAGAAATTATTCCTCCAGGACAGTGATACGAGTCAGTATGTGGAGTCGTGTGTAAAATCTGATAATAATTTGACTATCAAAACCCTATTGTTGTTACTTAACCCGCGGCCTTACATTGAACAAAATATTACTACTTTTATTATTATTATGACTCCAATGTCATTGAACATAGACATTTTCCTGGTAACAACAAAACAGCATTATTCCTAACTTCAACTTTCATAAAAAATCATTTGAGCTCTTTTATTATCATCTAGAATTTTGATGCTTATTCTCTGAGCTTCAGTTGTCTGCAGTTAAAGTTATCACAAACATGAGGGACTGTTCCATAACATAAGCGAAATTCCCAGAACATTCTTTAAATAAATATTATATACGGTTGCAAAGCGCGCAAAAAACATAATCTGTCAAACTTTTCCACGGACTCTAAAAAAATTGATTTTATTAATCAAATTATAATATTATTTATTCCTATAAAACTCCATGTAAAGTAGATATGCCTAGGAGTTACAAAACATGGTTTTTTTCCTTTGGGATGTTTTTAGCGTGTATGACAAATATTGAAGGGGAATTTCCTCCTCCTACATTGTTTCGACAACCACTGTATGCTTTATCAATTTCCCATTTACGAAGTCTTGAACGCTTTGATTCGGAAATTGTGGAACATCTAACCCATACATTTTTAACCACAGAAAATTTACCAATAGGTTCAGAAATTAGGAGACTTGTCCAAGTGTAAGTAAAGATATATTTCTACTTACTATTTTGACAATTAACGGTACGATTATTTCAACGTGTGCGTATCTATGACACAACATGTCTATGATGCTATCTATGATCAACAAAACATGCATATCAACACCATATTAATTTATTTCCAGGTATCTCTCTGACTACGAAGAATCATTTGGAAAAATCAATGCAAGGGATGCAGTTTACAACAAAGAAATGACATTTTCCAGACATCCTATATGTGTCTACAGGCTCACTCGGAGAGTCACATTTTTACTTCAAGATTTACTCTCTCATGAATTGACATACTGGCCTTTAGAAAAATTGTTTAATTCTTTGAGACACTATGAAAATACTAATACAAATTTTGGTAATTACACCTAATCTCTCCACTACTGGTTTTTAGTTTAAGGAATCTTCCGGTTTGCCTGTTTTTCAAGGACATTTTTTACAGGTTCGAGATTCCTAGAAACAGTGCATAATTTCTCACAGCAAGGATGGCCAAACATTGAGAATTTAGAAACTTGGGCTGAAAAAATTTTGAGACTACATTATGTGTACAATTTGGATGTAAATAAGGTAAAATGCTAATTTTTTAAAATACGAAAACTTCCTAAAATGTAGCAATATACAAAAAATCAACAATCGTCATGTTTCGTTAAAAAGTTAGCAGATGGTTGGGTTTCTACTGTGCACTCAAATTGCACTTTACATTCATTCCATTGCTACGAAATTGCCTGGGTTGCAATGTCCACTGACCAGTTTGAAAGTGCAATTGAATGGCTGGAGCTGGCAAAGGAAAGAGCGTCCGTAGACCAGAAATCAAGTGTAGTATTTATTGAGTTCTCACTACGGAATGCCATTAAAAATGTATGTTCTATACATAGCAGAGGTGTGGAAGATTTTGGAATACAAAATGATTATATTTCGTATTTTGTAATTCGTATTTTTTTGTATTGTTATCACAAATTCCATGGACTTTCCACACCTCGGGTTATATTCATTTAAAATACGCATGGATCTCAACCTACAGTGTACTTTTTCTCAAAGTGATACCTTGTAAGAGTATTTTCTCTCTAGGGGGCAAGAATAATGTAAAATTAATGCTTCACAATAATTCAATGTTAAAATACAGTATGACCCCATAAAAACATTTGAACCTATTTACTTATTGACACTCTTGCAGAAACAGTGCATTGTAAGTGTTTATTTTATTTTTTCAACTGTTTACTGTTGTTTTTCTCAAAATGCTTGTATTGTAGCACAATTTTGGTTTCGATGACGTTATCAAGATGGAGCAGGGACCATGGTTCTTCAATAGACCGATCTCTTTTGTTCCAGGGGATAGTAAAAACGCTACTAAACTCAGAGACCTTCAATATAAAGTTTTCAAAGGAAATAAGCAAAAGATTTATGCACGCATTAACTACTTCGGATTATGCTCCGGAGATAATCTTCAGGTGCTTTGAGCATTTTGTAACCAACCTCAGGAATCTTGTATCCACGTCTTAAAATATTCGCGAGTACAAGTGACACACGAGACATATACGTATAATGTTGGCTGTCACGGGAAGAGTAAATTACCTTAAAATATTTTAAAATAGAGAGTGACTTTTGTAATGTTTAACAAATTTCAGTCCGAGCGGGAGAAGTCAATGCTGTTCTGTTGGAATGAGTTCAAAATTCATCCTAGTTATGCAATCGGCCCAGTAAAAATGGAATTCCTGTCTCAAGATCCTGATATTATTCAGATGTATGATATCCTGAGCGATGAGGAGATGAGATCAATAATTTCCGAGTCGGATGATCGATTAAATCCAGCATCAAGTACTTTCGTTGGATATAATACAGCATCATTTAGTCATCACATCTCTCAAACATCATATCATCGATCTTTGGTAAATTCCCATGGTTCATTTTCCAAGGGAAGGGATTTAGAGAGAAAACTGGAACGCCTCACGGGATTGGTCGTTCAAGGAGCAGTCTCGGAAGATTTAGCGACTACATCGTACTCAGCTGGCGGACATCTTCATCCGCACTTTGACAATGTAATGGCTTTAAAATTTTTTTAACTATTGATTTTCAAGTACGACCATAACGTGCTTTCAAATGGATCCCAGCTAGCACAACGATATTATAAGGATATCTAGGGGATATTTGAACCTGGATACGCGATAATCGCCACAGTAAAGAAAAATGTTTTAATGACATCGCCCTAACATCTTCCGGATGACGAATTGTCCGGGGATGCGATATCTCCACTTCATCGTCAAATGATATTCCGTAGACAACTAGGAAGATACCGTGGCGATAATTTCTATTCATACTATATGTAGCTATGCTCATACACTAATGTAGTTTTCAAAATTATTACGATAGGAATTTACTACACAAAGATATTTATTTATTTAAATTGTGAAAATACTTTTAGTACTACATTTTGAATTATATGACAATGATAGCGAGACGTGATGGAGTGTGAGTACATACTTGAAACAAGCATAAGTAATTATGTTTGTATTTATTACAATTATACTCTAACTATTCGCACTCACTAAATATAGAAGTATAAATGCAGTGAAAATTGCAACACATTTTAAATTGTCAAATGTCTTAACTAAATATTTGAACCTTTACAATTCTTGTATTTAATAGTTATACATTTTCTAAAACGGTATCAATAGAAATCTCACAGTCATTATTTAACTTGGTCTTGTGTACCTCTGTGTTCACAGGTCAAAAATATTCGCAACAATATTCCCTGCCGATAATTTTTTCAGCGTTCAAGTGTTATACAGCACAATATTTTTTATATACGTACAATAAATTCTACATTTATGCATACTTAACTAGATAAGTAACTTATAAAATTACACAGGTCTATCACTGCGCATTGAATCTTATCAAAGTTTCAATGCAGTGTTATAATTTCTAATAAAGACAATTTTCAGACAAAGGGAATTTGGAGGTAAATGTATTTACATATAATCACTGATGGGTAACCAAATTATATAATTGTTCGCGCAAATCACGGTAGTACAAAAATAAAAAATATCATTTACTGAAAATGATACTACTTTGCAATGAAGTTTATCAAAACGATTTCCAAAATAAAGAAAGCAAAATTTTTTTGCTGTGTTTCACAAGACAAACTCCAAACGATTTTTACTTAACACTTGCAATTCCAATAGTATGTTTATTGCTGATCTTCGACACCAAAAATGACTGGGGTCGTTAGTTTGTTTAACTTAGCAGATTTTTTTCTTGAGACGGTCAGAAGCATGAACTATGTAGGCATTAATCGCGCTTTCTACTTCCGCCAACGTTGATCCTTGAACTGATTTTGTCTTATGATTTTGAATGGCTTCTGAAACAATTCAAATTATTTCCATATATTTAGCTGGTCACCAAACATTCAAAATGTGAAATGGTTTCCAATTACATACATGCAATTATAGGCACAATGTTAAAGTCACAGAATTTCTTCTTTCCTTTCATCCCTTTACAGCTATATTCAGACAGTACTTCATCTGTTACAACTTCCTTCATCATTCTGGTTACTGCTTCTCGTAGGTCCACACCTCCTTGGTACTTGAAAAAATTTACCTTGAATACAAAGAGGGAACTGTACAGTAACAACGTAGTTAAAATAATTACAAAATACATTGAAAAACATTATTTTACCAGAGATTGATTTTTCAGTGGCTCCAAAAGTGAACAATCGTATGCCTGCCAATCCGGTTCGGTTTTTTTGGTAGTAGTTCTTCTAGTTCATTAATCGGATTTTGAACTGAATCATCATTAGAAAGAGCTACATTCAGTGCTAAGTCCCAAACTTGGTTCACAGCTGCTTTTATTTCCGAAAACTTTCGGACAACGTAAGCCTGAAAATCTAAAACAAATATTTCGTATAATTAAATAAATACAATCATTACAAAATCGCATGCGACCAAAACATTTAAAAACGATTTCCTGCGATTTTATTAAAGAAATGCAATGGGAAAAAGCGACAAGAAGTAGTAGTAAGGTATTAATTCAAATCAATTTGGTACATGATCATACCAGTATCCACAATCTGAAGACTTGGTTGCTCCGTTTGAGTTGATTTTTCCACATACATTACCAAACCAGTACAGCTGCGTTGGGAGAACATGTTGTCGTAGGAGCAAGACTGGGATTCTGGAAACGAGACTGAAAAATGCGTATCCAATAGCCCCACCGGATCACGTTCGGAAACGTCTTCGTTTAATAACATTTGGGCTAAAATATGCACAAAAATTTCGAATTTTGCGGGAAATGCATTTGTGAAAATCAGTTTCATTACAAAATAATTAGTAATTATTATAAGTAATTATTACCTGATGAAATTATTGTACTAACTGGTGGTGCTGGAGGAGTCGGCAGTACTATCGAAGTGATCGGATTACACTTCTTGCTCCTTTTAGCATTCTCTGGTCCATTTTCATTCATCATCCGCCAAGTAAACTTTGATTGAGCATGTCTTGGGGGGACCACGTCATCCATGTCACTCAATTCAGAAGTGTATACAGATTGTGGTAATGCATACTTTCGGGCAAAATCATAATTATCTAAAATTTAAGACTCAAAATTTTATACAATATACAGTTATTGGTGGTTGAGCATAATGAATTATTCATTCCCTCTACATGCATACAATATCAATAAAAATTTATAATTTCACCATATGAATTCAAAACCAGGCAGGGAGATTCCTCCCAATTGTTTCCAGGAATTTGACGCGATTTGACACACGCTTGAAGTTTTTGAGCTGTTTTAAAAGGGGGCCACCTTGTAGAAGTGTTGTCATTTAGTAACCAATTGGACAAAACAATAGCTGTTGCATCATTCTCCTCTGTGAAAGCGATTACGCTATACATCTAAAAAAGTGCATTGTGAATTATTGGCTTGATTACAAAGCAATTCTTATATGGAAACATTATGCCCTTTTGATGAATATCACGGATTCCCCACTGTTTCAGTTCAGTCTCAAATGAACGAATCACCCAGCAATTTAGTAATGAGGAGTCACAAGGAGAATTATAGAAGAACTCCTTTTTGGACGCCTTAACACCGGAAACTAGAATTTCCCCATTAAGGGTGGGAAAAAATTGTTTTATTAAGACCACTGTCCCATCCTTTAATATGCACACATTATTGGGTTGAGAACCTCGGAATTCGGTGTTTTGAATTCTTAGAATTTTAAAGCGATTCTGGTTTTGAAAATCGGAATCCTGATGACATTTCCCAACAATAGCGGATTTTTCTTGATTACTGTTTTCTGGTAATCTTTTAATTAAGTGTCTTTCATGTAATCTCCTGTGCAGTTGCTGCAGAGTGTTGGCATTATTTCGCAAATGCGATTTTAAAAACCCTAAATAATTTTCATACTTGAATGCTGCAAATTGATCAAGTGGTCTGAGGTGATTTGCATACGACGCCAGATGGGATAAATTGTGTACGTTTAAACTCATGTGCTCTTTGCCATATAATTCTGGAAATTTTTGTATAAAATATACGAGCAAATCCCCTGCATAGCTGTTATATGTTCTGTAGAATTTTGGATCTACCAAAAATGAAATACTAACGTGCAGACTCATAAAATGAACATAATATTTCTCTGGTAATATTCCACGGAGAACAATAGGGCCAGTGTAGAGTAGAAACTGTCTACACTCTGTGGCTGTCCATCTATCTATTTCTCGCACACATCTGGGCTTCCTTTGAAATTCTTTAGTTATGAATTTTGTCATTTGTTTTAGCTTCTCGGTAATAGCATCAACTTCGTTCCCGGGTAATCTGATATACTGAATGGAACCTCGAAGCCACAGACGAATAAGTTTTTTAACCACGCCAAGACAGACCAGGTGCATATATTCACAAGGAATAGTTTGAACAATATCAAAATCTAAAACTTCTAGCTCGCTTCTTCCAATGTGATGATCTTCGTACTTTTTGGCTCTAAAATCTTCATTGCTTCTTGGTGGACACAAGATTTTCCGAAATGTTACACGGTGTTTAAAGTACTCGCCTTCAATTTGGCATGATAGGCAAGAGTAATAGCCGGCGTGCCCTTTGGTTTCAGTTATGAATGACCTGGCGGGAGCGTCTGCAACAATAGAATTTAGAATAACTGGCAGTTTCTTGTCACGGATATTCAGACCGTTTTCCATTAATTCTTTTAACTCCGTCACAGTCCTTGACAAAAATGCATTGCTACTTTTGGGCTTACTTGATCCGGAATACACTCCAATAACAAATGGCTTTGAGCTCAGATTTAATGCACAACCCATTACAGGCCAAGAGTGAGCGTTGGTACTTTTAGTTATAGGAATTCCATCTGTGGCCAGTTGAAGCACTATGATTTCAACAGCATCGTGCATTGTTGTAATTTCTTTGACGAGATTTTCTGCAATTCCAAAATGAATATAAAAACCAGGCTCCATGACTTCTACTTTGGATTCTCTTGGAGTTTTTAATAATGTTCGGGCGTCCCTAGGATAATTTTCGAAGCACCTATGGTATCTGAAAAGTTTTAACATGGAGTTAATTGCTACATGTGTTAACTTTTTATCAATGCAGATTTTTGCAAAATCTAAGATAAAGGAGTCACTACAGTCAATATTATCACTAGTATCACTTTCACTTGTTGAATCATTCTCACTGTACAAAGGGGATATAGGAGTAGCACATTCTGAATCAGAATTTTGCATTGAACTGTTCCGACGAAAATTAACAACTGCAATTGTTTGCGGTGATAGATTAGTCGAATTTTGGCTTCTTGCTTCCTCAGAATTTATTGAGTCAGTGCAAAGAGCTTGAAGCATTTGTACCTCTTTCTCCACATCAGCTTGAATTCCTCTCTGAAATTTTCGTTTCTGTGATTCATTCATTTTTGGGAGTACAAATAACTATCAATAGTAACTAAGACTCACCTTTATGAAGTATATTCGGGACGAATTACTGCAATTTAATCCAATGAAGTAGTTTCCTTCGGAGTCCAAAATATGATTTATAGTTGAAAACTTCAAGTAAAATGAGTTTAAAAATAGTATGTTTACACGGTTCTGGTTTATTACACTTAGCCGTTACATGCACGGTGATGTCTAATTTCAAGTAAAATGAGATGGTGGCCATAGCATGTAATTGTAAAACGAAATAAAATCGTTCACAATTCAGGGGCCGCATTGGGATATTGGTTTATATGATGTTGTGATATTGTATAAATATTACTCTCAAGATATCTCTTGGACATTTCCTCTGCGTCTAAAATATTTTTATTAACCATTTGCTATTGTGGGGATGTCTCCTAGATATTGAAAGTTGTTTAATCATTATGGCGACATTGATGGTGTTATGAGGATATCGCCCCAATATTTCGTGCTAGCTGGGATGTTTTCCGTATTCTAAATAGTCAAGTAATTCAAATGATGTTTATCTCTGCATTTCTACCCAATGAACACCTACACAGCACAAATACAGTGGCAAATTGGATTCCGAGAAATCTCCGTTGATCACAGCCACTTTTTACGTAATTCCCAACCGTAAATAGAAATAACTTTGACAAATTTTTAATTAAATACTTAAATATTTTAAGCCCACTTTCATCATGTCACTGTAGTTCCCATTTTATTTTAGCTCAACGATGTTGAGCTAGGTGGAGCCACTGTATTTACGTCCGCAGGGGTCGCTACCAGTCCCATCAAAGGATCATTAACTTTATGGTTCAATATTTTTAATGATGGGAGCGTGGATTTTGACTCGTACCATGGCGGATGCCCCGTTTTAATTGGGGAGAAAATAGGTATGGAAAATATTTTGGGTCAGGAACTTAAATAAAATTAAGAATTATTGCGGGATTTCAATATGATATTTATATGATATTTTCTTCAAGTAGAGGTAAAATTATTTTTGTTAGAAAAAGGAGCACGGGAGATGAATCCATAGCTGTTTTGATTATAAACTTATTTTCGAACTTTCAGTGGGAAACGTATGGACGAACTACGAATATCAATTCTCGGGAAAATGCGGCTTGCAACCGATGGAAAAATATCGATTCCCAGTGAATAATGAGGTAATCTCAAAACAAATATCTGTGCTTAATAGTTTTTTTTTTATTAAAATGTATCATATATTGCCATGTCGTGCTTTATTCCTACTGCGATTTCTAATTTCCAGTATTTGCCCAAAAGGAAGAAGTAAAGAATAAGGATAAGAAAACAATTGATTGTGAGGTACATGCGGCATAATAAATAATTACTTGTAAAATTAACTCGCTTCAGTGAGAGTGTAAAAGATTGAAGAAAATGTCAATGACTGACCAACAATAGAAGTATTTTATTTATTTTATATATTTATGCTTTTAAGTGCAGTGTTCAAACAGAATGTTTGGTACGCCGGCTTGTCAATAAAAAATGGCAAGACCAAAAATTTCTGCATCATTCTGTTAAAACCGCGCTGCGTCCTGTTTTTACCGTCACGTTTACAACTTTAAATTTCGGGGCCTGAGGTGTAGAACCCAGAAAAGTTTCTTAAAATTTCTTATGATCTTGCTTAAAAGATATTTGAGACAAAAAATGGATGCCCTTAATGCCTAGGAAAAATGCCCAAACTGTCGGGCATTTTTAATGGTAGACAAAATAGGGCATTTTAACCTGGTCAGGCAAATATCGAAGAACATTTTCAATTGGCCATCCCTGGTGGGAAAAGGGAATGGGGAGTTGTTCATCTCCTGAGAGTGAGAGTGAACGCGTTCGCTCTCATCTAGTGTTTCTGAACGGTCCAAAAACATGGACTCGACCCGACTCGTTTTCCCGAACCGACAAAAATCCCTTTTCTGTTCCCGAAACCGGAACCGATATGTTCGAGTCCGGGACATTTTTGCCTTCCCGGAACCGATCCGGAAACTAAAATCGGTTCCCGGACCGGTTCCGGTTCCTACCCGAACCGGCAGAAAATGCATAGGATTCATTTTCATGGAAGTCAAAATTGTGTCGCGTTTTCAAATGAAAGTTGACAAATGCTTGACAAATGCATGTTTCGCGTTTTCATCCAAAAAGGCAGCTTTAACAAACCCTTCCCGAAAACATTCGGTTTTGATTTTTGTACCCGAAACCGGACCGAATGTAACGGTTCTTTAAACCGTTGACCCGAAACCGGACCGAAATTTAACGGTTCTTTAAATCGTTGACCCGAAACCGTACGGGAACCGAAACCGAACCGGAACCTCGGGAATTCCCGATACCGAACAGAAACACTACTCTCATCCAAGATTACTATCCTTCTGTAAGGAATCAGGTTGGTTATACAAATATGCAAGTACCATAGACCCGTGACATAATAAATTATTATAGCTAGTGCAATTATTGTACCTCGTGATCATTTCTTTACAATAGTTTTACAAAATCACCATCATTTGCTATTGATCATTTACTATCACATAGTAATATTGTCCTGGAACAGTCTCTTGCTTACATTGCATACACAAACGAACCACGAAAATATCTGATTTGCCGTAAACAAAAAGCTAAACATCAATAGCATTTTTTCAAAACTTCCCACTTGCATTAAAACCATGCGTATAACCATGTGCAGATATTCTATTCTGAACTGTTAATTTTTCAGATTTTAGGATTATATTCTTACATTTGTCGTGAAATAAATAAATTGTTGGGAACTTTATAAAATCAATTATTACTGGTCAATTGTGAGATCTACTCAGAATTAGTAGTGGACCTACAAAGTCCGAAATTAGCCAACCATGGCTCCAAAATAAACTATGAATAAACTATAAATAAATAGAAATAATTATTTCAGAAACTCCAGAGTGACCTACAATCTTTTAACTTAATGTTCCTCAACACTGGCGTAGTACAACAAAGCTTAGAGTGACAACATTCTGAAAGTTATAGTAAAACAAAATAATAATTTTATTTTAAAAATAAATACGTACTTCAATCATGAACAAACGTGCGAGTCAAGAATAGTACACACTGGCTGATACAAGAAAAACGGTTTTGAGGTAAAGACTACCAGAAAGTGAGTCCTGTTTTCCAGGTCTTATCCAGAGATTTAATATACTTTGGACGTGACCCTAATTTACGAGGTAGCCAATATTCCAAATATTTGAAATGTTCATTTGTTAATATCTTACTTATTACATGGGGAGATCCTTGAGTAATTTTAATAATTATTTGTAATTATTTATAAACAAACATAGTTATTTTTATTGAATTTGTTATATATAATAACAAATTATTATTTATTGAGAACCTGGAACCTGTTCTAAAAATTGGCACTAATTATTTGCATTACAAAAGCCCGCATACTTACTACACTTATAAGAAAAAAATCTTAAAAAATGACCTGACTCCGGAACAGGAAGATTCTTCCCAAAGTAAAACATTTATGGAAAGGAAAAAATTCAGGCAGGACAAATTTTACTGGGACACAAAGTGCCCTGCATTGACTATACGTAATTCTTTACCATGACCCTGCAACATGGCAAGAGCAATTATGTTATCATTTATTCACTCCGGAAATTTCTTTCCTTTTTTTCCACAGCATCATATGAAAACCTGCTGTAACGGTTTTAACCAAAATTACACTCATTCGATGTTTTTGGTTGAAGAACACGAGCGCAAAAGTTTGAGTAAAATTTACACTGTTTTCGTATAATCGAAGCCACGTACTTACATATATCGAATCGGGCCCTCCTGAACCAAATCGAAATTTCATTTCGATCCGAATTTCCGATTTAGATAACTATGGAAACCGAATTAACTCAAGCTCGGGAATACCTGAACGGACCACTAGTGCCCTATAGCCTGGGGTTCTTGATAACACCAGGTTCTTTGAGCATAATAAACTCGACACATGAATTACACTCTCACATCAAACATACATAAAACGAAAGTATGTCCACACACATACAAAAGTATGCACATGTTCAGTTCTAATTATATGTGTGTATGAACAGTCACATCTATGTTCAGGTTTTCAGAGAACCGTGGGAAGGGAATTGAAGGCCTTGCTCATATCGACTTTGAAATGAGAACATAACACGTGTCGGTACATTCCTAAAAAAATTGGCTCTTCCTGTACCGTGAGAAAACTTATCCTGGATTTCATGACACTTGTATCAAAACTCACACAACTGAGACACTGAATTTGTTTATGCATTATAAGATCACACTGGCATATAGAATTACTGGATTGTTTTCCCTTTATTGTTAACAATATCAAGATAACATGTATTTCAATGCCGGTGTTCTAGTTACAGAGCCACATACACGAGACTTGGTATTATATTATTTTGTAGGATAATCCTTTCGAGACAAATTGTAGGTTCACATTACATATGTACATGTGTTAGTATTACTACAAATAATTATATTTCCTCAGGGTTCCTGCTGCTACGGTAAACTCTCGTTATGAAGGGATGCCAGGTTTGGAACATTTTGACCTATTTACTTGGACACTCTTACAGAAACAGTACATTGTAAATATGTATTAATTTTTTGTACAACTATTTGCATTCCCAAATTACTTGTATTGTAGCACAATTTTAATTCCGATGAAGTTATCAAGACTGATATGGGACCATGGTACTTCGGTTGACTGATATATCTTGTTACAGGGAATAGTAAAAACGCAATCAAGCTAATTGTAAGAGATCTTCAATGTAAAGTTTCCAAAGGAAATAACCAAAACATTTTTGCTCGGATTAACTATTTGTGAATTTGTGCTTCGATGCAGCGCGTCCACTAAGTACAAAACCGTGTACACGTACCCGAATAACGGGTACGACGAAAAACTCTACATATAACCATACCCGTGTACTCGGGTACATTAGTTTTCGGTACCAGTAATAATTATCCTTACTTGAAACTAAAATGTAGTACCTGCACCCACAATTCGAAACAATTGACGTAATGTACCCAAAACCTGTACCCGTACCCGAGTAGCTGTTGTTTTATCCCGGGCACTACCCTTGTACTTAAGGGTTGGCCGATGAAAAATATCCTACGATATTTGCGCGCCCAGTTTAAAATGCCCAATTTGCCAAGTTTTTACCCACCATTCAAAATGCTTGGGATTATGGATATTTATTAAGGGTATCCTATTTCAAAGGATTAAAAAAATCATTGAGAATCATTCGTCCTTTATTTTTAATAAATATTGAAGAAATTCAAATGCTGATACTCTAAAATAATAACCAGATGAAAGAAATGAAATATGTTCTCGCCAATTAGTTACTGCACAATTTTTGTTTGGTGTTAGCACGTATAATCATTTACAACGACTTCTTTAATTCCAAACCCTTCATAACCAAAAACGTGATTTTCAACTTCGAGAACATAAATAATTTGTGTTCCTAGCTACACAGTTTTCTCAGAAATGTTTTAACGCAAATCCATAGAAAATTAATTCTAACATAGTTTTCAGGGAGCTTCTTTTCAGGTCCCGACATTAAGAATTGTGGGCATTATCGTAAAAACAAGACGCAAGGTTAGTAATAATATAATAAGTAGTAAATAGTAGGATTTTCTGAACACCGTGTTTAGAAAATATTAAATGCATTATTTTGAGTTGAACATCATTTCCCCAAATCAGATATTGCGGTTTCAGGGGGTAAATACAGGAGGCAAGATTAAACATTTGCTGTGTATTACAGCTGTATAAAACAAAACTTCCTAAACGTTGACTCACATTTATGGTACCTGTTACGACAGTTTTTGATCATTGATCATGGTAGCAGAAATTAAACTCAAATACAACCTCATGAGAGCTTTGAATGCCAAGCACAGATGCCTCTCCTAATAACATCAAAATTATCAACAATAATCAAAGGGACTGAAATCCAAATACTGCCTGCTAGGACTCCTCACAACTCAATTTATTGAGCTAGTTGAAATTGAATTTGTAATTGAAATTGAATTTTCAATTCAATTTATAGTGGTAATTTGTAGTTGATTATTTGTCAATCAAATACTTGAAAAATAATCAATTTGTATTAATCAAGTAGCAGCGTCAATAGTTGAATTGTCAATTACAACTTTCAAAACTTGAACAAGTTGAAATTGACTTGTAATTGGGAAGTAATTGGGATTAAGTTGAATTGAAATTGAATTGAAATTTTTTTTTTAATTCTTACCCGTGTGTACCAAAAGAAAAACTGGTTATAAAAATATATTCGACTAAAATAGTGTTGGCTACATCTGATCAATTTGTTAGCTATGAAATTAAACTAAACTCATTCACCTTCCAACTGCAAACTAAGAACACCATTTTCAGGTCTGTCGATTTTGTATGGTGCTCTGAAAGATATCGCTCGAATTTGTCCCTGGAATCGTATTTAGAACTTATCATTTAAAGATCGAACAGATTTTCAGATTCGGTAATTGTTGGTTCCCCATCAGGTTTGGATTGGAGTTAGTTTTTCAGTGTTTCGTTGCTTTTGTATTAGAAGAAATAAGCAGCACATTAAGTTGTCAGTTGCTTTGGGAAGTTGAGTAATCTCCGCACTTTGATTACACATTCCTGCCTTTGCGCGCATTCTTGTCTTAACATTTACTAGTCAATTTTCAACTTCAACTATCAATTTTTAGCAACGAAGCTATTTGAAATTGAAATTGTGTAAGTTCCAAATTATAATGACAAAATTGATAGTTGATTTGTAATGGAAGTTGAATCAACAACTAAAAAGTAATTTTTATATGAAATTGATTTCAATTTACAACTTGCAGATTATCATCAATTGAAATTGAATTGAAATTGTATTTGAAATTGATAGTTGCAATTACTACTTGAAATTGTGAGGAGCCCTACTGCCTGCAAAAAAAAATATATTGTTCAAAATTTCATAGATTCCTAAAAGTTTTTAAATATTCACTGCAATAAATATCTTAAATGTCCAAAGTATCATAACTGTCCATGATTGGCACAAAATGCCTTGACATTTTCAAATGTCCAACTGTACTTGCAGCAATAAGAAACGAATATGGATCGAAGCTAACAAATGTATCTATACTTATTCCGAACTTACTTCATAACAGGGCTTAAAATAATTTTACGCTCCCATTGAGGCTAATTAAATTTATTCTCAAGAGCTTGGCCCTTGAAATTCTTCTTTGATGGTTCATAAACAGGAGATCTGAAAAATGCTTTACGTTCTATTTCGTTATTAGATTCCTGAGAGGAATCGCTAGAATTCAACGACCCCGGAATCAGAAATAAAATGAAGACCCTTGGCTCTGTCACTGACAATATAATATCCGTAATAAATTATACAAAAGAGCAAAGCGCAGATTTCCGCATTCCGCACAACCCCGCAGTTGGCAGGTCTTACAATTAGCCATGGAAGTCTGTCCCAGTAGGAATCCTTAAAGTCCCCCAAAATACTCGGGTACAGTATGCACGGGTAATTATGGATATTTCACAGGGGGATACCTACTGTATGTATCTATTGGCGTCACTGAATAAGAGGACACTACTATATAAGGAAATCACTGTACTGACATCGAAACGATGACTACTAAGCCGAATCAAAATTCATTTCCGATTCAGATCACTGACGAAACCGAATTAACTCGAGCTCGGGAATTTCTGAACCGACCACTAGTGTGATAGCCCGGGGTTCTTGATGACATTAGGTTCTTTGAGCATAATAAACTACATCCATAAATTACACTCCCACAAAAAACACAGATAAAGCGAAAGTAAGTCCACACACATACATGTATGCACAGGTTTAATTTTAAATATATTTCTGTACGTACAGTCACATCTACATATGTTCAGGTTTTCAGCGAACCGTGGGAAGGGAATTGAAGGCCTTGCTCTTATCCACTTTGAAAGGAGAACATTACATTTGTGTGAAAATTCATTAAAAATTGGCTCTTCCTGTACCGTGAGAAAACTTATCCTGGATTTCATGACATTTGTGTCAAAACTCACTCAGCTGAGACACTCTAAATATGTTTATGCATTATAAGATCACACTGTCATAGAATTGTTGGATTTTTCGCCCTTTGTTGTTAGCAATATCGAGATAACATGTATTTCAATGCCACTGTTCTAATTACAGAGCCACATAGACGAGTCTTGACATTATATTATTTGGTTTCTTTTGAGACTAAAGTTAATTGCAGGCTCACAATACATATGTGTGATAAATATGTATTGCTACAAATATGTTCTTGTATGTTTCATCAGGGTTGCTGCTACTACGACAGTAAACTCTCGCTATAAGGGATGTCCCTATAATGGAATTTTGGATATATAAAGAATTAGGTTTTAAGAGACACTTGCACTTTGTATTTAATTAATATATTTTTATGAATTAAAAATAATTATGTTTTGAATATTTTTAATACTATTGTTATATTCAGTAAGTTCCTCCTTTAGTTTCAAGGTCATTAAAATTACACAGGGTATTTTAACTACGATATCAAGAACCACAATTGATGTGAATTACTAGCAATAAACCATGTGCACCACAGGGACAGTAACTTGTGGGGGGAGCCCTTTGGTCGGATTTTTTAAAATCTCCTTGGAAGATCATTTCTAAATTGCCCTGCTGTATCTTACATCCCTGCAGGGGAGCCTTTAGCTATTTAATAAAATCACTGCTGAACAAAGGTTAACGAATTTAAAAAATCCCTGTTGGCAAAATTAATTTCCCTTTAAGACGTCAAATCCCTGCCAAATAAGGTCAACTAGTCTAAAATTTTGTTTTCCTGACTAATTTTCCGGAAACAAGCCAAAAAATTTGAAAACACTAATCAAAAGAAGGTCAACGAATTTGAAATCCCTGCTACCCAAAAAGTATTCTTTCTCATTGAGATTTTCCCTTACCGAAATGTTTTTTCCCTGGGAAGAATCTTCTCGTCTTCCCACAAAAATCCGTGCACTGCACTGATTTGGACAAACTTTGTTTGCATGTGCAGGAAAGTGAAACTTATACATATTTAAAGATTGTTAGTAGGGTAGGGAAATAGAGTTGGATTGTTATTTGTAAAGGACGCATGTCCATACGTCAATCCGTTGGAAAGATATAGTAAATATAAGAGTTTTTGATAATTGTATCCAGAAAATAATTTTCTGAGGACAAACGGTTGACCCTGGGTCGCGGAAAATACCAATAGGCACATCTAGAATGCATGACCGATTTTTTGGGACCAGTCCCATGTCCGTATGTCATTCCGTTGTTGAGTTGTGCGACTCGCAAGATTTTGTGGACAACGTTGTTAGAACAGACTCGTCTATAAGAAAGTTTCACTTTCTAAAAATCCAACCCCTGGGGGAACCAAGCATTGTCAAGCTCACAATCAGTCCAGAAGGTTCTATGCTTAAGTACTTTTGCATATCATAAAAGTAATTGTAAGTTACTCGAAGTAGTCCGCATCTGCGATGTAAACAACTTTTCCATTGACCAATCATTTTGGTTGCACAGTGTACTGTACATCATGATTGGCTTGAAGTTATGCCGGGGAATTTAAGTGCTTAGCCTAGAAAGCTTAATTCACCTGATTGGCCTGATCGTCAGATAGTCTGATTGGTTTGTAGGGCGTTCGGAGTTATCATGCAGTTTCATTGGCTATGAGTTACACCGCGGAGTTTCAAATACGTGAAAGAGGCGAAGCCCAGTCAGACACTGGGTCTAGGTTGGACAAATGTAATAAAGTTATTTTTAGATGTCGTCAATCTGTCAACTTTGTTGAAAAAGTCCGGAATAAATTGATTATAGTTTGTGCAGATTTGTTACTCTAATTTCTGTAAACACGACCTTTGTTTTTATTTTCCATTGGTTTTAATTTGCAACGAAGTATTTGTAAAATAAATAATTATCTGAAATTCAAACACAGGATTGCATAGCAAATATTTGGCGTCATGCGAAACAATATTGGTTTGATCTATTTGATTTATTTTTCCCAATTCTGTTTGTGAATATTTTCGTATTAAATTTTTGTCAGAATTGTGGGCTACACTATGAAATGAATAGAAATAGATGAACATACTGAAGCTCCGATAAATTATAGAGTAGCTCTATAGTCAATTTATAGAAAGTAAGATAACCTTGCAGGCTGATGTTGGCAGAACCGAACTGACTTTATTAATTATTAATTATTATTATTATCATTAATTTATTCACGTGTCACAATACGGTATAATATATTTCATTATTATTTTACAGAAATTATGAATATTTCATGGGCAAAATGTTCACAGATTTTAATGTAATTCTGAACTGATGTGTGATGAATGATAAGAGATGTATGAGCCGTTCCTTCAGTTTTTAGGCTATGTCTCTCTTGTTATTGTTGTTTTGTTGTCTCTCGCGTCCTCGGAGTCTCCGTGCGTCATGCTTTACGTCATTCAAGTTCTGATAAGCTTTAGTAACTACTAATCTTTAAATTAGATCATAGGTACATGAGATAGGAAAAATACTTACAGAAGACAAGTTGTCGTTTTTACAAGAGTTTCAGGGACATCGATCAGTGTGAGATATGTAACTTAATAGATACGCATGTACATACATCTATTAACCGGTTTCGAAGCGTAATCAATGTCTGTAAATTTAAAACAACCCTGAAATTCTTCCGAGTGTGGAATTCCCATGCAAAATCATTCGTGGAATAACTTAGGTTGTCTACAGGCTCTAATTGTATGATGCGAATCCAAAATCTGGGATAGTGGACCGAAGGTTTTGTGTTTGCCTTTAGTTATAAGTATATCAATTATTCTTACTGACATTGAAAGTTGACGAGGTTTGAAATATGGTTGTCAAATGCTAACAACTACTAATAACTTCTACTAGAGTTCATCTCATTTGTTCGAAAACTTTGGGAAACTTCAAAATTTTCCCCAGCTGGCAAAATTCTTCGGCACAGAGACACATTAGACGGAGTTATTTCGACCTGAAAGTAAAAAGCAGATTTGACAGAAGTCAATATGAACTACATACATGCTAAGACTTTAAATGTAACTAGCTCGTTTTTCTTTTACGACAAATTGTCCCACCTAGTCCATTTTACTTTTACTAGCTTTTTGGATTGTTTTAAAATCAGAATTGCCTGGTATCATTGATTCGACAGTTATCGTGATGACAGATAAGCAGACACCCATATAATCACAATAGGGTCTGTCAGCTTCGCTTCGTCCCTAAAAACAAAATGCAGTAAAATAGAGTAGAGAATGTTAGCATCACCTTTCAGTTCATGCTGGTAAGCATCAGAATAGCACTGAGTAGTAAACCACTTCAGTAGCTAGGTATTAAAATTGAGCTTTCGTCTGAGTTAACAATAGTTTGAAGCATGCATGCAACAGTTCATTCAATGAACTGGTTTGTTAATTGAACATTTCTGAAATATTTCAAGATTTGAGTGAACTTGAATGAACTCAAAACTTATCAATTATGTAACGAAAGAGTTTAATTTGAACTGTTTGGCAAATGCAACGAAGGTGGATGAACGCGAATGTCTAAGTATGTTTAAGAGATCTGAATTGAACTGAATGTGAGAATACGAATTACTAAACTCTGATTCAGCGTATATGTGTTCCTCATGCTTAAACTGATTCAAACCAGTAAAGAACTAAATATTTTCAGCAGATATCCCTGAAAACTTCTAATTTTCAACTCAAAATAACATGTAAAATCAAAATAGAAACTTTAAATTAAATATTCATGTTTGAACTGAATGAATTAACGAGACGGATAATCCGAACGTGAATTGAACTTTTTATTTTAACGTTCAATTTGAGTGAATGTGACTGAACGCAAGAATACATACGCATGAATTGAACTAAGTGTGGTATAACCAATAACAATGAACATTGAACTGAGTATGAGTGAACGTTGCGCGGAAGAATATAAAATGAACTGAACTTGAATTGAACTCTTCCCCAAAGTTGCATGCATGGTTTGAAGTAAGGGTTTTTGCAAATGGTACTTTCGCCGATATTTCCTTCGACTGCACTTTACCAGGAGAGACCAGTCTTACACTGATGCTGAAGGGCTAGTGCTCGGCACGGGTACGAAAAATCGGTACCCGTACCCGTATCCGTACCCGAAGTGCGGGTATTTCAATAACTGGTATCTATACCCGTACCCATACCCGAGTATCCGGGTACAAATTTTTCGTACCCGTACCCGCAATGTAATCTCAATTCATGTACCTGTACCCGTATTGTACCCGTACCCGAAAATAAGCGAAAATTGTACCCATACTCGGGTATCTCAGTGTCGTACCCGTACTCGTACCCGGGTACTTTATCCAGATTTGTTTTAATGTAATACATAGTACGTTATATGTAATAATGTATGCCACCTGAGTGGGTAATTTTGACTAGCTAGAGAGGTATTTGACATTGTATATTTTTATTGAAGAGTAGAAAACTATAAGCGTTTTTGATTAGAAGTAAAATTATCCCCATTTGATTGTTTATGGGCTGATGGGCGAAGTATTTTATAGCACCCAGTCCATATGTACATGCATTTTTGGCTTGGGACTTGGCTACTCGATTTTTCACTTTTTGATTTATTCGGCCTTTTACATTAATTTTCTCATCTCAGTAGTTCTGTGTACATGTAACTCATTAATACCTTGTTACAAATATCCGCCTTTTCCTAATCAACTACCAATTACAAAAAATATCTTGCCATCCAACTCATCGGAACTCTAATTTTTAAATTGTATTCATTGTGGCTAATGAAGTATCGTGTGCATACGTGTCAATCAGACTATTTATGCAATTAGTGACAAAATACTACATTATGAAGACGTTTTGTATAAAATTTCGTTGAATCCTATTCTCCACTTCTATTTTGATATTATTCCTCGACTGTTTATTAATTATTCTTCCTAAAACATGTTTCCATAAAAATATATATTATAGATATAAATATATATTTTAGCAACACAGTCTGAAATACAGTTACTGCATGTTGTAAGTTTAAAAGGGTATTAACAATAAGCTATATGTATTCAGAATTACTAAAAATACCGACAGAATTTTCCAACGGAAGTTCCATTATTTTCATAAAATTCATCAAAATGTATCAAATCTCAACATATCCAAATACTCGGGTACAATGGTCGCGGGTACGGGTAAATGACACCATTATACCCGTACCCGGTGGGTATATACCCATTTTGAAATCCTTGTACCCGTACCCATACCCTTATCCGTACCCGAAATTTTGAGCCGACCAAAGTGTACCCGGGTAGTACCCGGAATTTTTCGGATACACAAAATCCGTACCCGGGTAGTACCCATACCCGTACCCATACCCGTTTACCCGAGTATTACCCATACCCGTGCCGAGCACTGTGAAGGACTGACTGCAACATTGAGTGACTGACTGATGACTGACTGATACTGCGACTGATAAATCTAACTACAGCTGAAGACTTTGACTGACTTAGACTTATGTATTTCTGGTTCAGCGGGACTGACTGAGACTACGACGAACGCTTAAACCAATGTAGGAATCAAGAAAATCATAAAGCGTACGTACCGTATCTAGCGGAGCAAATATCTACATTGAAAATATTGGAGATTTTCGTAGTATTTTACAAAAGCAGATTCCTGGTCATCAATCGTATTAAAATGCAGCACAAGAAAATTACAAAAAATAGGTATTTACGAAACTTTCACGCTGCCCTCTGAGACTGTGACTTATTCCAGTGACTCTGATAATGACTGTGACTGACTGAGACTCATAGGAAACGGCAAACAGACTTGCGGACTGACTGACTGATCAGGAACTTAAGACTTATTTTGACTTGGACTGAAAAAGATAGGGACTGGTGGATCCTGCACTTAACCTCTCTTCGGAAGACCTCTGGTATTGTTATGTTTGCCTGTATAGTAGAGCAAATCCCACCTATAGTGGTAATCCACAATATAGGAAATTCAATGTATAAGGTGACTGAATGGACATGTACATAAACGGCTTTGGTTGTAATCAAATTGACATTCCCAGAGCGATATTATTGCAACGTCAGCAAATACTACCCCACTATAATCAATTAGTACTATATTTCCCACATATGTATTACTTCCCATTGTGTAGCATGTGGCTACGCTAATGAGCCACGTGTTCGTAGAATCGTGTCTAGTAACATAAAATTGGACGGGAGCAACATGTGACTCACAATCCCAATTATTTTAAAACAGGAGTAAACTCTTAAAAAAATACAGGGATACTACTTGCATAACTCATTACTCATGGACTCATTTTTCGCTCACTGTCAGCTCACAATCGTTCAGTCTTGCTTGGTTGTCTTCCCTTTGCGAATCAACACCCAAACATCAACTACAATTAACTGGGGGAAAATAAACAATGAATACAACCTCTGTTTACTGACATCGCAAGAATCCCGAGTCGAAATTCCTGAGAAAAATTCAATTCAAAATATATAAAATATTACCAAATTTACCCGTACATAATGAATCCATCTAAACTTCCCGCAACGGTAGACAAATCCGCAAGCAATTTTATCATGGAAGATAACAAGCCCTTGATAAGGCTCACAACACCGGAGAAACCCTTCCATTGTCGGTTTTGTAGGACTACTTTCCCTTACAGACAGTCATTAGTCATTCACGAAAGGATCCATACAGATGAGCGTCCTTACGTCTGTGAATTCTGCTCGAGAAGCTTTCGTCAGTCCAGTAATTTGCGAGTACATTTGAGGGTCCATACGGGAGAGAGGCCCTTTAAATGTTATATTTGTCATCATAAATTTAATCAGAACTCAAACTTGAAGACGCATTTGAAGACCCATGCACAGGATCAACTATTATGGAAATCAATCACGGACCCTGAGTTCATAAAATTAAAACAGTCCGAATCCAGCAATGTCGATGTTGGGAAAAAGGATGGAAAAATCTCCATAGTTTCCAAAGAAAGGAAAAAACCTTGGACGTGTTTATACTGCAAGTCCATATTCCAGCAGAGGTCCAAACTGGAGGAACATGAAAGGATCCACACTGGGGAGAAGCCATTCCAATGTCCGTTTTGCGATCATCGGTCCAGTCAGAAAGTCAATTTAAATAAGCATTTAATGGTACATACGGGGGAAAAACCCTACAAATGCACCGTTTGTTCCTTCCGTGCAACTCAGAAATCTCATTTGGAAGTTCATCAAAGAATACATCTCAAGAAGAAGATATTGGAGCAAGTCTCGAAATTTTCTGTCCCACAAGATTTCCTTCTGCAGAGATCCTGTGGCGGGGTGTTTCATCTATAGTTATTATAAAACGGTCGTAATGATTTATTTTTATGAATCGGGTTGAACTTGATATAAATATACCTTAGAGTCTTTCAACCTACGTCAAAGTTGTTTTATTGGGAAAAATTTTAATCTTGAAAACAATTAAGTCTGTACATTATTATTGAAGCAAATAAATATATACTAATTTCAACTGTAAGGAAATTCAAGCTGATCTATAGATATGAGTTAAACACAGGCACTCCGGAACGTCCAAAAAAGTGGGGGGACAACATATTAAAATTAGTTTTCGTTACTTTGTTACTGGCCACATACAAACGTATGTATGTACATATGTATAGGGTTACACATTATTTTTCGTTAGTTAGATCAACCATGCAAAATATAGAACTTTTAATGTTTTTTCCATTTTTTTTAAAGAACAAGTTTTCATAGAAGACACCAACTAATTCTCATATACTAGAAACATTTTCTTACACCCACTAAATACAGATTCTATCAAAATTTTATTGATTTCAAATAGAGGGATCAAAGAATCATTGAACTGATTGGCTATCTATTTCCGGGAATGGTTCAATCTGTTCTTTCATTTTTGGTCTGACATGGTCCAAGTGTAGAACCATTCCTCTAGATCTGTTCCACAACTTTTGTCCAAGGAACATTCTGCAGTAGATTTACTGGTTTAGAAGTACATGACCTTTTCCATCCGTTGGAACAGACCAAATTTTGTTTCACTGAATTTTTTGATGTAAATGTTTCACCAAACAACAATATTTCATGTTAATTATCTCTGTACTATATCTCTATACTATAATTTGAAGATGATGAAAGAGGGGAATTTTTAAATCTTCGCTCTCCTATGCGCGCTCTATATGTTCGCGAGTACAGACTACCATAAAGGCTAAATGGCTTAATGATACACCAAAGCATTATACAGTAGCAAGGACGGTGATATTGTCACGGGCGACATTATAACAACTTTAAGGGTTACTACTCATTTAAATTACATACAAGACAGTTTATTATTAGAGTAAGCTTTGCGAAGTTTGCAAAGAAAGTTATAAATGTCAGGAACATTTTTTAAATGACAACTTTTTGATAAAGTTGGCATTTATTTTCACATGGACAATTGCAAGTTGTTTTTTCGAGGGGGGTAAGTCTAAAGAAAATATCAAGGTCGTTGTAACTGATAGTACTGCCGAGAAAAGGTGAAACAATCCTAAAAGGTGAAGGTATATACATACACAAGTAATTAAGTTTTTAATTTGACATGTCGTAATTTGTTGGATTTTTAATTATTTCAAAAAAATTTAGTAAAAAAGGCCTTACTAAGTCTATTGGCTTTCTTCATACTAGAATTTGACGATGAGAGTGCATTTTTTAATCTTCAATTTCTCTCAGCTAAACGCGAGCGCTTTATTGATTCGTTAGTAAAATTTGCAAATTGTGTGTTCAAAGAAGTTCTGTAATGTTTTTTTATTTAGACAATCGAATTTTAATGCTGATGGATCAAGCCACTAGACTGCGTCGGTGTTGTTATTGGGAAATAGGGGTTAACTACTGGCGCAGGCGGTGGCTGGATCCGTTATCTGATAGCATAATTTGACGATGACGAAAGTTAAATCTTCGCAATCCCTCTTTAAGGCTAAAAACTCCTATCGGTTTACGATTGCGAGTACCAATTACCTTAAAGGCTATTTCCCGGGTCTATTTGTGGAATGTAATATTCATGTATTTACAACTGCCGTTTTGTATGTTCCATTGGCGAAGCAGATGGCTGTTTTTGCATCTCATTATCTGCATTTTTTCTAAAATGTTTATATATATCTACTGCTCAGTCAGTTATTTCTGACTCATGTGCTATGTAACTCAACCAAAAAGCTATGAAGACTTTAGAAGCTGGCTTCGAAAAAGACTTTTGACATCAAGTTCAGAAAAGGTTAATTTAATTCTTAAAAGTGGGGGGGACAGCAGTATAGCCTGTCCCTCCCTGACTTTTTTTGGGAGCGACAATGTCCCTCCTGTCCCCCCTTATTTCGGAGTGCCTGGTTAAACTTAGTGACAAATGTCATCGGTACACGGTGAATTCAAGAATCATGTTTAGCCACATTATCAATTTACTACGCCTATGTGATGACAAGCAAGCTGTCCCCGAAAAACTATATCCTCCAACATTCAAAAATGGAGCAAACATTTTAATGAACGATCCCATGTGTAAATATCAAATCATTCATTAACATGCTACCAAGCGGAACAAAATCCAGGTCGGGGGAATTTGGAACAATCCTGTCAAACTTAACCTTTGACTTTCCTGGGTGATATTCCTATTTGAATAAATAACTCGAGTAAAAATTAAAACATTTCAAACATTATTGCACAGGCGTAAAGCAGTAACATGCCACCAAGCGGAACAAAATCAAGGTCGGGGGAATTCGGAACAATACTGTCAAACTTAACCTTTGACTTTCCTGGGTGGTATTCCTATTTGAATAAATAACTCGAGTAAAAATTAAAATATTTCAAACATTATTGCACAGGCATAACGCCCTAACATATTGCTAGCGGGACAAACTCCAGTTCGGGGAATTCGGAACAAGTCCATCAAACTTGACCTTTGACTTTTCCCGGCGATATTCCTATTTGATTGGATAACTCGAGTAAAAATTAAAATATTTCAAACATTATTGCACAGGCGTAAAGCCCTAAAATATTACTAGCGGGACAAACTCCAGTTCGGGGGAATTCGGAACGAGCCTGTCAAACTTGACCTTTGACTTTTCCGGGTGATATTCCTATTTCAATGGATGGGAATGACAACAAATACCAAAATACGCAATTGGCACCAATTTACTCCAAAAACTAAGAGTAAACTAAATACTACACAACAATCTACAGTTTTAGACATTGAATGGTACTTTGACGAGGTTTTCGCAATTGAAATAACTGTTACTTGCGTGATTGTCCAACCAGTTTCCATGTATGGATATTTTTTACACGTATTATCTATTTACCGACACTAAGTCAACGTTAAGCGCACTCATGCGAGAATTGTTGCTAAACATTCACTTAGAAGTAACTATTATAACCGTTTCAAGTCAATACAGTACTTCAGGTAATGTCAGTACTTCAGGTAATGTCAGTACTTCAGGTAATGTCAGTACTTCAGGTAATGTCAGTATTTCAGGTAACGTCAGTACTTCAGGTAATGTCAGTACGTCAGGTTTTTGTTCGATGCATTTAATGGCACCTACTTTTTATGCAGGTACTTAAAATATGTTTTACATATGCGTAGCTCATTTGCAGTTATTGCTTCTGAATTGACGCCTCGACTATTCAATTTATAATTTAGTCCTCCTATTCAACTAATTTTTTCGTTGCGATATCTCTATCTTCATATAACTATTATTATCTTACTAATGTCCACCTTGTACTTATCAACTAAAAACGCTTACCATCAAATTCACCAGAACTCTACTTTGTACATTGTATTCATCGTGATTAATTACCTATAATGAATATCGCACACGCTTTATATAATTTAATGACAAAATATAACATTCCCCCGAACTGGAGTTTGTCCCACTAGCAATATGTTAGGGCATTACACCTGTGCAATAATGTTTGAAATATTTTCATTTTTATTCGAGTTATCCATTTAAATAGGAATATCACCCGGAAAAGACAAAGGTCAAGTTGACAGACTTGTCCCGAATTCCCCGGAACTGGAAATTGTCCCGCTAGCAATATTTTAGGGCTTTACGCCTGTGCAACAATTTTTGAAATATTTCCAATTTTACTCGAGTCATCCATTCAAATAGGAATATCACCCGGAAAAGCCAAGGTCAAGGTTAAAAAACTTGTTCCGAATTCCCACAACCTGGAGTTTGTCCCGTTAGCAATATGTTAGAGCTTTACGCCTGTGCAATAATTTTGAAATATTTTCATTTTTACTCGAGTTATTTATTCAAATAGGAATATCACCCGGAAGAGTCAAAGGTGAAGTTTGACAGGATTGTTCCGAAATCCCCCGACCTGGAGTTTGTACCGCTTGCTAGCATGGTAATGAATGGTTTGATATTTACACATGAGATCGTTCATTAAAATTTTCGGGACTACTAGTTTCTGAGAAATACCTCAATTCAAGTTTTTTTTATTTGAAGAATTTTGTTCGGCAAAACCATTTGGGTAAATTGAACCAAAGTTATAATCAGTAATTCTTTTGGCATAAATATTTTCCAGAAATATTTTCTAATCGAAATGGGACCCCTGCATGGAAATTGACAATAAAATTGTGCTCAATGTCAATTCCAACGAAACATGGATGACAGTTATGCATGGACATCATTTGTGAATTTTTAGTTGCACAACTGTGAAAAGTTTTTAAACAACATCACTAAAAAGGTAAAATTTTCGGATGGTACATGTGGATTCAAACCAAACGTAATACATATGTTTTAGTTCTCCTCTGGTATGTTTCGAAACTCATGTAACTCGAATACATTTTGCCGCTTTGTCTTAGGACACGTCACCAAAGTTTCAACATTTTAAAAAATACCATCAGAGGGCAAAATTCAATTGTCTAGTTTATACGTATGTCGGAGTGATTAAATTTATAGTGAATATATTTCGAATAGTTTTCGGGGAAAATCATTGGAGCGTATATAAATGTGCGTGAAAATTTTAATTTCTTTACATTGTAAAAATCTAAATTTCATAAACTTAAAAACTGAAAATCCTTATGGGATTTAACATTGATTTTAAGAGAACGCGGCTAAATACACTGGAGTTGCAAAGCATACTGGGGAGCACTAAAACATGTAATATGTTCGTTTGAATACATATGTAACATCCGAAAATCTGACCTTGTGAATACATTCAATTGAACATAACTCAAGTGTTCAGATTTATTGAGAACTAAAGAAGATCATCATTCAGGATTCAACCAAATCTAATATAACAATGAGTTTTGAATGTTAAACAAAATAGACGCATACATACATGTGAATGGTTGGTGTATTAAAGGTTACTCCAATCATTGCATAACCATGCCCATTTCTTCAAATCTTACAAATGAAAATTTAAAAATCACAATGGCAAATTTTTAGTTCCTTATTCTCTGGTACATTTAAATCCTGAATTAAAAACCCTGTAATAAAATCAAAGTATATTTAATGCTTCAACATATAGGGCAAGAAGTTACAACATTTAAATTATAAAACTTTACAGCACTGTTGGCAGGCAATTCTAATGTTATAATTTGCAGTAGCTATAACTACATCGTCATTAAACTAGGCTGTAGTGTAGATGTGCAATTACAAGACGTATAATATATGTTTCGGTTTTTCTCATATAGTTACCTGTGACATTGGAATCCGGAACGAAAATTCTTTTTAAAGGCAACCCAGCAGATTTTGAAGCGTTATTCATTTTGAAGCCATTCCTTAACTGCATCCAGGAATAAGGAGCGGATTAATCTCTTTTTCCGATCCATTATTATTTGGTTGACGGAATTACTTCGAAAGGAAGTATTCAAGGGGGTGCACTTTACAATATTTGACATTTACAATATCTACGAATTTTTGTTTTTCTGCAATTGTAACGCGTCACCTACTATACGGTACATTTCATAGTCAAGCCCGTAGACTTTTAACATTACGCAAAAAATATTATGTATGCCTTGGCACGTAACCCAAAAGATGCAATCTACACAAGTTGTATTACATGATATGATAAAAGTCAGCTTGTTCGGTGGATATTATACCCAGGTAAACTACCCCGAAGGTGTATCTCAGCAATTTATGGAGGACCGCAGATATGTGTGAGATAATGGGCAATACCACAAAGTCCGTGACGTGGATTCGTGGTGATCACTGTTAGGTCAACATGTCAAAAGAATATTGGTGGAGGGAACTAGCCCATAATAGAGGTATGATACGGTGGTAACATCAGTAAGAGATCTGCGAGAAGTTCAAACTGGAAGGAGGTTGGAAAATAGTGCTCCGAGCCCATTCTGGATTTAGATATCCAAAGGTCATCAGTTAAGGGAGTATGTTAAGTGTTTGTGAAAAACACCACGGAAACCTGTAAAGGTACCTGGTACCCAGGAGTGGGTACGCTTTTGTAAAAGTAGTGGAAATAAGTGTCCTAAATCATGCAAAAGTCCGGCCTACAAATAGAACGGAAAGTCATGGAGGACAACATGGTATATATCGTTAGCGGGACGAGCGAGGAAACGGCCTGCAGTAAGAGTGGAGAATAGAACTGGCACCGAGTAAGGTATTGAAATAGAAATCTATCTGGCTTCCTGGGGTTATTAAATCTTCCCGAGAAATATCTCAAAAGGGCAGTAATTTTAGCATCGGTTTATATTCCTCACAATATACCACTGGGTCAACACCCTAGTGCGTAACTGGTAGGGCTTGTGAGGCATTGTGAAGGAAGAGGGATACCCTCAATCGTGTGGATGTTGCGAAATCGCAACATGCAGAATGGGGATGTTGCAACATCAATGAAAGAGGAAAACAACTGATGATCTTTATAACCAAGTAAAACTTGAGAATAATGAACACAGGGGACGTTGCTACATTTTTTACAAGGACCAAACAAGAGGTCTTAAACATTATCATGTCAAATAGACATGCTGATGGACTCCTGCTTGACTGGAGAGTCCTAGTTGAGGAAAGTGGGTCGGACCATCAATATGCACGGTACAGGGCTTCTACAACAAACCAGGGTCCCACATATAGGCAAAACATCAAGAAAACTGACATTGCAACCTGAAAAGTTCCCTTACATGAGGAACTAGTGGTTTGGGACAGGGGTAGATTGATAACATCGGTCTCAAGGGTATTTAGGGAGGGTTGAACACATCACCAAGACTATGTGCAAACGTTTTAGGGCTGCGACACTTTGGACAAGGTCATTTCCGAATGGAAGGCCGTTTCGTGGCCGAACAGAGAACTGACAACACTACTGACGGAATGTAAAGATGGACGGGTATCTCAAGGGCGGGAAAGAACGGGGGTGTCGTGGTAGAACTACAAGCGAATTAAGAAAACATACAATAACAAGGTTAGAGATACCAAAAGGGCTTAACTTATGTGAGGCCTTTGAGGACGTGCTACCCAGAGTGATTAAATGTTTGAGGAATCTGGGGACCAGATATCCAAATAGAATCCAAGTACTAAGTGGAGACGATTTAGATGAACCCGAAGGTATACTTAAGAGGCTGTTGGAGGTGAATTTCCCCTCAGATGAAATTTACAAGGAGATAAAATTTTGCGGAAACAAGGTCATGCTGTGGGAAGGTTACAAGCGGACTACCTTGCAGCAATTTCTAGGGCGTGTCTACAACTTGGCTATGTACCAAATAGATGGAGGAAAGCGAGGGTGGTGTTTCTAGCGAAACCAGACAAACCGGTATTGCTAACCTCGTTTTAACTGAAGGGAATGGAGAAGGTGGTTATTACACACCTAAGGACTCATCAAACGATGCAGAAACTCAGATAGAACCACCAATTTGCATACATTAAGGACAGCCCAACGGAAGCTGCCCTGCACAGAATAGTAAATACGATTACAAGAGCAGTGGTGGCAAAAGAATTTGCGCTGGGTCTGTTTGTAGACATTAAAGGTGTTTTTAATAATCTATTACTGGAAATTTTGAAAGTTCCCTGAGGTGAAATTTTTGATTGACAATTCTACGAGTAGATGGATACTATTCATGTTATGGAGCAGGACCGTCTACACGGAACTTCAAGGTAGGACAGTGTACGCGAATGTAACTAGAGGCTATCCTCAGGGGGAATATTCAGAAGGTAATGTATTTGAAACTACAGTTGCTCGTTGTGCCGATTTAAGAAAGGCTGTAACAATTGTCACTTGACTTCTTTTTTCAGGTCAAGTTTGTTCAATTTTGCCTTCACATCGCTCAAGTCATCTCTTTTTCTTTCCAGAATTTCTGCTCTATTGCTTCGATCTCACCCTGTGTAATTAATAAGACGTTAGGGATTCGTTAATAACATTAAAAACGAATATAATTATTTAATTATCATTGTTGCTGTTAGCCATTATAATACTGTTTTAAAACATACCGGAGTGTTTGTACATCGTTGGACAGTGACGTTCATAACTTTTAGCACGACTACAGGACATTTTATAGATTTTGAAATGTTGTACAGCATGTACAACGTGTGTAGAGAATTTCATTGGGATTCTCGGAAAACGTTACCCGCTAATACCCTCCAAAATTGAGGGGTCTATAAAAACGTTTCCAGGGAGTGTCATGGCAGGGGTCACTTATAATTTTATAATTTTGTTTCTTTATAGTACAGTGACAGGTAGATTTATTTTTGTAAAAACTTGAAGGTTGGCTCCGCCATGATTGCTTCCAGAGCCAAAAAATGATAACCTGCGGAAAAGTCCGAAATTTGGGTTTTTCTGCAAGTGGGCTTAGTGACCTCCAGGGTAAATTCATTGCGTCGAATTTGAGCCTCCTAGAACCCTGAGATTCCTGTGTACTTTTAATGGAATAATTTGCATGGATATTGTTATGCGAACCAAAACGTTGGTTCGTATTCGATGGTAATAAAGAAATCACACTTGGATCATTTCCCGGGTATTTTGTAGGAGTCTCTGCAGGAATAAAATTTATATTGTATTCGAAAATCGAAGAAGGGATATTCGTGAGTTGTTGAAACACTGGTGTACTTATATAAACAATATTTTAAGAAACATACGGCTACCTACGCACCTAAGATAAAGGCGGAGGTGAGATTGGTAACAAGGAAATTCACGGCTGGGCATTTACTCGAAGGGGCGTTTTGCTTCAACTGAAAGTGTCATTTAAAGTTCACGCCAGTGCAGCCCACTATATTTACTGTGTCTCAAGCCATTTGCCTCAAAAAAATGTAGGTTTTCACCATGATTATAATGCCGCAAGTTTTGATGGACGTGATAACAGAGAAGTCTCATAGATTGCCCAATATCCCTGGGCATAAATAGGCAATCTGAAGAGTAAGATTATTATGATGAAATTAAGTGATGCTCACTTACCCATGAAGTCATCTGGAATAGAAACACTTTCATATTTTTAATTTCAAGATAGGGAAATAATTCTTGTACTAACTAGGGTCTCGTCCAGCGCCGGGCTCCTGAAACGCCCCCGAAAAGAGGGTATTACGCTAAGCCCTGTAGATTCTAACCGAACCCGAGAAGCCCTGTAAAACTTCGAGGGCATAGCAAAGGATATATGAAGAGCACACAATTGTGAATTTAGACGCCTTCTTAGATACACAAATTAAATTTAAAATTCGGTCCAAGAATGTATAAACACCAATGTACTTGGGTTATTTGGGTAGGCTTCATTCCACACGTTTCGCAATTTGTACCCCAGAGTAGGGTATGTCGATTTGAAAATGCCCGGCATTTTGGGCAACTCGCCCGCCCAAAATGCCAGGGCATTTCGGGCATTTTCATTTTAGGGCCAGGGCGGCATAATAGGGCATATTGGGCAAGGGCATTTTGGGCATTTTCATCGAGGAAAAATTGGGCATTTTGGGCAGAATCGTGGAATATAATAGAACAATCTATACAATTTGACAATGAATTTGAAAATTTCTTTGTAATTTTGGAGAAAAAGCGTTCGAAATTATCTTGAAAATTTTATTTTGTATGTCATTATTTTGACGAAGTTAATTCAACCGGTGATGAAATACGTTTGGATACCATAGGTCATATTGAACATTACAATTTGTGAAACACCTGTACAGTACACGATACGGCTATAAATTAAAATATTCTAGGAATCATTTTTCCAAACTGCAGACGATGTAAAATTAACTTCCACCATCCTGGGAATATTCACATACCCCTATGCATGTATGTATATTACTGTGATCAGAAATGTCTTTCCGGTTAAAATTTGAACCCATACGGTAATGGTAATAACGGTAATTGTTTTATACACCAAAAAACTACAAACAACAATATTTGGGGAACCCGGTTGGAGGATGTATATTGGTTTCTATTTGAGCCATTTTTGGCTGATCGTTGCAAACTGCAGACAATAGTGATGTAGAATAAAATGAGTATAAAATTCAGCTACATCACCCATTTAAATTTTGACTGATCCATTACCATCAGATTTTTACTTTAGGAGTTCGTACTTCAAAAGAAAATCGAACTTCTGCCCGCCCGTCAGTGACGCATATGTGAATTTATTTCATATTATTGTTTACATAGAAATTTATTTTCATAGGAGCGATAAATGATATCACCTCATGTCAATGAAATTAAATTGATTTGACTGTTTTTGCCATTAAAATATACGCGCATAAACGAATAACCAGACATTCACATTTGCAACTTTTTCTTGGCTGCGCTTTCATGCATTTGGATGGATACTCCGAATATATGCTAGTAATCCAATTTTGGTGCCATGAAAATGCCCAAAATGCCCAACTTGCCCTGCCCAAAATGCCCAACTTGCCCTGCCCAAAATGCCCAAAATCAGGGCATTTTCAAAAGCTGCCCACATGCCCAGTTTTTGGGCATGTGGGCAGGCATTTTGGGCATTTTCAGCTGGGCGGGCAAATACTGCAGGGCATTTTCAATCGACATACCCTACCCCAGAGTGCTTTTGAGTTGTAGTGATTTTGACATTGACCCTTTCAGGTACTAGCCGGAATGCTTATCTCTGGTATAAACAATTTTGGCAAAAGGTTTTTATTAATTAAATGGGGCAATGATACTTAAAGTTGTCTGTATCTCAGCTAATGTACACGCGGATTACATAGAGGGACATGAATGTATCAAATGTAAACGGTCCATTGCAACACGGTCTGTTGTGCACATAATGATTTACTCCCGGTCTTTGTAGTTTCTGCTTTTATCGTAGATGGCCCAGGCATTGAGTACTGCTTGATATGAACTAAATTTTTGGGTGAATTCAATGATAACGTTATAATCCCTCTCCATGACCCATGTTTACAGTTAGCATGAGATAACATTTTCAATTTTGTCGACCCACCCATTTGATAACATGATATGTGCATGTCCCTTTTATATTATTGTATCCAATGGGTAATACTCAATACTGGATAAACCAAACAAGTGCTTATCCTGAATCATGTCTTGATAAGCATCTGGTATTTCAATTATTAATTTAAATAATCCGTATCGGTAAATAAAAGCTGTACTCCGAACATTAGAGATCTATGTTTCACTTAATAATTAATAACGAATGAATTAAGAACTATCAATGTAATAATAGTAGCTATGTTTCCATTTTAATAGTTTCCGAATTGATTATTGCTCTAACATGTATTGTATTTATTAATAAATAAGATTGATTAATTTCGAATTTTCTCGTTCCAATAACTGAATATTGAAAATTTATATTTCCAATGTTTATGAATAAAACTATTGTTACATTCATGATTATATGCAAGAAGTGAAATACCACAGGCCTGTTAAGGACAAGAAAAATCATCCTTAAAAACTCACATTAGTTTCATAGACATTTGATGCAGATGAATTTGCAAAGCATCTTGTGCATATATATTCTTTTTATGGCCGACCAAATACGGGTGGCTACCTTAAAAGCAGGGTTGAAAATTGGAATCGGAATCAAAAAAGAATCCAAAAATTTAAAGTATTAGAATCGGAATCGGAATTAAAAATACTGTAAAATTAGGTATTGGAATTCTAATCGGAATTGGGAAGCAAGTATCGGTATTGTTATTAGAATTTAATGATATTCCAATGAATTCCGATTCCATTTCTGACATTGCATTATACAGCCATAAAGAGTCCTTTACGACCATTTATAAAGTACCTTTAATTACATTTTACACTTCCACATGGGTTTTTGCGCAAATAATTCTGTATCGTAGTAATAAAAATGGAAAGAAAGGCAGAATCATTTGTTTATGATTACTAGGACTACAATAGAAATCTAGAAATACAACAAAAAATGAGACATTTTCCAGCGTATTCTGTGGAACAACTATGAACCGCACAAGGGACAAATGAATTAATTTTTCAAGTGGTGGAATGATTCCCAATTTTCTGAAATTCTCAGCAAGTAAAATCTGTAATCTTGATCATTCCAGCTACTTAGGTTATTGTGGGAAGACTTTTCTCTGCATTACGTTTAGTTTAAAACTATAACCTAGGTCGACTACCGGAGGAATCCCTGCAAAACATGTTGTTTGTTCGAGTAAACAAACAGTATAAATGACGTGGTCGAATGACTTAAAAATGACAAAAATAACAATAAATTGTAAGTTACATGCAGAGCTGCGTTCAAGTCAAGAGATGTTCAAGCCAAGTCAAGTGCAGAAAATTTTGTAACTTGAAACTTGAACAACAAGTTCAAGTGAAATTATAATTTTAACTTGAATTTTCAAGTTCAAGTTCGATCAAGTCCAAGTTAATAATTTAATACTTGATAACAAATTCAAGTCAAGTTCAAGTACACTGAATAGAAGTACTTTCATAAAACTTGAGTATTTGGTATAACTTGGGTTTTTGTCACTGAAAAGCAATGGAAGCATTGCGGAATTAGTGGCATCTTTGCATCTCACTAAAAATAATATCGAATGCGAATCATCATAATAATAACATCTTTGAGTTTGTTTTTATTCCATCGGCATTAACCGGAATACAAATTCCCGGAAACGTTCATGTAGATGTATTTAGTTCTATTTTGTGGTAACATTTTAAAAGAAAATTCCGTGTGAGTCGAAGGTTTTAATTGGCAGCCAATGATCTTTGATTTATGTGAAAATAATTATTCCAATATCATTTGGTCATGTATGTACAGAGAAACTTTAATGACAATATAAGGGTGGTCAGCGCTAATGTCCTTTTTAATTTGTATCCATAACAATAGCTACTCTTAAGGTAAATATTACGGCATACTATCTTGTTAAAGACGTTTAAAAACCTTGAATTGAGGCTAAGGTCGCTTAGATGGGTTTTTGAGGAGACCTTGAAGGTGTTTGGACATGGTGTTCTGAAATTTCCTGTACTACTCGGTTAAAACTGGATTGTCCCCGCGAATTGTTAGAGATAATCGGGGTAACCTACATTCTCGAGTCGCATAATCTTTCTACGTCCCATAATGCTAGATACCTTAAATATTATACGTTTCGATTACTGCAGCACAAAATGTTCATGTCAAAGGGGTGCAAATGAAAAGGTTACGGAAAAAACTAATTGAGGAGTATAAAAACACGGTACCATAAAAATGCCCGCAGTCCGTTTTCCCTAAACCGTGAAAATCAGTTTTCGCGCAAACAACCATGGTTAGTACCAGTGGTCGTTATGGGTACAAAAAGTATGTTCCCGTTCCCACTCAATGGGTACTCCCCTTAAGTGTTCCCGTACCCGGACCCGTTCCCGTGATGGTGGGAGTAGTATTTTAGGTACCCGTTCCCATGAATTTAATAACAATATTATAATCAGGACCCGTTCCTGTTCCCGTACCCAGAAATTTAAAATCTTGTGGAACCGTACTTGTTCCCACAGCTGATGTACCATTCCCAGGTCCAAGTCGTATTGCACGTAAGTGTGGTAAAAATTATGAGCAGGATTTCTGTAACCACCAAGCATTTCGTTTTGCAGATAAATAACGGATTATTTGCAGGACGGCTAAACACTCCCCCATAGCAAAACATAACAGCATAATAACTGATAACTGAGTGTTTAATTCTTCAGAGACCATGTACCTAGTAGATTGAATATTCGTCTGTGGAATGGATGCAACAATAAATGGAACAATGATGTTGATCTTTCAATAATAGATTTGAATGTTAACGAGGGTTTCAAATTTCAGAATCGTACTCAATATTAAAGATCTATTGCTGGCCCAAAGATAATTATTTTGCATTTACAATATATATGAAAAATATATCCCAGCACGGATTAGTTTCTCATTTTTAGTCTTATTCATGCAAAACATTAATTCGAGCAATCAATTTTTCAAGAGTAAAACTTGCAACAAAAGAATTAACTATTAACAATTATTTTAATATTTATTATATTAACTTGTAGAACTACTCTAGAAAATAACGCATTGTAGCAGTGTCAGATATGACAAACCTAAATTAACTAATGACTAACTAATCCTAAAATAAATGTAGCTTTTTATAAATATTGAGCTTCTCCTATTTTATGAAAATACTAGTTTATGAGAATACTAGTTTATAAGAATACTATTTTATGAGAATAATGCAGGAGATGTTGCTCTCTCAAAATCTTAGTTAGTACTCCCCGTTTATTAATATCTAAGTGATCCAGCGGACCCAGACCTGTAGTGGAGGATGATTGGAACTCCCAGTTCCAATAACCCCACTTCCCTTAACTATATATATAATTATATGGGTGCCCCCATAAGGTTGTGAGATACTGCTCTCACATTTTCCCCCACCAGGGGAATGAGTCGTCCCCGACTCATGGCGGTGGGCATACATATATGTATCAACATACATATATAAATAATTAATTTTAATTACAAGAATGGGTCAAGTGACCACTAAATATGTCTAAAAAAACAAAAGGGGGTATAAACCCAAAAAGAATGATGAAGAATGAATACAAGTCCCCCTCAGAAATAAAACCTACAAAATTCACACATCATACATACTCAACTATGCAATATTTAACATGTAATTAGCCCGATGTCGTATTGAGCGCAGGCGGTGATACATCCTTCGTAAAATAATCAACTCAGCTTGTCGAGTGGCTACTTGTGATAGGTTATAGATGAGAGTCTGTAGTGGTAGGAGTTGATCCACCGGAGGAGAATGTGAATGCGAAGTGTGATTCCCCGTGAATCCCAGCAAGTATGTGTGGATGAGTTCAATGAATTCATCACACTGGGCCACACACATAAACCATTGTGTTGTCAGGATGAGGTGATGAAGAATGTAAGTCTTCGATTGAATCAGGTCGATATCCGCCTGTGTGAGTTGAGGGGGAGCTGGAGGAGCCATAGCCGCCATGATCAGTCCTTCAATATAACAAAAAACAGAAAATTAATTTACGAATAAATTTTAACAATTCTCTATTATACCAATTATTAACACAAGCCCATGAATTATGAATGTGGGGGTAGAGAAAATAATTAGGTGTAAGCAGCGTAGATTCGGTGATGTACCTACCCAAATAAAGTACAAATTTTCTCAAAACTTATTGAGAATTAGCTGAGAAGTAACAATATTAATCAGAGTAATAATAATGGTGGTAGATAAGTTTCGACCAGGAGCGTTTGTGGATTGAGGCTATGGAAAGGAAGCGAGTGCTTATATAGGCACACAAAAATGACCTAACATTGAGTAAAATTAGTAACAAAGGCACAAACGTTTAGTGAATGTGACATGAACGTTAACAGGCTGACAAAAAATAGAAATTAACTTGTAAGTTCAAAGTTGACAAGTATGAAGGGAGAGGTAGGATGGAGAGAATCGCATGGGGAGTTTCTCTACTTGGGAGCATGAGTGGAGTACGAACGATTCTCAGCAAGGGACAATCCAGAAAATGGATGCTCGGAAGCCAAATAGTATTCGACCCCAAGCGTGAATAAACGATCCTTTAATGGGGCTAATTGGGTAGCTGGAACGTCGACTTGTCCTTCATATAAGAACGTCCAGAGCAAATCCAATATGGCCGGGTCACATTCTGGCCATTCTAACGTCTTGTTAAGGTCATAGCTGTAGGGACGTCGACGTTCAAAATGTAAAGCCATTGCGGGTGATTGAGCAACAAGGACTAATTTGTGGAATAATTTGAAGTGTCCACCAGCAACAGTGATCTTGATGTCTGGGAGTTGATTGCCCATTAAAATTCGAAAAGGCGTGGCCTTCAGCCATGGCTCATTTAGGTATAGCTGATGGTGGGGCGTTGGGGTATCGGAACCCTCGGTAAATGATGCAGCAAACAAATCCCGTGGATATATGGATGATGCAGGATTCTTCATTTTTTTGAGTAGTCTTTCGGCTTTGGAAATAGCTGATTGAAGTTGATTCAGTCGGGACTCAGCTGCGGAAATCAAGCCGTCTTCGGCAGATGGACGTTGGAAGCAAGTTGACTCAAGATGTGCTTTACTTGTGCATCTTAAACAAAATAAGAGGGGGAGGTCATGCGGCTGAAGTGTGAGCACCCTAAACAGCAGGACAAATCGACCCCAGCCAGAAGATGGGACATGGTTGCGTAGGTTATCCAGGTCTTGACATAATGACAAAGTTGGGTAGGACTCCGGAATTTCCGTTTGAATCATTGTGTCGAAGAGTCGTACATTGAGGGCATGGTGAGATTCTCTGTCTGTCAAACGTAAATACATGTTAAAAAATTCATCTCGATAACTATGAAGTAGTTGTTCAGTGGGGATGAGGGATGTTAAGTTTTTCTGAACTTCTTTCATCAGAATCGACACATCCATAGAATTGGAAGAGTCCTCAGGCACCACTTTAGAAGATGGAATTTCCTTCAAGATGCGGAGCTGAATCTGTTCCCTGACGAATCGATTACAAATTCTAGAAGGAAACACGGGTTTCTCCCTCCATAGCAATTGTCGAGCCATAATGAAAGTACTACAAATTGAGGAATAAGTAAATATAGATGTTGTAAGTTCCTCCAAAACACCCCAAACTGTGACCATTACACAATTACAATACATTTCGAAGTTGTGTTTATTTTGTAAAAATAACTTACAATACGGGCGACTGAACCCAACAGGTCGAATGCAGAATCAAGTAGGAAGAAGTCCAAAGGGAATCAATTGATGACAGAAAAACTTATAAGGAGAGCAGAAAGAGACCTTCTAACTGGAGGAGTAGACCACGACTAATGATGGATTCGAAGAGGGAGATATGGGTTTTAGAACTGTAAGAATTTTGACCCCACAATTATCTTCCAAATGAAATAGCAGAACTATTGAAAAGTTTGAATAATTTGAATTGTAAAATAAATCGTGGTCCGGAAATAGCTGTAGAATTAGGATAAGAATTGTAAAGCTATTTTAGGATTTTTAGGAATGAGGAGGTAGATAGGCATATTAGTCGCTTTTAAGCTCCCCATAACTTTAGCAGGCCCATCACCAACGATTCTGGACTCTAATCTTCAAGAAATTATGAAGAAAGGTAGGAGGCTATCTTCAAAAGGGAAATATTTAGAAATGAAAAGATATTGTCAGAATCAGGCATCGATTCTGACCCTTGATTCAGCCGTGTGTATGGTGTCCTAGATATGTTGAAGGAATGTTTGAAAGTGTGTATATAATTTTGTGTGTGTGTTTTGTCCTATCACATTTAAATTTTAAATATTCCTACTATGGTATTTTACCCTCTATTGAACTATCTCAGAATTACAATTTTTCTTTGTCATTATTTAACCTAAACTTTATTAGTCCCTGGAGATTTATTTAGGAATGTGTAGGATAAGGATTTGAGAAAGGAAAATTAAGTTCATTCCCGGGTCAACTTTCATATAGTATTCATAAAATTATAATCGCCAGTATTCATCCCTTATACAATGTCCAAGCTCCATTCCCTTATATTCTGATTCCACTACTCCGTTAATAATAATACATATAATTAATTACCTCAATTATTAGGGTAAAACTACCACCGAATCTCTGATTACCACACAATCAACTTGAATTGCATTAAAATTATTATATAAATGAAAACCAGTTGATACACGAAAAGAGGTATACCACCCCTTGTCATTTCCTTTCCTTTTCCCTAAAGTCAGGGGCTTGATGAGGAACTGTTTGCGTCCTCTGACGACCACCACGCCGAGGCTCCGTGGGCCTGACTTCGGAGGCTTGTGGACTCCCTCTATAGTTTTGATGTGCAGCTGCCATGGCTGCAGGACAGGAATTAAATTTAATTCCATTTCAGGAATTGAAGAGGTAGTCATTTTCTTTTTTCTACCTCTCCCAGACTTTTTGGAAGTAGATCCACTGGAGACCAATGATGGAGCATGTGGAGTCGTCGTGGACTTTTTCCTCATGATGTCCCTTTATGTGGGCATCCTTGGAAATGGGATTACTTGTAGGACTCTTCTGAAATTCGGGAGGCGGAGTTTCCGCAATTGTCCTTGGGGGATTTTTAATAAACGCTGGGCCAACAGTAGGTAGTCCACTCTTCCAAGGATTGGACTCTGCTGTCCTTCCCCCGGCAATGGGCATTGACCGCCCCGGTCAATGGAAGGATTGATTGGACCATCAGTAGGGAAATGCTGTATAAGAGGAAAAATATTACTAATTGTACTTTTTAATAAAGTATTTGTACCCTCTGCCGCTGGCATCAAAATTTTATGTGAAGCCTTTAAAGAGGAGTCAGAGGGAGTTAACGTAGGACTCATAAGATGAGTCACAGATTGAGTATAAGTAGGGCTAGTTACTGTAACCCTACTTGGACTTACGGCTTGAGCGTAAGTCTGAGTTAAATTTTTATTTACAGGACTGACTTGATTAGTAGTCAGTGGATATTTAGTATTCATTTTCAGAGGTACTAATAAATGAAGAAGCACCTGCAGGGGACTCAGGTGGCTTAGGTGAATGTGTAACAGAATCATGGTCTGTTTTGACGGAACATACTGGTGATAGGGAAGATTTACCAGTATTTAAAGTATTAGCATTCGGACTTACCACTTTAGCATAAGTCTTAACAGGAGCGGCGGGCTTAAGAGTCACCGTGTCAGAACTTAATTTATGGGTTGGAGTATGGGCGGGTTTCAAAACCGCAGGTACAGGGCCAACTGCCTGTGCGTAAGTTTCAACCTGGCTGGCGGACACTGTGTTCGCCATAATGGGGTTTGACAACTGAGTTTGAGACTGAATTGAGTCTAACGTCGCATTTATATTACTTGCTAAATTAATTTTAACAGCTTTAAATGCTGTATTAGGACTGACAACTTGAGCGTACGTTTTGACGGTTGTCAGTGATGTTGGGACAGCGTGTACTGTCTGACTGTTAACCTGAGTGTGGTTAGGGACTAGGTTACCTGAAGTTAAGTTTTTATCTGGACTTAAGAGGTTGTGAAATGTCGCGGGTGTACTTAAAAGTACAGGGACACTCCTATTTAAATTTACAGGTTGTTGGAAGGAAATACTAGAGGTACTAGAGGCGGAGCGACTGAGAATGTCCGCATAAGAAATTCCTTTGACTACGAAAGAATCCGCACTTTTATCGGAAAGAGGTTTAATGGGCGGGACTACAAATTCAGGACCTTGGAAAATATTACAAGTCAACCTTTATGGAATTGACTGAGAGGACTGATCCGTTTTAGACCCGGGGGATTCGCGAAATCTTTTACGAATCTTAAGTTTAGACTTTCGTAATTGAACTGAGTCCTTAGACTCCGAAATTCGAGTAGGAGTGACAGTCACATTTGTGTTGACTCGGGCTGGTATATTTCCTTCGATGGATGGGAGATCTTGACGAGGTAATCTGTAAGGTGTCCAATCCATCTTGGGAGGAGTAATAAACGAATCCACGTTTGTTTCGCCTGAGTCAATAAAAACCTTTGGGACTGTCAGAGTGTCAGTAGGGCTCTGACGATTTACAGGAGATTTACCTACATCTGGAATAATAGGAGAGACATTTATTTCAGAGCTTTGACTTTGAGCATAATTGTTAGATAAATTCAAAATATCCTGTGTAGAGGAATGAAATACGCGTGTCCCAGAGTTTGAGGGTAACACTTCAGGGGAGGATCACAGAGTGTACGGAGGATATAAAAATTCAAGAGGAATGAATGCGCGAAGTGAGATGAAAAGCAGGAATTGTAATTTTAATTAATTGCAATTCGAAGGCGTTTCCAAAGTATGGACTGTAGGTAGGTATACGGACTATACGACCGCACAGTAATTAGAGTTATAATGGATGACGGTGTTCTTCCTAAATTTCAAAAATTGGAATTTGGAAGAATAGACTAAATTCAAAAATAAATTCCAATGCCAGAGACATATAACTGTGGTATAGAGGGACTTGAAATATTAATAATACGTTGAGGTAATATGAGACGGTCATAAAAAAATGACAAAGTTCAGAATTACTTCAAAATAATTATTCACTCGTAGGAGAAAAAAGTATACTAGGAAAATAATAATCAGTCGTAACAGGCTATCAGATGCAATGTCAAAATAAATTCTCAAAATGAAATTGCATTAGTAAGTCCTATTCACCGTATGGACACTGGAGGAAAGTACCTGGGAGCCCAAAATGCAATAAGCTCATAAATTTCAAAAATTATTTTGAAGGGGCAACGTGTTACTGTATGAATTTTGCTTACTGAATTTTTTCAAAAATAATAATGAAATCGAAATGAAAATTGGCCAAATAAATGCTGAGTCTGTAAGAGAAGGACAAGGAAAAAGAAATTACACTCGTAAGGTCTTTCCTCAGCACGGTTAAAAGAAATGGCCAGAGTAAGTTGAGATTCAAATTTAATCCAAAAATAAATATGCCACGCTTCAAAATAAGCTGAAAATTTGAAAGTGCAGAAATTCTAAACAAAGATGGAATTGCATGAATGAGAGTGACTAGTGAGAGCAAAATCAACTCACGGGCAAAATACAATTTTAAGGCTTTTCCTACCAGTGGTCAAGTATAGTTTGAGAATTACCATAGCGGACGGAATTATGTGACAAATAACGAGCGTACAGAATTTTTTTGAATAGGGAATCAGGGAATACAAAATTCCGAACTGGATTCCAAAATTATTGGGAATTTGAGCAAAAATGAGATGTGGAATAGAGGCCTGAAGAAAAAGCTACAATTATAAGGCTTTTCTACTGTGGTGGACCACTCCGGATGAACTAAACGTATCTTTGTTGTGAGAGGGGCAATGCGAGACCCAGCCAAGTTTTTCAAAGAAGTGCAAGAATTTCGAAAAATTAAGGAACTGTGAGTAATTCTGACACCGGAATAAGATGGGTCAAAAATAAATGAAAATACGAGGTCGTGGGTATAATGACTCTACACTTAGAAATCAATAAACTAATCAGGAAAGAAACGGCGTGGTCGCGGCGTGCCTGGCTCAAAATAATAAAGAGAACGGAAATGAATTTTGTTCCCGAGAATTTCCACACAGAAATTAAAGTAATAATTCCAAAAATAATTATACGAATGGAATTAGCAATAATTATTTTAAACGGCTAAGAAAATTGAGGATTATTCCCAAATCAGATTTTAATTGATAGTAAAAAATGACGAACTCACATACCAAAACTACAGGAAAAATTATGGCGTGCGATTAAATGGCTCAAACAAAAAGTTGTAAAATAATTCTTAACTCACAATAACGCCTTAGCATATGATACACTTAAAAAATAAATCATCTTGTACCCAAAAATGAGGTGCATTGACAAAATAAATTCAGTGAGAAGGAGAGTGAGAGAAAAACAATTGATACATTCACCTTACCTGGGTTTCCAAAACGTAAATCCAAAATTAATTTTGAAAATAATTTACCACCACTTCACAATAGTTCAGTTCAGTTCAAAATTGCACGTAAGTTCCACGTAATAACTGAAAAGATCAATGTTCGATATCAAACATGGGCGCCTGCCTAGATTCTAGGCCCTATAATAGGCTAAGGCTCTAGGATGCTGCTATTTAGGATATAAATCTAGGCGAGGTTCTAGGCTGGGCAATCACTACTACAATATAGGCTCAGGGAAAATCTAGGCTACTCAGATATTTCCGAACAAGGGACTAGGCTATTCAGGCAGGCTACAAGTTCGTTCAAGTAAAGGCTAGGCATTAGTGGTGAGCGCAACATTCTCAAAGCACGAATTGGTTAGGACAGGATTACAATCTTTGGGAAAACGTTTGCAGAACGGACTCACAATGAGGCGGGAATTACTTTGATACCAGTAATTACCAGAGTATATACACATGTACACCACAGCACTTTGAGTACTTGCAAATTTGTCCCATATTTATTCCCTAATAGATACTATATATGTAGCTTACTACAGCATTAATCAAATCCCTACATTGATATTCCAATTGCATGTGATCATTGCCTACGGCGTGCACTGCCTAAAACTCTTAAACTCTCTCCCTCGTACTTTCGTAATGATTATAAGTTAGCATCATAAAACAAAGTGCATGGATATTTGCCAATTTCGGACAAACTAGTTTGTCAAGATGTGCAAAAAGAAACTGCAGGTTCGTGACGATTTAAAAAAATATTTCGAAATCTTCGAAATAAGTGATGATGGGAACACGGCTAAAATTAAGTGCATTGTTGATGGCTGCAATCAGAACACGGAAACGCCGAAACTAAAAGTTCTGACTAAACGAGGGGGTGGAACAGTCATATTGATCACTTGGTAAACTTTTATTACTTTAATTAATTGAATATAGATGAATTGAAATGTTCAATACCTTCCATGAAAAAAATTGTTTAGTTGGTGAAATATTAAAATGTTCCTGCTTTTGTAGGAACGTGTTCACAAAATCGACACTACCCCCTTGAAAGATCAAACGCAAAGGTCGAGTAATCCCTCCATTGCACGATTTGTGGTATGTAAGAAAGGTATCGGGAAATTCTCCAACAAATATGCCTATCAAAACAACAATCAAAAACAGCAGAAGTTTTGTAGTAACTTAATGGACCTAGTATGTATTGCGGGAGCCCCATTAAATATTGTGGAGCATCCAGTTTTTATGAAATTTGTGAGAGATTTGGATTCGTCGATTCGATTAATTTCCCGACGAAACTTGACTAGGATGATACGAAATGAAGGATGCAGGTTTAAAGCTTAAATATATTTATTTTATTCTTATGCATTCGACAAGCTCTTGTCAGTATCCAAAATCAGTGGAGTTAACTTTACAATTTAAGGATGAAGAAAATTAACCGAAGCAAACTTCAAAGGCTGATGGGATCAACGCTCCATTTTACATTTGACTTGTGGAAAAGTAGAAGCAATAAACACGTGATGGGAATCAAAGTTCATTTTGTAGATGCAAATTGGAAACTAAACTCGTTCACGGTGGCGTTTTTCGAGTTTTCAGAACGTACGACTGCCGCTAATATCCGTAAAGCATTTCTGGACGAGATTTCCGGATCCTACAATATCAAACCCTCGCAGGTTCAGTTTACATTTTTTCCAGGATTTCATAACTTCTTGTTTGTAAACAGCACTCGGAATAGCTGTACTACCCGATATTACAGTAAAATTTACGAGATAAATTCCGAATAAATTTTCATTTGTTAGTTTCATACCAGATCCGCTTCTTATTGCTACAAGATCCTAGGTACAGGTATTTGAAAATGCCAAAGGAATTCGTGCATTTGATTTTCAGGCCTTATATTATTGGTGCTACTTTTGATGTTAATAGCCGAAGCATCTGTGCTTGATTTTAAAAACCCTCATGGGGCTAAATTTGAGACTAATTTTGCCTGTCTTGGGTAAACATTGCCGTTTCAGGCAACAAATAAAATATATAATCTAGAAAATATTATGCGGCTTAATTTGAGATGAGTGTCATTTTTCCAAGTCAAATATTATGGTTTCAGGCCGTAAATTAGTGAATCCCTAATGTACGCTCTGAAACCATATTATCTGACTTGACCATACTCATCTAAACTTAACCCGCATAATATTTTGTAAACATACTTCAAACTTATTGTTTTTAAATACAATAGATCGTGAAAAATGGCAAGAACAGAAAATCCTTCTTTTCTCCTGCTTCACTAACCTTGCGTCCTGTTTGTATTAATACCCACAAATCTAAACGTCGCGATTTCCCCCAAAGCTTCTTGAAAAGTCACTTATCATCTCCTACGGACTTTTTGAAAATGTTTTTCTAGATTTAAGGCTAAAAGAAATTATTTATTCTTACACCATACAACAATAAAATTTAAAATTCAATAACTTATTTTCGAGAACGTATTTTATTTCGTTCATCTGATTATTATATTGGAATTCTAGCATTTGAATTTCTTAAATTTGACAAGTAACCACAAATAATTTTAAATAATTTTTTAACATTTGAAATGTGATTCCCGTAATGCCTATGGAAAATGCCCACAATTCCGGGTATTAACATTAGTGGGCAAACACTACAAAATGAGCAATTTTGGCAATTTCCGGGATAGGCAAATATCGTAGGGCATTTTCAATAACCCAACCATTCAGTACCAACGTAATATCGAGGTACAAACAATAGGTACTCGGGGATGTGTACATTACGGGAACGCGTGAACTGTGGGTACAGGTAAATTTTAGTTTTAAGTATGCGAATGGGAACTAAAAATGTTTACTAGGGTACTAGGGTACGGCTACGGGTATAGGTACATCATTTGGTCGTACCAGATATTCGGGTATGGGTATGGGTACAGTTACATGGTTTTTGTATACAATCCGAGCATTGCTTGTAAACATCAGTCATAATGAAGCAAATATTTGTGCCAGGTGGGATTTATTATGACGGACAATGCCCAAGAAAATATCAATGCTTTTGGATCGCTTGACATTATACCGCAGGATGCTGCAGACGAATTGGAAGAAGTAATGTCAGAAAATAATGATGAAGATGATGAAATCAACTGGGAAAATTACAGAACTTTGGATTTGGAGGATACAATTGATGCACCTGGGGATAATATGGATGAGCAGTGCGAAGCTATTTTTGAGGATATATGTGATTGGACCCAAACCAAGTTAATTCGATTAGGGTGCATAACCCACGCTCTACAACTTGTCATCAAGGAGTGTATAAGAAAAAATCCTAGATGTAGTGAGATCATTGCCTACATGAATAGATTAACCACATTCTTCAGCAAGTCCCCATACTGGCATGGAAAACTTGTTGAGACTTCAAAAATTGGACTTATTAAAATTGGTGACACACGTTGGAACGGAATTCTCTTGGCCTTGAAAAGATTATTGAGGGTACTGCTTATATTAATGACAAGCTATAATTTTGATAAATACATAAATGGGGATTGTTAATGTTATATCATAAGCTAATATTGCATTGCACTACAGGAAAACTTTATACATCAAATTAATACTGTGTTGGAGCAAGCCAAGTGTACTGGTGGACGCAGGACAGGCATACCAGATCTTATTTCGCCTGAATTGGAAGCTGATTTGAGGATTATGAGTGAATTATTAACACCATTCTTGGATCTCACTAACGATCTTCAAGGTGAAGGTGTTACATCATCGAGAGCTATTTTGGGAATAATAACATGCTACAAAAGTATGTGAATATTTACAATATACCATGCATGTGTTAAATACCGTTTTAAAGTTTATGATATATCTATAAATACATGTTTCTTTTATATAGAGGTAGCTTCAGTTAATTGCGACGAATACATGCGAGCTTTACGGGGAAGTTTATGTTTGACGTTGTCGGAACGTTTTGGATCGAAAGACCAATACAATTACGGTGGTCGTGGTGCCAAAAAATGCTTGCTCAAAATTTTTGAAAATGAAGCCTATATATTAGCGACTGTTTTGGATCCCAGATGGAAATTGGCTCCTTTTGACAGTAAGCTGGTTTACTAAGAAAAGCTATCTTGTCAACATTAAACTCATTTGACGAGTTTTTAATTTCCAGAAAGCATGGCTTAATTCGATGATTATTGTCGTGTATAATTTATTGCTTACTAGTTTCCCTCCCGGAACCGTACAAGTTAAACCTGTGCGTACCATCCCAAGATGTTGCCAAGAAAGTTCTAATCGACGCTTTTAATTTCGAAAACAGAGATGTTGATTCTTGCTCTTTGCTGGAGACTGACGAATCAAGAGAACCAAAACGTGCCAAGAACGACTTTCTTTCAAGTTTTCTTCCACAGGAAAGCCTAATTCATCAGTTACCAGTAGATGAGGTGGAAAATTATCTGAAAGAAGCCAGGGCGGATCCTGGTAGTAATCCATTGGAATTCTACAAAAAAGCTGAACAGGAGGGAAAGTTCCCTGTGCTTTGCCGACTAGCAAAAAAGTATTTGGGATTTCCAGCGTCGTCTTCTTCGATTGAACGGGTATTTTCTATTACTGGTTCTCTGAACCGAAATCGTAGGGCAAGGTTTGCTACAGATCTTTTGGAACACTTTCTATTTTACCGAGAATTTAGGAGTGAGGAGCTAGCTCTATAATTTGCCAAGAGAAGACAAATTGTCGGTATTTGTTACAATTAATTATTTCATGGTTTATAACTTTTTATTTACATTGTATTCACGTGTAAATTAATTTGACATAAATAAAAGTGCTACTTGCAATCAATGATCAATGATGTAGCTTGTTGTAATTCTTGGTCGGAACTACACTTTCATGCTCATAAAACGTGTATTACGAAGAAATAAAGCGACCCGTCATTTGATTTCGCCTATATAGGCTGGAAAGGCGCTGTCACAAGCTATACAGCAAATATAGGCAGGCAAGCAGTGCATACTAAGGTAAATATAGGCTAATAGGCAGGCAGTTAGAGTACCTGGCCCCTGGTATTAAGGCTCCTCTTTTCGTTGAAACAGCCTATTGGCCTGTATAGGTTGGCTGTATTTTTTGAAAGAAAATAGGCAGGCTTTAGGCTTAGGCGCTTCATTTGCCCATCTTTGTTCGATATCATTGAAATTGGGAAAATTCGCCACTGTCCAGAAAATAAAATTCACTAAGAGCCGGAGATCCAAAGATGAGTCGTTCACGGCGTGGTGAGCCGGCTTTCACTACTGCTGGGCACGGAGGACGGCGTGGAAAAAGATGGCCGCCTACAGGTTGTAGCGGATGGTCACGCTGCTTCTGCTGCTGAGAGCCATGCTGCTGCTGGGGCGGAGTGAGACGCGTGCTCTGGAAGCTGGATAGGTGAGCAATAGCTGGCTTGTAATGGCAGAGGGGGAAAGCCACGCAACCTCCACCAAAATGTCAGATATGACAAACCTAAATTAACTAATGACTAACTAATCCTAAAATAAATGTAGCTTTTTATAAATATTGAGCTTCTCCTACTTTATGAAAATACTAGTTTATGAGAATACTAGTTTATAAGAATACTATTTTATGAGAATAATGCAGGAGATGTTGCTCTCTCAAAATCTTAGTTAGTACTCCCCGTTTATTAATATCTAAGTGATCCAGCGGACCCAGACCTGAAGTGGAGGATGATTGGAACTCCCAGTTCCAATAACCCCACTTCCCTTAACTATATATATAATTATATGGGTGCCCCCATAAGGTTGTGAGATACTGCTCTCACACCAGGGACGGGAATCCGAATCCGAATTGCACAGTGCCCCAAAAACTTTGTACCTCGATTGTATGTAAATGAACAGTTGGATTGATTAGTTGTAAGCATAGACAAGTAGATCAATAATAGTAGAATCGGAATTTAAAAAGAATTTTTGAAATTCGATACTTACAATACCTAAAAAATGGGTTTAAAGAAAAGTATTGGAATCGGAATCGGAATTAGTATCCGAAAAAAAATAACAAAAATTGCTAATTTGTTTCGGTCATACAAAGTTCTTTGTCAAGTATTTCATTCGTATCTCAAGGTTTAAAAAAGTATTCGTATTCAAGCCCCTTCCCGTCCCTGCATTGTACTGAAAAAGGAGTTCTAACACTATTATCTTTAAGGCAAGGATATGTATGTAGAAATTACAGGAAAAAAAGAATACAATGAAATATGCAAATTGAATTGTTGACATTAGTAAAATACTTTAAAGTCTTCCAAGATCAATTGTGAGTGTGTTCCTAGAAGAAGCTAAAAGTACCCACTCGATCCCGGGCACAACAGGTATGGGAACGGGATCATGCGTGGACTGTACTCGTACCCGATGGGAACGGGAACAAAAAGAAAATCTAGGTTCCTGTTTCCAGTTGTCTGGTCCACCTGATTGCGGTCCTGTTCCCGTACCCATGTACCCGGGTTTTGACCGTTCGACCACTGGTTAACACTAATAAAACGTGAAAAAACTAATTTTCCGTTAACTTTGTCTCTCCGAAATAATAGTTCAAACATGGTCCCAGTTAAAGCAAACGCCCCCTGTAATTCCTACATTAGTGCAGACACGCTTAAACGCCATATTTTTGGCATGTACGGTGACGAAAAGGGACAATGCAAAAATGAAATCAACGTTTCAATATAAAAAAAATATAATCCCGTATGATCAATGTTCATAAAATAAAGTACATGAACAATTCCTCCAATTTATTCTTGATTGCTGGACATCTGAATGTTTTTTCTGGCTTCACAGATTTATTGCCTCTTGGATTTGGGAATCTTGGGAGTATAAAAAAGCATCAGTTATCATCAGTCATGGATATTTTAAATGGAAGACGGGACCCTTGCTGAACCTTTGTCTCAAGTTAACAACGAAATTGTGTTTGCTGACAAAATACTAGTTATGACAACCAATAATGCTACTAATTGCGAGACAATGTATCAGGAATTTGAAATTGATTGTGGGGAAATTGTACGGAAATGTTTAGGTTGAGTAATTAATATTTTGGTAGTTTATACATTTTGAACCTTTTCATTTACAGATGCTTTAGAAAACTTGAACTTGCTTTTGAAAATCGTTGACCTTTGTGTCAGCAGGGATTTTTGAAATCGATGATGACCTCCATGCAGGGACGTTTGATTCAGCAGGGAAATACAGAAATGATCTTCCAAGGAGATTTAAAAAAATCCGACCCCTGGAGATCGGGTCATACGTTTGACCCCAGAAGATTAAATGAGGTCACGCATAAACACGTGCAAGCACATCTGTACAGAAACCGGGAGGATAAACTTGCGCCATCTAACCATTACATTTGTTGAATTTAATTAAACTGTCTCTCATATCGACCGTTAAATAGCGCACGAACTTGCACATGCGTAATTTAAATATGAGTTGTAATTTTTTTTTCAAAATTTCAGTACGTTTACAGATTAGGATAATATGATGGAATTTTAATTAATCGTTAGATCAATGTAATACCAACTGTAGAAAAGAGTATGTTTGTAAGTAAGACGATGAGTTCATGCAGAACTTTTGATTGCACACCGGTGTGCATAAGTATTGTACTAACTAATAGTCAACGTTCACTCATATATTAATAACCATTTTAGAGTATTTGTAGGGGAAGGTATAGTTACTAGATTATGCTGTTACATCCTACAGTGGCACTTCGCCACATAGTGACCTAGCACGTAGTGCTGATCAATAATGATTTTTTATTACAATTTCCCAGATTCAGCAATTCAGCTAATTATGAAAATATTTATGAATTTCAATATGGTTACATTTAATTACATACTGTGATGCACGACAGCTGGGGTAGTTCAGCACTGAATATACTCAACTACAACCGTTGAGGAATGACTTCGAATCCCACTGCCCCTCCATCCCTTTGAATCGAAGTGAAATGTTGAAGAGGATCCCACACTTGACCTCAACGATTTTCAAAATCCCGGTTGGCTAAAACTAATTTCCCTACAAGATGTCAAATTAGGTCAACCAGTCTAAAACTCCTCGTTTGAATAGTCAATTTGTTTGAAACACACCAACAAATTTGACAATCCAAAAAAAGATCAACGAAATTAAAAAACCCTGTTCGTAAAAATGAATCCCTTCCCTTTGATATTTCCCTGTCAGAAATATTCTTCCCTAGGAAGAATTTTCCCGTCTTCCCACAAAAATCCGTCTACTGCATGTTATTAAGAGCGCTAATAATAGTTGCCAGCCTTAAGCCATCCTTATGAAGCCGGGATCAAAGTTACCCAACCCTACTCAATTAGTTACGGATATCTCACACATAATTTCCCATAGGATTTCAAGATCGTGTGATTATGACTCACGCATTCTTTTAATTACTTCAGCCTGGACAGAAACATGTTTGAGCACATAATTACAATATTTTGAGGGAGAGATACGCTTTCAGCAGTTTACAGATTGACGTCACAGTTCTCACTATAAAACTCGAATTTGCCTCTTCCTGTCCTCTCATAATCAGTCAGCCGTGCGTAGTTTCGCATTCAAGAGCTAAACACTACGCACACCAGACAAATTAGGACTGATAAGACAAAATCCACAATTAATAGTCCCGTAAATTATTTCGACCAAAGGAATATTTGGATCGATATAATGAACAAATCAAAATCATTCGGATGGACGGGTGAAAATTCCACAAGTATTTTTGTCACCGAGAATTTTCATCCCTTGTTGCAGCCCAAAAATCAGGGGAAATCCTTCAAATGCCGTTTCTGTAGGAAAAGTTTTGCTTACAGACGGTCACTAATTATTCATGAACGAATCCATACTGATGAGCGTCCATACGAGTGTCAGTTCTGCTCTCACAGATTTCGTCAGTCCAGTAATTTGCAAGTGCATTTGAGGATTCATACGGGAGAGAGGCCATATAAGTGTCATATTTGTCATCATCAATTCAATCAGAGCTCAAACTTGAAGACCCATTTGAAGACACATGTACAGGGTCAAATAATTTGGGAAAAAATCTCAAGCGCAGAGGTACATAAAAGTAAACTGTTTGAATCCAGCGGTGATGATGCCGGAAAAAAGGATAAGACAAGCTCAACAGTTCCTAAAGCAGGGCCAAAGTCTTTGAGGTGCGTATACTGCCAGGCTATATTTCAACAGCGGTCCAAACTAGAGGAACATGAAAGGATCCATACGGGAGAGAAGCCATTCCAGTGCCCTTTTTGTGATCATCGATCCAGTCAAAAAGTTAATTTAAATAAGCATTTAATGGTACATACGGGGGAGAAACCCTTCAAATGCACCCTTTGTCCTTTCCGTGCAACTCAAAAATCTCATTTGGTAGTTCATCAAAGAATACATCTCAAGAAGAAGATATTGGAGCATGTTTTAAAATTGTCTTCCCCACAAGATTTCCTCCTTTCAAGATCCTGTGACGGAATGTTCCATCCACAGTTGTTATAAAACGGTCATGAATTGGGCTACTGGGAATAAATAATTATACCGCAGAGATTTACAACCTATGTCAAAGTTGTAATGCTCAGTATTTTTACAGGGAATAATAAATTCTAATTTTGAAAATAAGCCTGTCGATATTTTATTATTGAAGCTAATAAAAAACGCACTGATTTTAACTGCAAGGAAAGTCAAACTGATCTACATATGAATTGAACATTTGTAGGATTTGCTTACGGCCGTGACGATAGCTTTGTGCTAAGCCTGTGTTGAAGTTTCATCAAAACGGGACGAATATAGTTTCTGAGAAATAATTATACCTCAGTTCAGGTTTTAAAAAGGAAAATTGATTATTTTTTGTACAAAAACTATTTGGGTAAATTCCACCAAAATTATAGTTAGTCATCATAAATAATTATTGTCCGCATAAAGTCGCATCAAAAATTTTATCTTTTTCAAATATTCTTGAAGGGTAATTTGGGTAAAATTTGCAGTAGCGGGATCTTCGGATGTGATAGTTAATGTTCACAAAACGTTTCATTTAAACAGAAGTCAAAGTAATTACTTGAGATGACCTTCTTTTAGTTTCTTCCAGAAATTTTCAACATTTTTTAAAAACAAACCATTGAGGTTAATTTTAACCAAATTTGCAGCAATTCATACTGCTGATACATATTTGCATTCTCCCAAATACGTTTCACTGAAATTCTTGCAATAATGCATGAGCTAACCGTCATTTCATGTTTTCTTCAAAAATTTGTTTTTTCAAAAATACCTTGCACCTACTCAAACCAAATTTTCAGCGTGTCATACTATACCAACGTGAGCAGTGTTCACAAATAGTTTCATGAAAATCAATCAGCTAGTTTTTGAGTAATCGGGATGAGGGAAACACGGAAGAGGTGTCTTGCTCGGGGGCTGAAACCACCCTAAAACAGGAAATGAACTTAGCACTTTGCTCGGCCGAGTTTTACTTACCCAGTCAGAAATAATGTATCTGCCAAAACCTAATATATTTAGGGTAATCATTACGATGGCTCTAAATGGCAGTTAAACTTCGGGAATTTAATTAAGAATTTATAATGATTGCCAAAGAAGTTCTTGATAATCTTGTAATTAATAATTAGGACAATTATTTATTGTAAAAATAAACTTGAACATGGTCTAATTACCCATTCATGTATTTCTCGTTGTTTCCAGTATAGACAATAAATCTACATTCTAGTGAAACTTAGGAATGGGACTGTTCTGGTCCGGACCAGAAATTTTGGTCCGTTCTGGTCTGTTCTGGTCTGTTCTGGTCTGTTCCCTGGTTACGAAAGGACCAAATGTATCTGGTCCAAGAACCTTGATAAACCAATTAAACCTGGTCCAGCTCAAAGAACAGACCAGAATGTTTGGTCCTTTGTTTGGCCCAGACCATTTGGAACATTCCAGCAAACATTTTAAATGGTCGGAACAGATTCGATAGATGACCCATTATGTATTTCCAATTCCTGCGAATAGAATAGCATTGCTAGATTGTACAGCATGATACGATCGAGAGACGATACAATATATTCTGGATGACAAACAAACGAGAGTCCTCATTCAACGTGCCGTGGAGAACATTCTTGCCTCCTGAATCATTCACTGTGACCGCCAGACGTTAATATTTAGTATTAGTTAGCAAAGAAGACATTTGGGAAAATTCCTGATGTAAAAATAATAGAAAATATTTAAAAATTACAATTTTCATTCATTATCATTTTGTCAACAATTTTACACTTCGTTTCAAATAATCAAATTAATTATTCGAAACAGTATCTAAATTGTCAAATGCTTGCATGTTGTGATTGTATTATGAACCTATTCGGTTCTAGTGGTCTGGTCCGAGTTATTTTGAGGAACAGAACATATGTTCCTGTTCAAGCAATTTGTACGGACCAGATGGTTCCGGTCCTACGTCTAAAAGACCTTATGGTCCTGGTCCTACACTGAGAACAGATAAAATGGTCCGGTCCAGGGTCAAGGACCAGACCATTCCAAGAAATCCTGGAACATTCCGGAATAGTCCGACTGCTAATGAAACTTTAGGAATCAATCCGTCTCGTGTGTGGTAACAAAATGAAAATTTTTATGATGAGGATTTAAGTTCCACTAGCACGTTTTCGTTTATTTAAAAAAGTTTGTGAAAGAAAAAATCAACTATCTATGCACTTACTGAACCTCCCAAAAAAAATCAATAGCTTCGAACCTCAGAACTGATCAACGTAATCTAAAGCGGGGTGTCGCCAGCATACATGGGCACCCTCACGAGGGATTGAGGGATGCCTCGCCCTCTCCCTCGTCCTCGCCCTCACAAACTGCGAGGGTGATGGCGAGTACACGTTGATTTTAGGCGCCCTCATGAACATGAGGGAGAGGACCTATGAATAGGATGTGAACAAATGAGGGGGAGGCAGAGTACACATGTAAGCCCTCATGACCTTCTCTTACCTTAATCGTTATGCGAAAATCATACATATATTGTTCTGTAGCATGACCAACTTCATGACGTCTTAGGTACATGGTATATGGTAAAAAATTTTAATTTTTAAAAGTAAAAGGTCCTCTTGTTTAGGTTAAAATTTCTCATATTAAACTTAAGAAAAAATTTCATTTTAGGATGTAGGGGAGACATTGTCATTTTTGTAAACAAGGGCACCTGGGCTTTATATTTGATTAATGCCGTTTTCAGACCCTACTATTGAATATTACTGGTCTGAGGTTATGGAACCTATTTGTGACTAATCTTTATTAACCGGACACGTAGAAAACAGCTTTGATCAATAATAGTCATTTTCTGAGCTACTGAATCGAATATAATGAAGAAACTGTCAAAGACCAACAAAAAGGTCTTTTATAGCAAAATATTGTAGTTTGACTACTGAATGTTTTCCATTTTTCCGACAATTAAAATATAAGAAAGATAGACACTTTTTACCGATGAATTAGAATTTTAAACTGGTTTTTTAGGTCATTTTCAGGACAAAATCGAAAAAGTTTGTAAATTTTTCAAGTTTTTTATACTTTTTACAATTATGTCAACCACGAAGCCTAATATGTACCTGTACCCAAATACCTGGGTAAAACCTGGACTAATAAAGGACACTATTTTGAATACAGTAGTTTATTTCAATAACAATTTTTTAAAATTTGTTTTGAACGCTAGGCTGTAGGGAATTTTATAAAAGTTTTAAGCTATCCAAAAGCTCCGTACGTTCAGAACTGGGTGTAATGTCGACACATATTGAAGTTGTCATATTTTAACCAAGTGTCCACGAAAAATTTATTTGAAGGCATAGGTATTGCAGGCAATTGTAGGGGGGTTATTTACGTGTAATATAAAATAACGAGGGCCCTCATGAGTGCGAGGGAGAGGGGTGTATTTTAAAAGTAGCCCCTCACGAGGGCGAGGACGAGGACAACCCGTAACGTATCGCTCGATTGCTGACGAGGGAGAGTGCGAGCAGGCTATATCCCATCCCTCACACAAAGAGGCAGAGGGGGGGAAAAACGCCCATCTATGGTCGCCAGCCGCCATGAGAACAAACTACGTTAACTTGAATTTTTCCAGCCCCCGACACCCCACACTTATCCGAATCCGGGTTATTAATGGTAGCTTCTTTTAGCGCTGTTGCTATCAAAAGGCATAGAAAGCTACCATTTAGACTATATTATTGAAAAACAATTTTCCATATTATACTCACATATACCTCATGATATGCATAGACATAGATATGATATATGTATATCTTATGATAGATTTTTTGGGAGTAGTTTCATGTCGCCATTCTATTGTTGATAAATGACAATCACAAGAACTTACAGTTAATACTTTCGGAGAAAATAATTTTTCGAGATCAAAAAGATCACCCCAGTTTGCCAAAGCTATCAAAACGCAGAACTATAATGTTCGACCGATTTTTTAAGGTAGTGTCCAAGGGTACGATTTCTGTATTTTACGTTGGACCAAGGATTTTAAACAATCCCTGATGGAGGGACGCAATCCTTGTTTCAGGATTAAAATCCCTGATTTTAAAGTGATGATCAATTGTTATTAATTCGTACATGGAAATTGTGTATGCAAAAAGATGCCTCGTGCGCATCCTCCTGTGACGGTCGTACCTTTTGGTAATGATATTCCGTATCGTACAACTAATTTAAGAGCATCCCTGTCTTGCTATTGTACATAAATAATGTACACAAAAATTTATCTCGTAAACAGTGACTGCAATTTGGATTGTCAAAGAACTGCTTAACAATGCCAGTAATCTTCAAAGAAGATTAGACTATTCAAGGTCAAGGTTCAAGGTAAAATTTTGTGTGGAGCAGTCAGCTTTCAATTGTTATCAAGTGATAAATTAAATGTACAGGGAATATAATAATCTCCATGTGTAATAATAATAACTGTAATAATAACTTTATTCCATGGTCACTGGCTTTATTCATTTTCATTGTTGAATTGAATTTCCAGGAAATAAAAATCATTGCTAACATGTGAGTGATAAAAAATACAACACCCTTCTTACCGTCAGATCATTCCCAGGAGAATTAACATTAGCTATAGAATTACCATACATTGAACAAATTTTACCTTTCTATTTGCTACCTACATTTACGCATGTCAAGGAATTCAGAGAAATTTCTGAAGAAACAATAATTGTGTCCCTTTTAATTTATCCTGTTATCATCTACACGTGTCAATTTACAATAAATTATGGGATGGGAAATAAAGGCCTTGCTCATTTCAATATTAACTAATTACATTTTATAAATCAGGGTAGGCATAAAAATAATTTATTTCTTTTTGAATTAATCCAGTGAACTTCCCTTGAGTTTTGAGAGCGTGTATCCCAGGTCTCACAATCAGAAGCCATTTGTATTAAGTGTAGCAAGAAATATTATAAAATGTTAATACTGTAAAAGTGATTTGTCCACATATTCAGTGTTCGCCTTGAAAGTATATTTTCCATATGGAAACAAATCAATCATTGCTTTTCAAAAAAATCTACAGACACTCTCACTACCCTGGAGATCTCAAATGGGATTTACGAATTACAACACTAAACATGTAGAAAGAGAAACTATAAAAGCGTCCACTAAAAAGGCTGAGCTCGTGATCTACTAGTAAGGCATACAGTTTTATTTCCTCTCCCCAAAAAAGTCCATACATTTATCTGCTCCTGCTGTATTTATTCAAAATAATTTCAAAATAGATATTTTCGAATAATGGGTTAAAATGAAGATGAGGACGATTTTTAAAAAATCACAATATTTCAGGGTCCACGGAAGAAAGATCCGAACCAACTACTCATTTCTGCTCGCAAATATAACGAGGTCTCATGAAGTAGCAAATATTCCGCACACAGTGACTTATTTCGACACAGTCATAATATTAACTCACATTATGGGAATATCCGATGGGAAAAGCACAGGGGTTACTTTTTTTACCTTGTTGTGATCTCAAAGACATTGCGTAGTAAATAATTCGTCTCAGACTTAATTAAATAAAAGGTTCTTGATACCATCGTAAAGCACTACATAATGACATTCACTAAAGACAGATGTACTATTTCTGCCTTAACTTACCGACTTTGAAGGGTAGGGACATAAAGTTGTAGATTTATTACTGAAATCTCCGTATGTTTGAGAAAACTTGAGAAGTTTAGTTTATTGCAGAGATTCCCATGCGGTCTTCAAAGGCTAGCCTTCCAGGAAGGCTTCATTGAAATCAGCTTCTATACGTATGTTTTAGAAGAAATGAAAAGCTCGCCATACTTTTTACTACGACTTAATATCCTACGAAATCCACAAGTGTCTACATGTAATCCTGCAGGTTCAAAACATTAAAAGAAACTTATGTTTCAAATAATTACTATATCTTTTCTTCCATAAAGCGATAAGTCAAATGGTTCACTGAATTTATTAAGATTCAATAGATACTGGAATAAACTTATTTTTCTTTACAAAATACAAAGTGATGGTATCAACATATGTACATACGTCTCCCCAGTCTACATCACGTAGCAGAGCCAGACCATTCATGAAACTGGGGAATTCAGCAGCGAATCCTGTAATCCATGAGCTGGAGATGGAGGTGTATGAATGTGGGTGGGTTTTTAGTAGATCTGACCATCAATGCTAGAGCCATGCTCTGTATAATCTCACTTGAGGAGCTTTGGTCTGCGAATGCTAAAAATGAGGGCTTTAATATATACAACTACAAACTTAAACAAAAAATAACACATGAAATGATAACTGATAAAAATCAAATGCTCATTTGTATTTTCTAAAATCCTCCTTCAATAAATAAGACCCATGTACCTTTAAAAAACAATTAACCGATGCTCTAGAAAACACACAGAACAGACAACGCCTCAGAATTAGATATGATATGTGAGCATCTCAAAAACCATTTTTGCATAAATTGTTGGAAAAATGAAGCCACAATGCGACAGGAATCTCTCTAAACGTACATAAAATTGGCATACGTAGACATAAACCAGATTGCAGAGGAAAACAGAACATTTGGAGTGTGAGATAGTGTCAAAATACTTTCAATACGTGAATGTTTTCCCACTCCTCAACGGACATGCTCTGACAGCACAATTATGTAATCCTGGGGAGAATTCTCAATGATGTCAAAATGAATAGAATTCCGTCTTACAATTAGAGGAAACCATTATATTGAAAATCTACTGTGCTTTATGCTGGAAGATACATATACTGAATGGAGGTTGGATTCCTCAAAGTAAAATATTTAAGCCCCACGTCACGCTTTGGATTTTTGCAACGATGTATTTTGCGTTTTCCAAATTAAAAATAATGTGGTTAATTTTAGCTCATCAAAACCTGGGATGTTGAAAACATCCAAATTAATTCCATTTGTTTGAAATTTGGAAAGATTTAAAATTTGGAGTTAGCTGTCTGCTATAACGTTATGAAGAAAATTAGTTCAGTGAACATTCCTCCTCCAGCTCCCTGAAAGCCCACAAACAGTGTATTTTGATTGTTGTTGCTGTTTGTTATTAAACAAAAATAATAATTAAAATGGAATCTTCGCTTACAAGCATTGTTAACATATTATTCCCTCTGATTGTAAAATCTCTATACTTATGTATACTGAGCGGACATTGATCTACATATGTGTACCCACACCATCGTCAATACTTTTGAAGGTATGCAAAAGTATCCCTGTAAGTGCTTTTTGTTGATTCTAGGAATTATTACCTGACCGTACTTCCGTACAATTTACGTAGGGGGTCTCAAAACAATTTCTTCCCTTGGGTTCTAGTGGTTGGAACCGTAAAATATTTTGAATCAAATTCTTCTTCAAAAACTTCCTTCGGGTTTCCGAAATCCCGAAGTTCCGTGTTCGGAAACGGAACGGAACAATTTCGGAACATTCTTTTTGGTTCCGTCATTGAATCGGGACAAAACCGGAACATGAGCACTTGTACCGATGATATTGGGACCGGGACGGTTCAGAGCATCGGTACGAAAAATGTTCCATATAATTTATTTCATCGGAAAGCGGAATTGTTCTGTTCCGTTCCGAACCGATCCCGGTACAATTTCTGAAGTGTCGCGCCATCGTTCAACTAGAATGGAAACACATTTCTTATCGCTCTGGCTTGTAAGCAGTTTTTTGCCAAAATATGGAAATTGGATGAACACAGTTAATTTAATTCACGCAAATGCTCATGAAGTTCGCGAAGCTGCAGATATGTAATGCAAGTATCGTTTTCCATGAAAATTAACAGAATAACTAATTTTGTTTAATAAACATGGCATGGGCGATTTTTCTCGAAATGAAAATTCTGAAATCGAAATTATTAGCAGCAATGAAGCAAGCTTGCAGGAAATTAACACTGTTAGGTCATTGAAGTCCACATGCTATAAATATTTATTGCTAAAAATAATAACAATTAATATATAATACTGCACAGTAGTTCTTTTTATATGGCCTAATTATTAATAACTATCATAATGATAAAAGCATTCCCTAGCATCCAATATATTAAAAGTACAGTATATCATATATATTAAGTTGCCAGTAATTTGTACACGCATTTCACGTATATGTTGTGAAACATTCCAGGATATTTCGGAACGGAACGGGTTCGGAACGGAAAAACTAGCATAAACGGAACGGTGTCAGTTCAAATGTTCCGATGTCCCGACAGCCGGAACGGAACCGGGACCAATATTATTTGTAGGTTTCGGAACGGAACGGTATTTCCTACGGAACAAAAATGTTGAACACATTGGAAGCTCTAGTTACATGTCTACTGCCACCCAAGCAACTGCCACAAGTACAACTGCCGCAATAATTATTGCCTCCCGCTGTGAAAACTTGTAATGTACCAACTGCCACATTACCAGCTGCCACATCACCATTTGCCACCTGTAATAATATACCAAAGAACCTAATATCCATGCTAAGCTCCGGAAATCCATAGTAAGTTTCGGAAATTCATAGTAAGCTCTGGACATCCATAGTAAGCTCCAGAAATGTATAGTAAGCCCGAGAAGTGCATAGTAAACTCCAGAAGTGCATAGTAAGCTCTAGAAGTGCCTAGTAAGCTCTAGAAATGCATGCTAAGCTCGGGAAGGAGACTAAACAAATTTTTAAAAGCATGTGGAAGCACATTTGCTAGAAAATGGGGGAATCTAATAATTTGTAATTATTGCCCCTTCTATGGGATACATTTGGGGAAGAAAGATATTTGCAGGAACAATTTACCGCAGGAACAATTAAGTATGTTATGAAACCTTCACATTTGTTGCGTATCCCAAATTACCACACAAACATATTATTTCCGTATATACTGAATATTCCTACGAATGCGATTAACAATCCTTGGATCAACTTCAACTTCACAGGTAACGTGTTTGATCTTATAATTAAAAAAAAAATGTTACAGGTATCATAATTACTGTGAACAATATCGAGGCATTGACGTCAATCCTGCTTTCCACAATGCTCAATTAACCTCTTGTTCTCGGTTTGACGTCAATCAGTTTCACTTGGCTTGAAAAATATCTTGGGAGTGTTATACGGTAAGGCCTTATTTCAGCCTTACAGTCTTCAGTCAAAATCAATGCAACATGGAAGGATCCATACGGGGGAGAAGCCAGCCGAGTTAATTCCACTACCCCGTTATGATCATCGGTCCAGTCATAAGATTAATTTAAATAAGCATTTAATGATACATAGGAGAGAGCAACCCATACAAGTTGTTTCCTTCCTTGAAACTCAAAAATCTCAATTGAAAGTTTATGAAAGAATAAATTTTAGAAAGAAAATACTGGGTCATGTAGCATTGTCAGTTCTCTATATACCCCAAAATTATGTTAGCAGATTCTATTGAAGTAGACCTTGATTGGAAATAGTATCGTTGTCTTTGAATGACACATACTTGGTTCACCGTGGCTTCCAGAAATAATACGTGGAATGTCATTTGGTATTTTCACACGACTGTTTATTTTTTGGAAAATTAACCTTTGCCCGCTCATTTGAATGACATTCTGATATCTGTGTTTTTACTAAGAATAAATTCATCCTTGAAAATATTCTTACATGATTTTAATCAAATGAGATAATAAAACTTCAAAAATATGCTCAGATAAAATGATATCTAAGAATATTTTATATCATATATCATCAATAATAGACTGTATATCGCTAGTACTAAAATACACCATTACAATCGTTGGTATTGATTGTAAGCGAAATTGAAGATTGCGAGATTGAAGAGAAGAAGAAAGTGAAAGTTGAAGAAAGAAGGGTGAATTTATTTGTGAATTTAAAGCTTTCCTTGTTACAATTTTTTACATGCCCAGGTAGAGTGTCTAAGGTATATCTGTCTCTCAATTATCAGGTAAGGCATTTCTGTCTGAGCATTATCTTTGGTAATTGTCTTCGTCTTCTAATTTACATTCAGAACATTTCGTGTCCACCTGTCCCTGACTTTGGCACTATCTCCTCAGAGCAGTAATTACTTACATCTACCCTACCGCAGTTCTGGGTTCACACAACCTCACATTCTGAATCCTGTTTAGTAAATCATTCCCTGATTTGTGACTGTATTCTGCTGGGGGTTTTGAAGGTGTCATTCTTCCCCCGGGGTTCTGAAAAGCTCTTCCATTCTTTGACGACATATTTTTCGTCTTGAGGCTCATTTATATTTGCAGGCATTTATAACATGTTTTATTGTGTGTGCACAGTAGCCTTGTTATTCTTCTGAGAAAGTTTGTCTGTATTAGCCCCAACTCGTCTGTTAATCTTCCCGAGTATAGGGAAGTTAAAAATATAGGAGTATAAGCAGGCAATAAGCACCTACGGATAAAAGGCAGCTAACATTATCCATTTGTTGCTGATTCGGAAACTTGTTTACTGGAAATATGAAAATCAATGCAAGCACATACGATAATCTACTTTGTTGCTTGAATTTGTCAAGAAGATCAGGAACTTCAATAATAAGGAAACATCTCAGCATCAAAAATCCCTCGTAAACTGGAGGTATGTTGCAATGTCAAAAAATATTTTCTCCGTAGAAGTTACAATTAGTAAGATTGCATTTGCAAGGAACCCTTTTGCTATACACACAATGTAAAACCGGGGGAAAATCGTATTATGGAGATTATTGCCTGTCTCTTTCTTGTAGATTACGGAGTTTCTGTAATAAATTCTCGAAATTATTTAATTCTTCCATGAAATAGTCATTGATGCAGACTGTGGTCCGAACTTACAATTAGTCCGGTTCTCAGAACATGCTACTCTTACAAAGTTATGCTCGCCCAATATATTATTTATACAGGGGTCCAATGTTGAGTCATACAATTTTAACTAGTAACATGGGATGGAAAAATCAAGCCGGTTTTAAATGTGTACAATTTCGTCTTTAGAGACCTTGAGATGTGAGAGATATAGATTAAAAATACAGGCTCTGACGCAAAACGAAAGTATAAACAATTATTCTGATTTGAAATTTCCACCTTAACTTACAATAGCTCTTGCTCATTTTTTGCACACTTTAAAGGTTAAGATTACGACGTAGAAGAATTATTATAGAAATCACTTTAGGTTCCAGACTAGTCTAGAAGGATGAGTTCAGTCGTAACTTTACTAGAAGCATGCTCTTTGTATATACAGAGGAAAAAAATCATTGTTGATCAGCACGACGTGCTGACAAGTCACTAAGGGGCTCGGATATATTCCCTTGGGATAAAATCCCTCCGGAGACATTCCCTCCGAAATAGTCCCTCCCGAGGATATCCCCCGCAAAACGCTCCAAGCTGTCGTAGCATCGAGGAACTTTTATACATCTTCCGGAAGTACGTGATTATATCTATAATTACCTGAATCACAAAACAGTCTATTAAGTTGATTATTTCAAGTCATGTTAAGTTTTATTGATCTCGGTTAGGATTTTGAGTTTAAAGTAGGGCTTACTACATATAGTAGCAAAACAGGTAGTAGCAAACAATTGTGAATGTTTGCTGAGTAATTGTTACATATCGTCGGCTAAACGTCCTAACCGGCTATAATTTAAAATGCCTAAAATGAAAACCGGCTATAGCGCTTCCGCTAGAAACTCTAAAGTGAAACCCGGCCATAATTCCCCTTTGCAGTGTATCATGTAAGTGGAGTGGAGTTTACCTCCACTATCCCACAATTCCCCTCCACTTCCAGTCCACTTCGAAACCACTACCCTTAACTTCCCTCCACTTCCCTTAACTACCCTCCACTTCCCCTCCACTTCGCCTCCTCTTCCCCTCCACTTCCCCTTCAAATACTCAACCCCTCCACTTTCTTACCACTTCCATTTCAAATACATAACCCCACCACTTTTCCTCCACTTTCCCTCCACTTCCCCTTTAAATACTCAACCCCTCCACTTTCCCTCCACTTACCCTCTACTCCATTTCAAATACATAACCTCACCACTTTTCCTCCACTTTCCGTCCACTTCCCCTTTAAATATTCAACCCCTCCACTTACCCTCCACTCCATTTCAAATACATAACCCCACCACTTTTCATCCACTTTCCCTCCACTTCCCCTTTAAATACTCAACCCCTCCACTTTCCCTCCACTCCATTTCAAATACATAACCCCACCACTTTTCCTCCACTTCCCCTTTAAATACTCAACCCATCCACTTTCCCTCCACTTCCCCTTTAAATACTCACTTACCCTCCACTCCATTTTAAATACATAACCCCACCACTTTTCCTCCACTTTCCGTCCACTTCCCCTTTAAATACTCAACCCCTCCACTTTCCCTCCACTTACCCTCCACTCCATTTCAAATACATAACCTCACCACTTTTCCTCCACTTTCCGTCCACTTCCCCTTTAAATATTCAACCCCTCCACTTACCCTCCACTCCATTTCAAATACATAACCCCACCATTTTTCATCCACTTTCCCTCCACTTCCCTTTTAAATACTCAACCCCTCCACTTACCCTCCACTTCTATTTCAAATACATAACCCCACCACTTTTCCTCCACTTCCCTTTTAAATACTCAACCCCTCCACTTACCCTCCACTTCTATTTCAAATACATAACCCCACCACTTTTCCTCCACTTCCCCTTTAAATACTCAACCCATCCACTTCCCCTCCACTTCTCCTCTCAGTATTTAAATAAAGGGGAAGTGGAGGGGTATGTAATTGTAGGTTAAGTGGAGGGGTATGTAATTGTAGTTTAAGTGGAGGGAAAGTGGAGGGGTATGTAATTGTAGGTTAAGTGGAGGGAAAGTGGAGGGGTATGTAATTGTAGGTTAAGTGGAGGGAAAGTGGAGGGTAATGTAATTGTAGGTTGAGTGGAGGGAAAGTGGAGGGTTATGTAATTGTAGGTTGAGTGGAGGGAAAGTGGAGGGGTATGTAATTGTAGGTTAAGTGGAGGGGTATGTAATTGAAGGGGAAGTCGAGGGAAAGTGGAGGGGTATGTAATTGTAGGTTAAGTGGTGGGAAAGTGGAGGGGTATATAATTGAAGGGGAAGTGGAGGGAAAGTGGAGGGAAGTTGAGGGAAGTTGAGGGAAAGTGGAGGGGAATGTAATTGAAGGGTAAGCGGACGGGAAGTGGAGGGGAATGTAATTGAAGGGTAAGCGGACGGGAAGTGGAGGGGAATGTAATTGAAGGGTAAGCGGAGGGTAAGTGGTGGGGAGTGTAATATAATGTGAGGTGGAGGGGAAGTGGTGTAGAAATGGAGGGGAAAGGAAGTGGACTGGAGGTGGAGGGGAAGTGGAGGGGAAATAATGGGACGGAGAGTATAGATGTAGTACGTATGGTAGTACGTACGTGGGGATTAGTGTAAGGGGAGCGGAAGGTGTGGTCAAGTTAAGGGAAATGGGGGAATTATGGCTGTTGTGAGTATTGAGCGACAGCGCTAAATAGCCGGTCTGCATTCTAAGCATGTTTTATTTTAGCCGGTTAGGAAGTTTCACCGACGATATGATGGCTAAAGGCTTCGGCTAAATGTTTCTAAACTATCTACTGTTAAAAAATAAAATTTATTTCTACAGCATAGGGAATGGTCCCATGTATGTAGGAAGGGGCTAACACTTTCCGTTACGCTACATATGTACATAGGCAGAAATGTAGGCAGCGTCAAATGGCTACTTGTAGGCAAGGATATAGTCCATAGCAATTGCACAAATAGGCGAGAAGGAAGGCCCCTGCTCAACTAAATGCATAGGATGTAGGATAGGCAAAATCAGTTTATCATCTTTGGAAGAAACTATAATAGCGTCCACTAAAAAGGCTGGGCTCGTGATCTACTAGTAAGGTTTTATTTCCTCTCCACAAAAAGCCCTTTCAATTAGCTCCTCCTTCTATAGTTATGCATGTAAATAATTTAATATTTTAAAGTAAATATTTTCGAATACATTTCAGGGTTCATGGAAGAAAGATCCGAGCAAACTACTCATTTCTGCTCGCAAATATAACGAGGTCTCATGAAGTAATTACCATATTCCGCACACAGGGACTATTTTCGACACAGTCAAAATATTACTTCACATTATGGGAATATCCGATGGGAAAAGCACAGGGGTTACTTTTTTTACCGCGTTGTGGTCTCAACGACATTGGGAAGTAAATGATTCGTCTAAGACTGAATTAATAAAAGGTTCTTGATACCAACGAAACACACTGCATAATGACATTCACTTAATACAGAACTAATATTTCCGCCTAAACTTCATGTACTTTGAAGGGTAGGGATATAACGCTGTGGAGTTATCACTGAAATCTCCGCATGTTTGAGAAAACTTGAGAAGCTTAATTTATTGCAGAGATTCCCATGCGGTCTTCAAAGGCTAGCCTTCCAGGAAGGCTTCATTGAGATCAGCTTCTATACGTATATCTATTTTAGAAGAAATGAAAAGCTGGCCATACTTTTTACTACGACTTAATATCCTACGAAATCCACAAGTGACTGAATTTAATCCTGCAGGTTCAAAACACTAAATGCAACTTATGTTTCAAATACTATATCTTGGCGTCCACAAAGCGATAAGTCAAATGACTCTGAGTTTATTCAGTTTTATGTAATAGCTACTGGAATAAACTTATTTTTCTTTAGAAAATACAAAGTGAAGATATAGACATATGTGCTTACGTCTCCCCAGTCTACATCACGAAGCAGAGCCAGACCACTCATGAAACTGGGGAATTCAACTAACCCTGTAATCCATGAGCTGGAGGTGGATGAATGTGGATGGGATTTTAGTAGACCTGACCATCAATGCTGGAGTCATGCTCTGTATAATCTCACGTGAGGAGCTTTGGTCTGTGAATACTAAAAATGAGTGCTTTAAGCTATACAACTACAAACTTACAAAAATAATAATACAAGAAATGATAACTGATAAAAATCAAATATTTATTTGTATTTTCTAAAATTCTCCTTCAATAAATAGGACCCATGCACCTTTAAAAAAATACCAAAACAATTACCCGGTGCTCTAGAAAACTTAGAAAACACAGAACAGACGACAAGTTAGATATGACATGTGAACATCTCAAAATCAACTTTTGCATGAATTGTTGGAAAAATCAAGCCATAAAGCGACAGGAATCTCTTTAAACGTACATAAAATTGGCATGCATAGTCATAAATCAGATTGTAGAGGAAAATAGAATATTTGCAGTGTGAGATAGTGTCAAAATAGAGTCAATACGTGAACGTTTTCCCACTCCTCAACGGACATGCTCCTTACATGTAGATACTTTAAATGGATTACAGTCTAATATTAATGGTGGGAGTGCAATATATTTATTGATAGCAAACCCAAAAAATATGAATGGTGCGAAAACAGCAAAATAAAACTTAGAGTACCTTTTCCTGGAGACTGAATAACATTGATTAAAAATTCAAATGTAACAAATTACACAAGACAGGATTATTTGGTTTTTATTTTCACTACAAAATCCTTTACCCTTCTCAAAAATTTAATTGTTGGATTTTGGAGCTACAGCTTTAGTCATCAGAGAGAGTCAAATCCTGGGATGTTGATTACATCCAAATTCATTCCATTTGTTTGAAATTTGGGAGGATCTAAAATTTAGAGTTAGCTGTCTGCTATGACGTTATGAAGAAACTAAGTTCAGTGAACATTCCTCCTTCAGCTCCCTGAAATCCCAATAACAATATATTTTAAACCTTGTGCTTGCAGACTGATTTCCGGAAGGTTGTTGTTGTTGTTGCTGTTTGTTATTGAACAAAAATGATAATTAATTAAAATGGAATCTTCGCTTGCAAGTATTGTTAACAACATTTTATTCCCTCTGATTGTAAAATCTCTATACTTATGTATACTGAGAGGACATTGATCTACATACGTACATATGTGTACCCACACCATCGTCTAGACATTTGAAGGTATGCAAAAGTATCCCAGAAAGTGTTTTTCGTTGCTTCTGGGAATTATTACGTGACTATACTTTCGTACAATTTACGTAGGGGGTCTCAAAACAATTTCTTCCCTTGGGTTCTATAGTGGTTGGAACCGTAAAATACTTTGAAGCAAATTCTCCTTCAAATTCGTCACAAACTGGTTCACCACAATAGCTTAAAAACTCTGTATGGAGCGTTCCAAGTAGTGGAAGTTGTTTTGAAAACAAATGAAATTTTGAATGTTTGTTTTTATTTTTTACTCAAATTTTACAACAAATTTAATTTGATGTTTGTTTCTAGCAAATATTAAGTCCTTTCAAACAAGTACAGCACAAAATCACTTTGTTAAATAGTTTAGACGTAGGATCCAACGAAATATCTTAAAGTCAAAACGAAAATGTAAGCTTTGGATTGATTTTTTTGTTTTGCTAGTTTGTAGACTGATTTACGATTCTGCGGCTAAATCTTTCGTCAACGCTGTCTGTGTCTAATCTAATCAATGTAACGGTCAAGTGATCTGTGCTTGCTTGAACGCAATTAACATTTCCTGAAAACAACAATCAAATATAGTTTTTTTTCGTAAACATAGAGTAAAAATCAAAAATGTTTTTCAAGTCTCTTCAAATTTCAGATATTTCTAACAAAAAAATCCAGACTTTGTTCCACTTCCGCGTGCGCTGCATCTACAGGTTTAAAGTTAAGGAGATTAAAAAAATTAAAAAGAAAATCTGGAAGCACATTTTCTAGAAAATGGGGGAATCTAATAAATTGTAATAATTATTATATTATTATTGCTATAATTATTATTATAGCCCCTTCTATTGGCTACATTGGGGGAAGAAAGTATTTGAAGGAACCATTTATCGCAGGAACAATTAAGTATGTTATGAAACCTTTCCATTTGTTGTGTATCCCAAATTATCACACAAACATATTATTTCCGTATATACTGAATATTCCTACGAATGCGATTAACAATCCTTGGAACAACTTCAACTTCAACTTCACATGTAACGAGTTTGATCTTATAATTAAGAAAAATTATTTTGCAGGTATCATAATTACTGTGAAAAATATCGAGGCAATGACGTCAATCCTGCTTTCCACAATGCTCAATTAATATCTTGTTCCCAGTTTGACGTCAATCAGTTTCACTTGGCGTGATTACATTAGCTACACATTCCAGCAATACAGAACAATTTACAAGGAAAACATGTAAATAGACAATGCAAAAAACATGACTATGATTTTAGATTCGTCCGAATGGAAAACAATCTCAGGGACTGGGGTCACGTAATTTAAACTTTCCGGATCCAACAATGTTGATGCATCAACAAACAGGGATGAAAAAAAGAAGGTTTTGAAGAATGAAAAAAATCTTGGGGTGTTATACGTTATACTGTAAGGCCTTATTTCAGCAGCGGTTAAAATCAATGGAACATGGAAGGTTCCGTACGGGGAAAAACCAATTTCACTGCTCTTTTTATGATCATCGGTCGAGTCATAAGATTAATTTAAATAAGCATTTAATGATACGTAGGGGAGAGGAACCCATACAAGTTATTTCCTTCCTCGAAACTCCAAAATCTCAATTGGAAGTCCATCAAAGAATAAATCTCGGGAAGAAAATACTGGATCATGTCGCATTGTCAGCTGTCTCTCTCTTCCCCCCAAAATTATGTTAGCAGATTCAATGGAAGTAGCCTTTGAGTGGAAATAATATCCTTGTCTTTGAATGACACACACTTGGTTCACCGTGACTTCCAGAAATAATACGTGGAATGTCATTTGGAATTTTCACACGTTTGTTTTTTTTGGCAAATTAACCTTTGCCCGCTGATTTGAATGACATTCTGATATCTATGTTTTGCTGGGAATAAATTCATCCTTGAAAATATGCTTACATGATTTTAATCTAATGAAATAATAAAACTTTAAAAATATAGATACTCAGATAAATTATATCTAAGAATATTTTATATCATATATCATCAATAATAGGCTGTAAACCGCGAACGTGTAGTACGAGAATATGCCATTACAATCGTTGGTATTGATTGTAAGCGAAATTGAAGATTGCGAGATTGAAGTGAAGAAGAAAGTGAAAGTTGAAGAAAGAAAGGAAATTCGTGTTTTGTGAATTTAAAAACTTTCCTTGTTATATGTTTTCAGATGCCGAGGTAAAGTGTTTAAGGTACATTACCCGTGCCTTTGAAATGGAAAAGAATTTGTCACACTTTTTGAACGGTCACTGATTATGGTTGGTTATACTGCATTACTGTGCACCACTCATTTATCATACTACATGTTTAGTGGTTCTACGTTGTGTTGTGACAACTAATGGAACTACATTCACTCGTGGAATTGCTTTAAGTCATGTAGGCCAGCCATTACTTACACATCGAACAGCCACCACTAACGTTCAACATTTGGTTGCTTAAAACGTATATTGCAGTGTTGCGAACTAATTATTGTCTAATTTACCTGCCCCAAATAATAAGTGCGACTTATTCAGCTTAACTGTGATCATTTATTGTGTCACATTTCGTTTGTGGAGTGCAAGTATTACTGTGCTTTCTCATTAAAGGAAATTCATAAATCCTGGATGCTGTGTTACAAGTTATAATTAAAAAACTGGTAAGTATTTTAGTTTATTGTAGTAAAACTTATTTTGTAGAAACAATTTCATTGCATGGGACAGTTAGTCTCAGTTTTAAATCATAAAATAAAATCTTATTTAAGCGGCACTCCGGAGTGCAGTTATTGAGTTATAAGCTAGCTTGAATCGTTATCCATGCGATAAGAATTTACAAAATATTGTTTACATTTGTGCTATATTTGCTATTCTATTCACAAAGGAATTCCAGGAAATTTATTTCTAACTTTGGAGGCCCGCTTCCACTATTTGGTAAACGCCTGGGGTTGTAATGGCTTCCCGACCTGGAACAAGTAAGCAACGTAAGGCGAAAGAGTTTAGGGAAAATAAGGACAGAGCAAAGCAACTTTATGGAACATCTGTATGCAGGCCTCAAGAGCAATATCCAGATTTTCTCCGTGCAAGGAGAGCTTACTTGTATGCACTGGAATCTTACCAACTTCCTAAAGTTTCGGAAATTGATTCATACGTCCTAGTTGTTGACCATCCCGAAAATGGTTTCATAGAAAGACAAGCCCCGGTAACGATAGATACGTCTACGGATTTTGATGACATGATGACTGTTCTGGAAACTCAACATGAGTTTATCATAGATACAGAAAGCCACCAGGACAAAAGTATTATCCGTAAGTTCAGTTGTACACATTATATTTCATAATATTTCATAATGTTTATCTTAAAGTCTTTTTAACTTTTCCTACCTTGCACTCCTGAGTGCACATTTCATGGCAATAATTTAGATCGTAATTGTATTAAAATATTTGCAGCTTTTATCACGACTCTACAAATCACTACACCAACGTCTCCAGAATATATTGTGTATGTGCCATCAGTATATGGAAAAATTGTGAGCGACCTCGCACCACTTTTACAAAAGGAAGGAAACCTAATAATTGGCTTTGCAATTAAAGGCGATTTACTGGAGATTAAGACAGATTTCCAATGCTTTCCTACTGCTGCTTTTTGCATACAGGAGTTTCAGGTCCGGTTTAATAGCCTTCAACAGCTACCTGGTTTGTATGAAGTTGCCCAATCATACATCCCGAAATAATTCCGAAGACTGTTGGGGCTGTTTCCAAAAAGGTTTTTCAGCTTGCCGATTGGACCACCTGGCCTTATCACCCGGATCTACTACAGTATGCTCAAAATGATGTGTTCTACCCTAAACTCATTTGGCAGAAATTGAAACAGACAGTGAGTTACATTTTAAGACAACAAATTCATTTTCATTTAAACCTAATTTTCCCCTTCGGGGACTGTTAGTTTACATAATTGCTCTTGTTGACAGTTGCTTCTGGAACTATTTAGGGCAGGTTTAGTTTGATGTAATGTTTATTTATTTTAAACTCTAAAATCAGATTCCCTTGGAAACACTACAGAAGTATGGCGTCACGCCAATGAAAACTGTATTGAAGCTACAAGTTGAATCATTCAGGCTCTCAGATAGTTTTGCAAATAGCTTTGCAAACCTTTTTGGAAGCCGGCTTCCATTCAAGGTGGGCATTAACCGGTCCTTATTCACCGACAATGTCAGCAATAAAGAACTGCTGGAATGCCTTTGGTGCTTGAGAAGACTGCTTTCCGTTGGCAATGACATGCCACCAGAGGAACTGTTGTCTTTTGGTTCGCTGTGTTCAGTAACAATAAGGAGACCATCCACAAAGGGCGAATTGCTGAAGGCTTTTATAGGGACCAAATTTGACGCAGTATTACTCGAAACGTTTTCCCAAGTACTTTTAATTTTGTAGCTGAAGGTAGAGATTACGTCCAGCGTGCAGAAAATCTGTCACAAGTGTGCAAGAGTCGGTCACCCAGCTATTCGTTGTTTCAAGGGGAAGACCAACTGGAACCGTCGAGATTTTTTCCAACTGGAGGGAGAGCTTAAGGTTAAGGATTCCAAAACTAGGCTTGCAAAATACAATGCAAAATTAGTAAATCGAGGTCTGCAACCAGTTATGTCAGTAACCGCAATGACTACCTTGATCCAGGCCCGTCAAAAAGAAATAGCGGATAAAAAAGCTGCTCGTGAGGACGCAAAGTTACAACGCATAAATTCAGCTATGCAGTCTACAGCGAAAGAAAGACGTAAATCTGAATAATTATAATAATTGCTTTCTGTTTTGGTGGAGTTTGGTTTGTATTAAACCTTTGATATAATGAGGGAATAATTTTACAGAAATCAAATCACGGTTCTACGAGCAGTTCAATCAGAATCCAGTGCCTTTGCTACATCCGTACAAGAAGCAAGAGTCACCTCACCGTATTTTAACGGTATCGGACAATATAACTACAGTTATTGATAAAATGGAAATACAATCATCCAGTGTCTTATCTCAGGATCCAGAAATGCATTTGGAGCCGGCTTCCAAAAAAGAAATAAGACGGGGTAAATGCCTTTTACTTTTGAAATATTTCTGCAATTTATTAAGAATTAAACGTGGCTAATGTAGTTTTATATGGGATTGTTTTTGTAGCTTGCCGTGGACGGGCCAATCCGGGTAGAATTTTTGCAACTTTGAACCAAACCTCTGGAGGCCGGCTTCCATTTTGAATAATCGATTTTTTTACGTTCAATTACCATTTCTTAAGTTTAGCAACTGTTCTCATGATCATCAATAAGTATATTGTTACATTTATTGTTTATTTTCCAGCTTCAGTAGTTTATACAAATAACGATGATTAGATGAAAGATTAAATTTTTGCAAGTTACAAGAATGTACTTTACATTCATTTAAAAGTCTTGTGTATGTTTATGAAAAGTGCAACATGAATTTATTGCAGCTGTATTTAATATGGTAAAAACCCAGTAGTTACAATAAATTATAACGCCACAGTTAACGTTGTAAGACATGAAGTGATTACATTTTTTTATACTATTCCATAAAACACCCTTCTTACTAAAAGCGTCATCGTAGTAGTAGTAGTATTGATGGTTGTCGTCCTTATGCACATGCCATGTTGAAGCATAGTGTTTCATTTTTTTCTTTCATTTATCGAAACAAAATGCTTTAAAATAAAACTCCACGCATTTTTTTATTTTTAACATTTCTTTTTAGTTGACTTGGGCAGGCTTTAGGTAAAGTAACCAATTTTTCAGCTTATTTCTGTCCAATTCAACAAAAAAGGATGTCATTTCAGAATACAAAAATGTAAAAAGATAGAATAGAAATACCGCAATGCTAAACAAGCTACCAACATGCTTATATCTTGCATGTTGGAATTTGTATGGCTAATTAAAATAAACTACCACTTACTTATTATGTACAACTTTTAATATTTTGTACAGTGTTACTTATGTGATCAGTCGTCATTCATCATCTTTTAATCAACACTAATAAATTCTAACTTTGGATAAATCGTCCATCAATACGTATTAGATTATTCAATTTAGCTGTCATGCACTGATAGCGTTCTGAAAGTGACGTAATAGCCAAGAACCTATGTTCACATTTATTGTAAATAATCAGTTTTTGTAAGCCATGCTTTAATGTTTTACGTCCACGTTAACAAAATCTCACAAATAGCCTACACTTTCGTGCATAAAGTTGACTCGCTCACATAACCATACTAATAGTTAGCCCACTCGATTTTTAAAATAATTCCTCACTGGTGCTCGACTTAAGATAGAGTCGCTTTCCTGAATATATTAAAATTACTCTGCAATATTGAAAATAGTTACAGCGTTTTGTACAACAATATTAGCGACATATTGTTGAAATGTGTTTTTTCCTAGAATCAAAGCTTTCATTCAAAACATGTTTGACCAGGTCTAATAATTTTAGTAAAGTTGTCGAGCATAATGCGTATTATTTAATGTAATTTCAAAACAAGGCTGGCTGACAAACATTTGGTTTGCTTAAGCTTAAATAGCTTAAGTTGCCGTTTTAAATGCACCATATCGTTGGCTAAATTCTAAAAAGGAAAATTTTTATTGGAGATCTCATTTAAAAAGCATTAATTAAAGCATTTAATTAATGTAAAAAAACTTTATACCCCGCAAAGTCAGATTAATTTAAAACCAATTATGATTTGTTTTGTCAACCGTGCTACAGGCATCCTAACCTAATTTTAAAAAACAGTTGATCCGATATTGACCCACAATTTTCATAACGATGCTAACATAAAATAGATGAGCTTATTTTTGCTGATGGGATATAAAACTCCATGTCGGTTTTCATACGATTTTTGTTTATTGTCACAACAGATAAAGCCACTCTAGCAATGAAGTCACTACATATAGATATTTATGAAACGTTGTAACAGTAATTATTTCATATTAGAAAATATCTGAAAAAGGCTACAGAAGGAGCACATTATATAGCTGAACCCATTTCGTGTTAGGATTATTTAACTGTTTTGATATTTATATTATAATTCTGTGTAATTTCTGCATAAAATAAAACTTCTAGGGTAGACTGACGGGGTAAATTCAATACTTAAACCCTTCATAAAGGGGTCGGATTTGTGTAAATCTCCCTGGAAGATCATTTCTAAAATCCCCTGCCGAATCAAATTTTCCTGCTGGGAGGCCCTCAACGATTTCAAAAAGCCCTGCTGAAAAAATGGTCAACGATTTTCAAAAAGCCCTGCTGAAAAAATGGTCAACGATTTTCAAAATCCCTGCTGAAAAATAGGTCAGCGAATTTTAAAATCCATGTTCACAAAATAGAATCCCTTCCCTTTGAGATTTTCCCTGCCAGAAATATTTTTTCCGTGGGAAGAATCTTCCCGTCTTCCCACAAAAATCCAACCCCAGCCTTCATGTTAAGGTTATTTAAATGTTTTATTATTTTATATAATATTTTTGTGTAATTACGGCAAAATTGAACTTCCAGGGTATTTTTATAAAATATTATTATATAGTAGATAGTACTACACACTGTCTACTGTAACACTTTAATGTAATACCTACGTTTTGATTTGAGGTTTTTCTATTTAGTGGTATATACCGTTGTCATTTTACTGCTTGAAATTATCATCAAAATTAAACATTAATTACAATCTGCTAATGATATCCGGATATCAATGTGTTTGCTTTCATTCCCGTATGTGCTCCCAATTATTTAGGAACTTGCAGCATATCTGTGAATCTTAAACTCAACTTTAATAATTTTGGTATCCAGCTCCTGAAGTTTCACAACGTCAACCATAGATACTCCGACAATTTTTACCATATGAGTCAGCCCAGCAAACGGAGATGTTGTAAATATTCGAACTATAGCCCATACACCGGTGTCAGATTCCCCAAACACATCTACTTCGGCGTATCGTCCATCTTTAAGATTTACCCAAGACGAATCCCTTAATTTGCTACGACTGTATCTCACAGAGTACCAACTTTGACCGTCACATGATTTTACGTGACTGTAATATCTTACATTATCATTTAAACTGGGAATCAAGACCCCGTCTTGAGGGTGGTAGTCAGACAATAAACCAAACTGTCTTTGTACGGATTCGTTTCCGGTGCTTTTAACCGCTCCATGAGTTTGTAAATATGTCCAATATCTTCTTGCCACTTGGTATCCCATGTACTGAGAATTATTAATAAAACTCTGTAAAACAGCTTCAAAGGATTCAAAAGGTGCCATGGTGAGACTAAGTATGTCCCCACCCCAGTACTTCGCTACTGCCGGAAGATGACGAGTAAATGTACATTAAATCTGCATGCCCTAGGTCCATACAGTTGGAGCACATCTGCTGAAAATTTTTCTAAGCTTTCACTTGCATACTTCAATCTTTCATCAATAACAATCTGGTCACAAAGGTGGCTTGATGTAAGAAGAATACTGCAGCCAAAAACTAGATGTATCCAATGACACCAATATGCTCTAGGAGCAGTGTGGTAAAGTAGTTCCGGTGAGCAGTACATGAGCCACATTCCCCACTCGTGTGCTTTCCAATGAGTCATTTCAAATAAGGACCTTGGAGTACGAGATACTCTGTGGGGAAGTTTAATTAGAAGCAGATTATCAGTCAGTTCCTGGAGCTGCTCCTTATTTAGTCGCCCGGCACAACTGGTGTCAGTCAGCAAAAACTGGGTAAACGTGCGTGTAATTCCCAGATAAAGAGTGCATATAGCATGGTGGAGCATCTGAAAAATAAATGTTATGTAATTGTAAGTCGCGGGAAACGACTACAAATGTATTGCACTCCGGAGTGCAAATTACTGTAGAAATGGTTAGTATAAACATACCGTTAATAATGTTCACATAATCCAGGTCCAACAGAACGGATCTTCCGAGAATACCTCGAGTTTTTTCTACGTCTATTGTTCCTGTAAATTCTAAAGTATTACAAATGCTTCTGTGATTTGCGTTACTTCGCAAATCCAGCATAGGGGTGTGCTGAAAGTAATGTTTTGTTTCTCGATGAAAGCAGAATCCACAACCGAACTTTCCATTAAGCTGTTGCATGTTTTGTACAGAAGGTCGAGCCATACTATCACAGAGAATCTTTGAAACAAATACTTTAGACGTAACTTCTGTGGTGGAATCCGGATTCCAAGTAACACCAGCAGTAAGTAAACTATTCATAGTTGCCACAAAAGGGGTTAAAAATTTATTCATGTCAGGTTTGCTGCATAAGGAATCATGACTCACATATACCCCCACAAGTAAAATATTATTCATTGTTACATGTTTTGGCAGACCGTCTATATAACTCAATATAGGCCAAATACTGCAGTTGGAACTTTTTGATGCTGGAGCACCATCAACATTTGCCGTGATGGAAATATCACGTCTTTCATCAAGTCCTAATGATTTCATTTTGTTTAAAATGCTTTTTGGCAATCTACTCAAATCCCAGAATGGCCAGATCCTAGGCAAAACAATTCGCAGTAGTTCACGCATTTGTAAATACACTGAGTGATTGTCATTTGTTGTGTAATTGATTCCACAACAAATTTGTACTTGTGGGGAAGGGTTCTGTCGTGATGTGGACACTAATAATGTCTTTCCACACTTATCGGCTCGACAAGTCCAGCTCACAAGAAATTTAGCCCATTCCGGAAGAACTGACGATTCTAGTTCACAAAGCGTTAAAGGCAATTTGGTGACTTCGTGTGGATTACTTGTTTTGAGTAACCGTAAAAGTTCATTCATTCCATAATTCGGAATTTTGTACTTGGATGCAAACGTCAGTACTTTCAGTCGAAGTGATTCTAGGGAAGGAAGTTTTTATCTGATTTTTCAGCAGCCCAAGCTGCCATTCCGTAAATTTCGTTGGTGGTATCCCCATCTGCAGTATGTTCATCACTGCTTACCATGTTGTCACCAGGTTCACTGCACTCCGGAGTGCACATGTTCTCAATGAGGACGACGTTTATTTCCGGGGATGAATTTTGCGATGTAAGACCAAACTCATTTGCCCCATACGGTTCATCATTAACAAAGTTGGCTACGACAAGCGATACATAAGGTTGTTGCAAGGGAGTTGTAGTTTCTAGAACAGTCGGATGTGGATTTTGGAACGCTCGGGGCACAAATCTTCGAGTGGAATTGGAATCTAAAGTACAGTTACACAAATTATACCCATAATGTCTTTACAATTATAATACGAATTTCATTCAACATTTACAGCTATTTAAAAAACATAGTGCTTACAAGGTTGGGCAAGTTTTTTCAGTCTAGCTGCACGCTTCCATTTCCCCGCTTTCGAAATACAAGACTTAATATCCCTTTCCATGACTATCACACTTTTCTATTCATTTAAAGTTTCAATAGCAGTTGCCGCATGGTTGAGAAATATAATATAATTTAATGACAGATTTGACATTTTTTGGCACGGTTGTTACTATACGCGTCCACTATAATTGACTCCGGAGTCCATTTCCGTAACCGGTAGTTCACAATAGATGTATGCCTTATTACATGTATACAAATATAAATGCTCTTTATAACTGCGTATGTGTATTCTGTAAACATATGCATGTATACATTTCTCGACGGTGTAGTGTAGACCATCGTAAGCAATAATTGTTCAGGTCAGTTTGTAGGGACTGGATCGAACGCAAGCGCAGCTTCCCTGTGTACTTGTGGGTTTTTATTTAACAACTAATGAACACGCCTGTAATAAATACGGAAGAGTTCTTTCCGTTATTAAAGTTTGTCGGTTAACCATCCTCATCTCTAATATCTGACCGCAATACTACTTTTGCATAAAGTAGAGCTACAATTTCTAGATTCGTGTTTCCTTTGTAGATATCAGCATTAAATTCAAGGTAACTTCAAACTTTAATAATTCTTATTAAGTAATAGTTGTTTTCAGTTGCCCGTACCAATACCTGCAAATTATGAATGCACTCCGGAGTGCATGATTTTCTGATAATCTGTTTGGTAAATACATACTGCTGCATGGGGAATTATATATTTAGCAGGATAACATGACATCACAGAGTGGCAGAGGCTCTCGCTCTAAGGTTACCACGACGAAAACATTACCAGGAGTAGAAGCTATTGCAGATGCAGTCGGAACACTTCTAGAAGGAAAATTTGCAGAATTAAAGAATACGGTCGTCAATCTTTCCAATAAAGTAGAGGAGACCGCGGGTGCATTGGTTGTTCTTCAAAATCGCTTCGATGTGGCCACAGCAAACAATGTGAATGAGGTTCGGAACAATGTCGTTGATATGGACAAAATAAGGCAGGACATTTCGTTGACGCTGGGAAATGTTGCGGCAGAAGTCAAATCATCATTTGAGCAAACCTTACAGGGTAGGAGTAAGGCAACAATTGAGGCAGGGTCAGCTAGCTTTGGAACTACTTCACAAGTCGAGGATGTAAGATACGACCTAATTTTGCAAATGTAACTCATGAAATGTTGTTATTCCTTCCTGGAATCCGGATTCCAATCTGCTAATGATGATTATTGTGTAATATTTTATAGACTCCATATGTTACTATTATCTGGGAAGACCGTGAGACTCCAATTTACTTTCCGTCATCTGTACGAGAGAGTTTGGCCGTTCAAACAATAGTCAGAGGGGTTGTTCGAGTAGTTCTTCGCCATTTTCATCAAATAACGGAGATACGCATGTTTACTTTAAAAGGGTAAGTGGAAGAGATTATCTGTTTCCATTTTGATTTAGAGCGGGTGGATGTATAATATGGACTGTGGAGTTCAATTGTACTATTTCTTCCATTGTTTTATATTTCAGATCCACGGAGGAGGAGAGCAACGTAGAGGACAGTGCAGATGAATTGGAAGCTACTGATGAACCGCCGAAAATGTCTGTTCCGACCAAAACTGCTCGTTGCAACAGGTAATGTACGACTTTAATTTAGTGTGTAATCAAACCGAATTTTCTTTGGATGTGTAGCACTCTGACTTTATTACATGAAAATGAATTCAGGTGTGGCTCAGCAGAGATTTGCACCCTCTGCTGCAATCAAGGTCAATGATCCCGTCGCGTATGCCAGAATGATGGAAAATTTAAGCCGAGAAGTTCGAGGTTCTGCCAGCCGGGTATTTCAGTACTTTCGTACTCGTCATGATAAAAATGGAAATCGAAGAATTTTGCCTAGAAAAACCCCACAGACTGGTTTACGTGGTAAAAAGACTCAATATACCTCATCCACGCCACAGTGAAGATATCTGGACTCCGGAGTCCATTTATGTCAATAATTACTTCATTGTGAATTATTGTACTAGTTTTTCTACACTACTTGAATATTTTTGGATTTTTGTGGCATTTTAATTGCTGCAAATTTATGGTTAGTTTACGTTCTCTTCATATGCGTTTATTTTCACTCCAGAAACTGTATGTGCCCCGTAAGCCACCTTGTCTTACATTTTATTAACACATTTTTAATTTTATATCTTTTTCCTGTAAGGTGACAAATAATGCGAGTTAATAATGTTTTTGGTATAATAAAAACGATGTGAGTAATGATACCATTGTCAGTTATTTTAATTTTAATTGTGGATAAAATACATAATTATAATATTACATAGCCTCTTTTTTGAACACTGGGTATTTTGCAAGCAAAAGGTGATTAATAGCATCCAATTACCGGTTCAAATTGATTCATGACTAGTTAGAGCTTCAAATATCATTAATTATTATACAACAAAAATACAACAAAAAGTGGGTACCCACTAAATGAGCAGGTCTGTGTATAGATGGGACAACTGACAGTGTGTGAGCAACTGTGAGAGCAGATTGGATGTGCAGTAACTATTGGCATGTGGTGAGCTATACTGTATTCCACTGACAACGTCTACATACTTGTTCATGTATTAGTGGATTTCAAATGGGTGCTACGAATTGGCCCCCTATTGAACGGCTGACAAGGAAACTTCACAATACTTTTTGGTGCATGAATAGTTGGCAACATACTATCACCGATTCAAAGGCACGGGTAGTCTTTCAGTTGTCAGGTAAGGCATTTCTGTTTGAGCACTATCTTTGTTAATTGTCTTCGTCTTCTAATTTGCATTTAGGACATTTGGTGTCTACCTGTCCCTAGCTTTGACACTATCGTCTGAGAGCAGTAATTTACTTACATCTACCCTACCGCAGTTCTGGGTTCACACAGCCTCACATTCTGAATCCTGTTTAGTAAATCATTCCCTGATTTGTGTCTGTATTTTGCTAGGGGGTTTTGAAGGTGTCATTCTTCCCCCGGGGATCGGAAAAAGCTCTTCCATTCTTTGACGGCATATTTTTCGTCTTTAGGCTCATTCCTATTTGCAGATATTTATAACATGTTTTGTTGTGTGTGTGCAGTAGCCCTGTTATTCTTCTGTGGAAGTTTGTCTGTATTAGCCCCAACTCGTCTGTAAATCTCCCTGAGTATAGGGAAGTTAAAAATATAGGAGTATAAGCAGGCAATAAGAACCTACGGATAAAAGGTAGCCAACATTATCCTTTTGTTGCTGTATAGGAAACATATTTACTGGAAATATGAAAATCAATGCAAATACATACGATAATCTACTATGTTGCTTAAATTTGTTAAGAAGATCATAAACTTCAATAATAGGGAAACATCTCAGCATAAAAAAAAAAAACCTCGTAAACTGCAGGTATGTAGCAATGTCAAAAAATATGTTCCCGGTAGAACTTATACAGTTACTAAGAATTTGCATTTGCTTTGAATTTATTAAGCATTTGCAAGTAACCCCTTTACTATACACACAATGTAAAAACCAGGGGGGAAATCTTATTGTGGTGATTATTGCCTCTCTCTCTCTCTAGTAAATTACGGAGTTTCTGCAAAAAATTCTCGAAATTCTTTAATTCTTCTATGAAATAGTAATTGATGCCCATTGTAGTCCGAACTTATTGCGGCTATCAGAAAATGTTGCTCTTATGAAGACATGCTCGCCCAATATATTATTTAGCCAGGGGTTTAATGTTGAGTCAGACAATTTGAAACTTACAATAGCTCTTGCCCATTTTTAAGCACTTTAAAGGCTAAGATTACGATGTAGCAGAATTATTACAGAAATCTCTTTGGGTTCCAGACTAGTCTAGAAGGATCAGCTCATTCGTAACTTTACTATAAGCATGCTCTTTTTATATAGGAAAAAAATTATTGTTGATCAGCACGACGTGCTGACAAGTTACTAAGGGGCTCGGATATATTCCCTTGGGATATAATTCCTCCTGAGACATTTCCTCCGAAACAATCCCTCCCGAGGATATCCCCCGTAAAACTCTCCAAGCGGTCGTAGCATTGAAGAACTTTATTTACACCTTCAGCCCTTATGTCTACCTGAATCACAAAATAGTCTATTAAGTTGATTATTTCAAGTCAAGTTAAGTTTTATTGATCTCGGTTAGGATTTTGAATTTAAAGTAGGGCTTCTACTGGTGACAATTTATTTGTTCCACAGACAATTCCGTCACGTCCCAAAATCCTCGGAACAAACGAGTTCGTCCCGATTCAGTCCTGAAATAACATGATGACATAACTTTTGTCCCGAAACTGTTCCGTCCCGAACAGAAGCCCTAGTTTAAAGTTCTCACGAACGTGAACAAATTGAATTAAGATAATCATAATCTTCCAGGGAGATTTACAAAAATCCGAGCCCTGCCCATACCTGTTGGGTTTATGCCCAAAAGATCGGTTTTTGTACATGCACCCATACCTGAGCCTGAACCTCAATTTTCAGGTATCTAACGACTGAACCTGAACCCATACCCAAATTGGATGGGTACAAAAATTATGTACCTGAACCTGTACCAAAATACCCTGGTAAAACCTGTACCCATGTGGGGCGCTGATTGCAATGTTTAGAAAATGAATGATACTTACATTACAAAGAGGGAATCAAGTAATTTATAATTGACAATCTTTTGTCCCCAGAGTGGGTAAAAAACTGTGGGCAACTAATTATGTACTCTCTTAAATGGTTAATTCACTCATGGATGCTTTAATTAAGGCATTTTTTATATTTTGACACAAAAGAATACAAAAGTAGAGGTTTATTTTAGCACCCTCGGGAACACTAGCCAGTTTACCTCTGAACGTCAGAGTGGGTGCCACTGGCTTTTAACAATCATTGCACTCTTGTCCTTGTCTAGGACGGGACAAAAAACCCCGTGTATGATTATCTCCACTACAAGACGTACATATGTCAGGAGCAGTCGTCGTCATGGGTATTCCCGTACATGTTCCCGCTCAATGGGTACTCCCCTTAAATGTTCCCGTACCCGGTCCCGTTTCCGTTATGATGGGAACAGTATATTAGGTACCCGTTCCCATGAATTTAATAAAAATGCGTACCCGGACCTGTCCCTGTTCCCGTACCCAGAAGTATAAAATGTTCCGGACCCGTAGCCGTTCCCACAGCTTGTGTTCCCGTTCCCGTTCCCGGGTCCAAGTCGTATTGTACTTACAATTAGTGTGGTAAAATGAGGATTTCTGTAACCACTAAACCCTTTGTTTTGCAGATAAAAACAGACATTATGCAGGGCGGCTAAACGCTCCACCATAGCGAAACGTAACGGCGTAATAACATGTTGATAATGATCCAATAATGAATGGAGTATTGCTGATGCTCTTCCAATAATAAAATAGCATGTTGAGGAGGGTTTCAAAATGGTACTTAATATTTTAAGATCAATTGCTGGTCCAAAGATAATTATTCTGCATATAAAATATATCTGAAAAATATATGCCAGCGCCAGCACGGACCAGTTTCCCTGTATTAGCTTTATTTGAAAATAAAACATTAACTCGAGCAATCAATTTTTCAAGGGTAAAACTTGCAGTAAAAGTATAATCCAATAATAATTATTTTAATATTTAGTAATTATATTAACTTGTAGAAATATTCTAGAAAATACCGCAATTGTACTAAAACACGAGTTCTAACATTATTATCTTTACGTCAAGGATATGTGTGTAGAAACTGCAGGAAAAACGAATGGAATGGATTATGCAAATCGAATTGTCTACGTAAATAAAGTACGGTCTTCCAAGATCAATTTTGAGTGCGTTTTTAGAAGATGGTAAAAGTACCCACTCGATCCTGGGAACAACAGGTATGGGACCGGGATCATGCGTGGACTGTACCCGTTCCCGACGGGAACGGGAACAAAATAAAAATCTCGATTCCTGTTCCCACTCATGTTCCTGTTCCCGGTGGTCGGGTCCATTTGAGTGTGTTCCTGTTCCCGTACCCAAAATTGTTGGGAACAAAATACTTGTTCCCGTACCCGTTCCTGTTCTCGTTCCCGTTCCCATGTACCCGGGTTTTACCCGTTCCCGTGACGACCACTGGTCAGGAGGGACTCTGTCCCGAGGGAAATTATCGCAAGGATTATCTCCGTGCTCATTCCTACTGGCATCAGTTTAATTAGTTTTTAAACGACATATCCCTATAATGACGCAGAATGGGAGATAATAATAAATTACAAGCCTTGGGCCGTGTTTATGAAGCCTAAATTAAATCTAACAGGCCTTGTTCAATTAGTCACATGTACCTATCTCACACACAATTTCCCATAGGATTTCAAGATCGTGTGATTATGACGCACGCACGTATTCTTGTAATTACTTAAGCCAGAATAGAAAAGGATTTAAGCTCACAATTCCAATCATTTTGAGTGAGAGAGAGAGGTAAGCTTTGAGCAATTTATCGGATTGACGTCACTGTTCTCACCAAGGAAGGTCCTATTTCCCTCTTCCTGTCCTAAAATAAGCCAGTCGTTCTGGGTTTTAACCGGGGGTCAAACGTTAACTGCTTCAAGCAGCAGACAACTCAGGACGGATAAGACAAAATCCACAATTAATAGTCCCGCAACTTATTTCAATCAAAGGCACATTCGGGCGGATAAAATGAACCAATCAACGCTATTTGGAAGGACGGGAGAAAATTCCACAGCTATTTTTGTCACAGAAGATTTTCAGCCCATGTTACAGGCCAAAAACCAGGGGAAACCCTTCAAGTGCCGTTTCTGTAGGAAAAGTTTTCCTTACAGACGGTCATTAATTATTCATGAACGAATCCACACTAATGAGCGTCCATACGAGTGTTCGTTCTGCTCTCATAGATTCCGTCAGTCCAGTAATTTACGAGTGCATTTGAGGGTCCATACTGGAGAGAGGCCTTATGAGTGTAAAATCTGTCAACATCAATTTAATCAGAGCTCAAACTTAAATGCCCATATGAAGACACATGCACATGATCAATTAATTTGGAAAAAAGTCTCAAGCGCAGAGGTACATAAATGTCAACAGTCTGAATCCAGCGGTGATGATGCCGGAAAAAAGGATGGGAAAAGCTCAACAGCTCCTAAAGCAGGGAAAAATTCCTTGAGGTGCGTATACTGCAATGCCTTATTTCAGAACAGGTCCAAGCGTGAGGAGCATGAGAGGATCCACACGGGAGAGAAGCCATTCCAGTGCCCTTTTTGTGATCATCGGTGCAGTCAGAAAGTTAATTTAAATAAGCATGTAATGGTACATACGGGAGAGAAGCCATTCAAATGTACCCTGTGTTCCTATCGTTTCTCACAAAGATCTCGCTTGGTGGCTCATCAGAGGACACATCTTAAGAAGGAACTGCTGGAACAGCTCTCAAATTTTTCTTCCTTGCCAGATTTCATGCTCAAGAGACTCTTTGCCAATGGTGCTCAAAAGGAATAGACACATTATGAGTTTTCCCATTTGGGTTTGTTTTGTTGTCCTGGTCCAGACATGCTTACTCGTATTTTATTATTGTTATACATTTCTCACTCGAATTTACTTGGGAGGCTTTGAAAATTATTATGTTAAATGTTTTAACTGGGAATAAAGCTTATCTGGAAAAGATACTAACCATCATTTTCTTTATAAATCCATCTGTTCATTATGAGTTTAACATACATTTCGAAATAAAAGCAAATGATTCCAACAATTAAGATTCCACCGTTAACAGTTCACTCTCGCTATGAAAACGCCTCTCGAAGGGGTTTCACTAAGTAATTCATAAGTACAATGTAATTCGTACTGTTTGTATTGTAAGTAATTACGCAAAACAATGAAATTAGATTAAAAAATAGCTGAAAGTATCTGTATCACTGAATGGCAAAGTCAGCATGGGGCAAAGTGATATTTGAGCGACCTCTAAAAGTCCATATTGTAACCTTAGCAGTAAAAGTTCAGGACCATTGTCTGTCAGAGAATACATATCAGGATTAGCATGTAAGATATGTTGTACTGTAACCTATATAATTTGTGATGTCAAGCGGATGACCCGAACTTGTCCAAAAGGAATGGTGTTCTGGCACACTTGCTAATGTGTCAAAATAAAACGTTCGAATTATGTGGTGAATTGGTTCGGCAGTTATAGTTCTGACGGTATTGCAGTACAAGAATCATACATAATAGGTAATTAGGTACATTTATTATTTAAGATCTAGTCAAACACTATCAATGATAAGAATTGTAATTTGGTAATAATTAGTAAGATTATACAGATGTGAATGCATCTTAATTAGGAACCTCGCTACAAATGAAATCCCAACCTGTCTCAATACTCTGTCGTTTTCCCTTCATTGAGAATGAGTAGCCCCACAATATTCCTAATGATGAAATCTAAATAAACCGGAGTAGACTCCCTTTCCAAGTAATGAAAGGACCCGACTTGTATGACAATGTTTGATCTATGATACTATGATATGTACTATGATGATGTTTCGAGTAGACAAGATTTCTCGCCTGCATATCTTCCGTTCTTCACATCTTGTAAGTTTACTTGATTGTACAATCATCAACTTTTTCAACTCCTCCATTTTCGAGGGGATTTCAAATAATCGATCGTAACAAATAATGAAGCCCACGATGCTGACCGCTGAAATGTCTAATAAAAATATTATTAGAATTGAAGAGAATTTTGATAGTTTCAGTGCAAAGGAGAACCAAATTACAGCACAGCAAAATCCCAAGAAATTTGTATGAAAAATTATTACAAGCAAACACTTGTTGACCGAACTAGCGAAGATTTGAAGTTGACGACAAGCTATGAAAGCGGTTTTTAAAGCTTGTGCTGTGACTTGGTTATATTTGTGAACCCAAAATTATGTAATTATTAAAGATTCCAAAATATTCTTAACATTATATGCACAAATTTGAAAACTTACTAAACGGTGTGAATTGTTTTTTTTAGTCACTTTTTTATTGACGTATAACCAAAATGATACCGACTCATTCCAAGAAATATGCTTCCTGTTGTTTTTAGCAGTAACTCCGCTTTCATAAAATAACTGGTTCAAAATTCCGACAAATAACTCTGGTTGAAGCAATGCAATAGGGAACATCCAACAAATGTCTAAAATTGCACCAGTAAGTTTCAAGAGATGAATTGCTCCTTCAAATATTTCAAAATTCGAAAACAAATATGAATGGAACAGCCTATATGGAATTATTATCAAGTGTGAAACATTCAGGAATTGTAAAAACCACCAAATGTTTTTCTTCCGCTGTTTGGACTGGAAACTGGCTTTTTAGTATTCTCGTCGAATTCATACGGAAGGAAGCAGAAGCTACTGAGAAATTTTAAATAATTATATCAAACTAAAGTGGACTTCATGACTTTAGAGCATTTTCTGTGAAAATGACTGATAGTGAGCATGTGTTACAGAAATTGTCGAAAATATAGTCACCCCTTTCTATAATTAGCAGTAAAGAAAGCTGGAAAAAGCACAACCCGGATGTTAATGTTTCTGACCACAGTCGTCAGGAAATTAAATTTGATGGCTTGTATTAAATAGCAAATTATAGCCATCTGTAGATATTCATGATTACTGTCATCTCAATTAGTCCTGAGAATTTTTCAGACATGATTTTATTTTTAAAAAAGATTTTATAAACTTTCGGCATGAGTAATCCTATAGCTTATTATTTTACAAGGATTCCATGCAAAGACGAGATCAACAAAATGGAATGGGTATTTGCTTTTTCGTCCAAGATTATTTAGGTAGTGAAAACAGGTCAATAATGAGCCTATCCATAATTTGGTTTCTAAACGCCACATGCAACTAAGCTTTTTGAAGATGATCCAAGAGTTGAGAGAGCACTACTAATTAATGGAGATGGCTGTATGTACGTCAACTGTAGTTCAAATTGAGATTCCTAAATACTTCCTTGACTATGACTATTCTCTCTAAGATTGCAATATTACTAGGAATTGGAGGATCGGTTCTTGTGACTGCCGGTCCCCAACAAATTTAAATTTGTCCTCTTCGCAGAGAAAACTCCGCTAAAGTCGTAAGGTATGGTACTTTTTCGTAAAAACAGTAAGCTCATGAGCTAGGAAGGGTAGTGGATGATTAGGAGTCTGACTAAAATATGAATCAGCAATGAAATGATTCAAGTAAGATTTCAAAAATATAAGTTTACATTAGTAACTAGGTTAGTTACTATGTATTAATAAAATAATGCATAAAATAATGAACAACAAAACAAAATTAATGTAATTCAGTTCCACTCGGAACTTTTACGATCATGAACAAATAATTACTCCAGCAAGAATAAGTCTAAAAAAATTGGAATAAAGACATCCTTACTCGTATTTTATAATTGTTATACATTTCTCCCTCGGATTTATTAGGGAGGCTTTGAAAATTATTGCTATGTTTTTACTGCGATTAAAGCTTATCTGGAAAACATGCTTGTGGACCATAGATTGTGGATAGAACCTCCGTCGGAGCATAAACATATCAGGATTAGCATATACAGTCGACTCTCTTTATGACGACATCAATAAATTTCCCAAAAAGTGACGTTATAAGGGAACGACGTTATAGAGGCACATAAAATAAATAGCGGTTTAATTTCAAATTTTTCGTTTTTAGTTAAATTGGACTCATGTTTCGTTTCATTTAATTAGCACATACTATATGTCTATATATCTATGCATTAATTAATGTTAATCAATAAACAGTTATATTTTACAAAGTCTTCCACGCCACAAACACTCAACAACAAAGGTCAGGATTGAATTAAGTATTTTCTGAATCTCAATAAGACACTTCTCAGATCGTTTACCAAAGTTTTCAAACTGAAAAATGTAATTCCGTTAAAACTATGAATGCCAGTTCTTTACTGGACCCGAAAATAAATCGAAAAGCTTAGAAATGTGGATTTTCCTGGATGGGACTTAATCAATATCGTTAACCATGCTTGTACATATAATTACAATAATACGTCCCTTTCAGTCTTTTATAACGTCGCTGCATAATAAACCAATGTAATTATAGTGAAATAGAAGAGTAAAAAAACTTTAAAAAGGCATCACCAGTATGTAATTTAGATAGGTTTGCCGCTTTGTAACGTCAACATGACGTTATAAGGGTACGCTGTTCAACTTACGGCTACAAAAAAAGGGACTTTATTAAGGAACTGACGCTATAACGAGTGACGCTATAAAGGTAGAAATTATCATATAATTTAGTTGGGAGGAACCCAGGATGACTTTATAGGGAGAGTGACTCTACAGGGAGAGACACTATAAGGAGAGTCCACTGTAAACTGTTTTAATGTAACCTAATTTGTGAGGTTAAGCGGATGACCTGAACTTTTCCTAAAGCAACGAGATTCTGACACTCGCTAATGTGTCCAAGTAAAAAGTTTGGATATTGTGGGGAATTGGCAGTTACAGCGCTGAGGGTGTTGCAATACAAGAATCTTACATAATTAGATACATTCTTAACTTAAAAAATGGTCATACACGATCTATGATAATTTCCCTGCTGACTATTATCTCCCTGCTGGTAGGTCCTCAACGATTTCAAAATTCCTTGGTGAAAAAAAGGTCGACGATTTTAAAAATCCCTGTTGGCAAAACAAATCCCTTACCAGACGTGAAATCCCTGCCAAATTTGGCCAATAAAGCCAAAAATCCCTGTTTGCTTAATTTCCCTGAAACCCGTCAACAAATTTGAAAATTCCTCTGTTCGTAAAAATAAATCCCTGCCAGAAATATTTTTTCCCTGAGAAGAATCTTCCCGCCTTCCTACAAAAATCCGACCCCTGGAGTATAGATACAGATGTGAATGTGTTTTAATCAGGAACCCCGCTAGAAAGGCTGGCTCAATATTCGGTTTTTTATTGAATGATAAGGAGACATCCTACATCATTCCTAATGATGAAATCCAAATAAACCGGAGTAGACTCCCTTTCGAAGTAATGGAGGGACACGACTTGTATTGCTACATTTCGAGTAGGCAAGATTTCCAGCCTGCATATTTTAATAACTTTATATGACGTCAAATGTTTCGACTGTATCCACTTCAATGTTTTCATTACTGCCATTGTTGAGGGAATACCGAAAGCTTGGTCGTTTCCAATGATGAAACCACCGAAGGCGCTCACGCAACGTCCAATAAAAACATTGCAAAAGTTGGATGGGATTTTAATAGTTTCAGCCCAAACGAAACCCCAATTACACCAGTACAAATACCAGATATTTTGAGCGAATAGTTGTTTCTTTTATATACAACACACGTATTATAGACTTTAGTCTTATAATAAGTATTGCAAACCAAAATAATTCTGTACTCAAACGATGCTGCTCTCGTTTATTTTTGCATAACGATTTGATTTTACAGCTTGTTAACAATTTTTAATTTAATTTATTCCCGTCTTTCAAATTTAGAAACAATGTTTGCAGGGGTTCTAGGCCAACTGCCACATTCACAACGGCCACCAAAACCTGCCACAATCCCAACTGCCACTTTGGCACATTGCCAACCGCACAACTGCCATATCACCTTTGTGCCACTTGTGCATCTGCTGCTTCTATGCAAACTTAATTTACATGATAATACTTTTTAAAAAATTGAAATTTAAAAGCGTCGTTGCAAATATCTATGCTAAGTGTCGTTGCAAATATCTATGCTAAGTGTCGTTGCAAATATCTATGCTAAGTGTCATTGAAAAAACCTGTGCTAAGTGTCATTGAAAAAACCTGTGCTAAGTGTCATTGAAAAAACCTGTGCTAAGTGTCATTGAAAAAACCTGTGCTAAGTGTCATAGCGAAATCCTATGCTAAGTGTCATGGTAAAACCTATGCTAAGTGTCACGGTAAATTCCTATGCTAAGTTTCAACGCATTAGCGTGGGGGTTTGCCATATCACTTAGCATACGCTGTTAGCATTGCCTTGTGGCAGTTTCCCGGGTGGCAGTTGTTACCGCTTGCAATTTTGGATGGGTGGTAAAAAATTATTGTGGCAGTTGTGAATGTGGCAGTTGGCCGGACACGGTTTGCAGGCAGTGTCATCCGAAAGGCTGAATACCTAGTTCCCGTTAAACATTTGTCCGGGTATTTAGTTGTCATGACGTCTTCGTCCCAGGTTGTTTCATTAGTTGTTTCAAATGCTCAAAGTTGGTGCATTTAAAAAGCTTATAAGGAAATTACTGTTATAAATTCAAAATATCTTAAGACACCAACTATGGTTCATTCTTTTATTACGTCATCAGATTTTTCCTCATTTCAAACCCCCCCCTCCCCCTTCCACGAAGATCATTATTATAAATCACACCAGTCTCGACCCCCCCTCCCGTATTAATTACGTCATCACAAAATATATGAAATGCCCCTGACATTATGAATTGCAACTGACACCTTTTCTGAGTCGCATATTAGAGCGAAAAATTAACGTAGTCGTTTTCCGGCGTGGTATTGTTTGAACGCCAACAAATTAGTGTGTTACAAAACAAAACAACACTTTTTAAACCGGGAAATTCGCATTTTCGCGCGGATGATTTATATTCGTCATTTTTTGCTAGCCCCCTCTCCCTCTCACCTGTCATCATCGTCATTTCCTAATAACCCCCTCTCCCCCCTTTTCTGATGACGTAATAAAAGAATGAAGCCTATGGCAAAGAAAGGAAATTAACAGGTATAGTATACGCATTTTTTAAACCATGAGCAAGTTAAACAAGCAACAGATTATACAGATGTGAATGTATCCTAATTATAGGGACCTCGCTACAAATTAAATCCCAACCTGTCTCAATATTCTGTATTTTTTCATTCAATGAGAATGAGTAGTCCCACAACATTCCTAATGATGAAATCCAAATAAACCGGAGTAGACTCCCTTTCGAAGTAATGGAAGGACCTGCCTTGTATGGCTACATTTCTAGTAGACAAGATTTCTAACCTGCATATCTTTCTGTCTTTATATGACGCCAAATGACTCGACTGTATCCACATCAACGTTTTCAACTCCGCCATTTTTGAGGGAATCCCAAAAGCTTGGTCGTAGCCAACGATGAACACTCCGAAGGAGGAAACCGCGGCGTTCAATAAAAACAATGCAAAAGTTGGATTGGAATTTAATAGTTTCAGCCCCAACGAAACACCAACTACACCAGTACAAATACCAGACATCTTGAGCGAAAAGTTAGCAAAAGCAAACACTTTGTTGATTAAACTTGAAAAGACTTGCAGTTGCCGACAAGCCCTGGCTGAGTTTTTTAATGTTTGCGGTGTGACTTTGCCGTACCTAAGTATAATTGCAGAATTGTTAAACAATTAAAATTCTAAAATTTTGTTCAAATTTCAAATTCTAAAATATGTTCAAAATATTGTGAAATTACTGAAGAATATCCATTTCACGTTCCAAAACGGTGAAGACGTGCTCAAAGAATGTCAGCTGAACGAAATCAGTCGAAATGCTAGCCAGGAACGTAAATCCAATAGTGGCCTCAATTAAGCAGACAATTATTTGCATCGGATAAATTAGAAACGATGGACTTAGTAGCGAATACAGATGATACTTGTCCTTGGGCCTTAGTATGACAAGTAAAATAAGAATGATCGCAGTGTTCAATTGCAAGAGTGGAAACATCATAATCAAACGTTCTTGGACAGAATATTTAGTTTGGAAAACGTCTCGTACAAATCTGACAGCAGCCTTCAATTGCTTAGCATATACGGAAGCTCTTGCAAAGAGATATAACCTAAGCAATACAGTACCATTTTTATTGTTAAAAATAAGATTATGTTTATTTGTTGCAGTCACTTCGTTTTCGTAAAAGAGTCGGTTCAAGATCTCGACAAAAAGTACTGGGTGAAGAATAGCAATTAGAAACATCCACCAAATGCCCATCAGTGACCCGCCCAACCTCGCTAGATGAATTGACGCTTCCAACATTTCAAATTTTGAAAACAAAAATGAATAAAATAGCCGCCATGAAATTATTAAAAAGTGAGAGATCCACAGGAATTGTAACATCCACCAAATGTTTTTCTTCCATTGTTTGGACTGCACCTGGGCTGTTTGAGTTTTCCCATCGATCTCAAATGGCATTAAACAGAATATACACAGAAATTGGAAGTAGTTTAAATTGAAACGGACTTCATGCCGCGAAAGAATTTTTGGTGACAGTAACTCACAATGTGTAGACAGACGTTTATTTCAAGCTGTGTTCTTTGTGTGACTGCACTACTTTTATTGCGTGCTTCGTTTCGGACTGTTTCCAAAACCAAGACTGTTCCAGTTAACATGTTTCGAAGGTCTGTAAATTTCCAAATTAGTTATCAAATTTGTAATTACTATTGTTTGTCAATAATACTAAATTGAAAAGGCTAAACGTTACTGGAACTAGGACACGCGCAGTGTTATGTATTTTGTACGCTTGAATTCGTTAAAATACAGGCATAATTTATACAAGTAATTGTTTCCACGGTAGGTACATTCTCTTTTTTTCAATAATTCCTTACTGAAAATTAATTACCTGGCCATGAATATGAAAGGGTTCGACGACTATTCCTGAGCTGAGTAAATGGAGACATTTTTCAGTTTTCTGAGCCATCATAAGCCAGTCATGGAAATTTTACTGAGTGCGCTGTAAACTGTCCGACATTAATTATCGCATTCGTCTTTCTCAAAAATTTGATCCAGGGAAAACAGCTCGTTACACATAGTTAAACGTTATTATAACAGACCAACAGTAACATTGTTTTTCAACTACGGCTTATAGTGCTAAATTTAGGGCTGCTTTACTATCAATCTCACCTACCTATTTCAGAGGAGGACTATTAATTTTAATGTGTGACTTTTGTATATTCATTCCACGTGGTGGATTAATAAAATATTTTTTTTACCTGGGCCCTAATTCTCGAGATGGCTTGGTGGGCCTATCAATTTGTAATCTGAGTGCTTTCGATAATTGTTTTTATCCTTGATCCTAAATTTTTTATCATAGCGGGGTGTGCGTGACGCGTAAATCTACTTTTGTTCATTACTTATTATAACAGTGCGCAACTATAATTGAACATACAGATTAATAAATTAAATTACAATGAAAGTATATGTACATATACAGGCGCGTAGACAAAAGGGGGAATTGCCCCATCCCATTCGAAAGAAAACACTATTTTATAATATATTAATTTCTTTGGATTACGTGGTTAACGTCAATAAACAAAAACAATTATATGCAAGCTTTGGACATCTAACAGACTCTCATCTTCAGGATAATAACATACTGTAGAATCATCCAAGAAGTTTGCATGTCTCGTTAGTGAATGATTTATTACCCATGGCTCCTCACGCCAAACTTTAACTCATCCATACACGCGAAAATCGTATCGCAATGTTTTTCCATTGATATAATATCGATAATATAATAAAAACGAAAATAACGTTACGATAATATAATAAAAACGAAAATAACGTTACGATAATATAATAAAAACGAAAATAACGTTACGATAATATAATAAAAACGAAAATAACGTTACGATAATATAATAAAAACGAAAATAACGTTACGATAATATAATAAAAACGAAAATAACGTTACGATAATATAATAAAAACGAAAATAACGTTACGATAATCCTTTATACTAATTTGAAAGTGATTGTCGTGATGGTGCCAGTCGTCACTTATGTACATGACATGTTGAAGCATAGCGGTTCATTTTCTTCTTTCTTTCATGAAAGTAATGCTTTGATTTTTATTTCAAAACTTTTTTTTTAAAGAAAATATGGACAATTTTGTATTCTTTTTTAATTTTGTTTTGTTTACTTGGAAAGGCTTAAGTTATAGTAACCAAGTGCTACTACATACTGTACAAGTCAATAAAAAATAATTCCATTTTAGATTAAAAAAAAGTATAATAAATGGGAAATTAAAAAATACCGCAATGCTAAACAGAAGTTGCCAACAAAGTTACTACTTTGCATCTTGGAATTAGTATGGTTAATTTGAATCTACTACTACTTTTGCTTATTGAGTACCCCTTTCAACATTTAGTACAGTGTGACTAACGTGATCAGGCTTCATCTTTTAACCACCACGATTAAATTCTAACCGTGGGTAAGAGCGTAAGCAGAGTATAAGAGTATAATAAAGTTAAAAAGAGTAAAACTTTGGGATCCGTCAACGGCGTCAACCAGGGATGGATTTACGGGGTGGCCCACCCTGGACCGGCTACGGTAAAAAATTGAGGGCTAGGGAAAAAAAATGCTGACTATATAAGGCCCTCAGATTGCAAGTGTAAAGGCCCACAAACCTATTTGGAGGGTTAGTGCAAGGGTAAAAATTATTTTATTAATCCACCCGTGCCGTCGACACTTACAAGACATACAGTGATGTAGCTATCCGATATGATATCGTTCTGGATGATTCAAAACATTTGATACTTTCGTGGTCGAAAATTAGGGTCTTTCATAGATAATATTTTATGGACAATTCTTATAATTTTAATAATGGGTTCCAGCAAAATGAACATAAACAAGGAAAATTTAAAATTGCAAACATGCGCTCAGCTTGAATAATTTAACTACAATTTTATGAACCCCCTGTACAGCATCTATTTACTAAATAGCATTTAAATATTAAAAAAAAACATTTATGCCCCGGAAAAGTTTGAGAACAATTCTAAAACTTATTCTTTGTGTACCGACTTCATGTAGTAAAAGGAGATGCTTCAGTTTTAAAAAAACAGCTAATCCTATTTTGATTAAAGTCTGTGGCAATGTTGCTAAGATAAGTAGGATGCGTTTAGTTTTCTTAAGTGCGTGTTTTATATCTAGCTACGATGCCAGTTCCATTCGATATTTATTTGCGACTACAGATAAATACAACAGTGAAGTTACTTCAAAAGTCTACGAAATGTAGGTAAAACAGTAAATATTAAGCCATTGCTTATGTAGGTCAGTGACGGAGCACTTTGACTTTGAATAACATATAATTATACATATAGCCAAATAAGTAGAAAGGCCTTTCTGCATGGAATCTGAGGGCCTTTATTATTATTTTTTACCCTGACCGGTCCAGAGTTGACCCCCCCTTAAATTCACATGTCTTTAAAATTTAGCTTTTTGCAAGGAAAGTAATGAAAAAAATTAATACATAAAGCCGTTAATAACCGATAAAGTTGGTTTCTGTTACAGATTATACCCAATCGAAGCGGATTGGAGGTTTAAAGGATCCGTTGCATTTATTTAAACGAACAACAGCCTATGTAAGAACGGCCTAAATTATAATGTTAAGTTTAATGTTTTTTATAAATTACAAATCAATGCAATCCCAGTTTTCCCATCCACCTTGGTGGATGGCTTGAATGCTAGTATAATAAAAACGAAAATAACGTTACGATAATATAATAAAAACGAAAATAACGTTACGATAATATAATAAAAACGAAAATAACGTTACGATAATATAATAAAAACGAAAATAACGTTACGATAATATAATAAAAACGAAAATAACGTTACGATAATATAATAAAAACGAAAATAACGTTACGATAATATAATAAAAACGAAAATAACGTTACGATAATCTTAATTACAAACGCTACAAACGTCTCTATTTTCTTACTTCAAGTGACCTGCCAAATTGCACGTGGGCAACAACATTCAACCAAATCTATAAAGGTTTGGTCAGCACAAGACATTCTTTTTGTTGTGGATCGCTGTATGTGGCCCGCCGGCTAAGTTGGACAATTTGTCGGCAGTCGGCCTAGTTGCATATTTAGCCGACAAACGTGGGCTAACTTGGACCAATATTTGTCGCCCAACTTGGAGCGTCCCAAATTTGATGGAATCTTAAATCGGGAACAATACGAAAATCTGAAATTCGGTTTTCAAAATTTGATGCGTTTTACTTTCGTTAATTGAATTTCCCATTGAATATGTAATATTATGTACATTCTAATTAATGTTGCCCCCATCTGGCCAGTTCCTGGCTACGCGCCTGTATGAAGGTACAATGCGTCTGTTGGAAAGTAAAACTTGTATTGAAAGAGTTGTGGTAACGTAACGAAATAAATATATCTGATAAAAAATAATGCTACATGCAGTTGTTATATTTTATGGATGCTTCGTTAAGTATTCCAGTGCTTTGTATTTCAAACGTTTTGTAACAGGAAACTTCTTGTTTAACTTCTACCAATTTTGCAATCAACCTTGCTGTTGGCATATTATGTAATGACCAGGGTTGAAAAATTGAAAATGTCATGTCATTTTGTGCATTTTGGGTATATTCAGCCTAGCGTACACATTTTGGGCATATTCACCCCAATTCTTTTCAAGTGTTGAAATATTTTATAACCGGAAGTTCGTATTTAATAAAGTTGTAAAATCCAAAATTTATTATTAATGAAATTTCATTTTTATAGAAATGTTTGTGTTGAATGTTTTTCAATTATCAAAATTTGGAGACACTGGTCAAATGTTCCTTTTAAAACCCCGTCAAGTCGTCTATAATAAAGTTGAGTGTTTGACACTTTTGATAGTATATGAATTTTGCATCATTTTTAAGTATTTTTGAAATCTTTTCTTAATCAATTTTTTAAACTACTCATAATAAATAATGAATTAGGACAATTACATTTTTTAGAATATCAATATGAAAACTCTCTTCAGAATGGATGGGCTTGAATATGTCATAAAAACAAACATGCCTGCCAGAAATGGCAGGCATTTCCAAAGTAAGACATTTTCAGCGTTTTTGGCCTTTTCAGGGCATTTTTAGGTGGGCAGGCATAAAACTAGGGTTGACAAGTGGCTTGTATTGGCCTGGAATGTAATGGATAAAATCCAGTTTCAGCCGGCCTGGAGTAAACTGCTTGGTGGAAATAATTAATTAAAATTAATTTCCAAATCCATACATTGTTTTTTGCCTGAGGACTATTTTCAGTACTACCATATTTTCACGTTGCAATAGCCAAGCTTTCCCATTGGCAATTCGGGTTTTCATTATCACTTCAGACCAACAGTCACCCTGGATTGGCTATCAATCGCTTCGTTTTGTCTTTTTCTCACCAGCGCGTACAATTATCTGTAATGACAATAGATCGTCACAAATAAAACAATGAGAGTGCTAGTGAAATCAATGGAAATGCATGATGTACATACATAGTTAGCACAATAAGAAACCGTAACCACTTCTTGATATCCACTGCGTTGTTGAGTTGCCTTGCTCACAAGGTTTTGTAGACGGACGGGATAAACTCGTCTATAAGAAAGTTTCACTTTCTAAAAAGCGGACATTTGTTGCTCTCATGAACGTCCATACGTGACGTTGCGGTAACAAATTATGTCCAGGTTTAGTGTTTCTGTCTGTGCAAAGTTTGGGAATAACCGAACTTGCAATTGTAATTTATAATTTCTAATGCCAATACCAGTAATGCCATAACTGGTACTTGCTAAAATACCGCAATTACATTATTCAAATAACCGAATATGCACTTGCAATTAGTTCAGAAGTTACTTGCAGTTGGTAAAACAATCCAACTGCAAAAACATTTGGATATAATTGCACCGATAAGTGTAATTGCAAGTGTAATAGCAATTTGTAATTGCGAGTTAACTGATTTACAGTATAACTTGTCGGCGAAGAGGCGAAATGATCTGTGCATTTTTGATTGGCAGCAAAATGATATACACACATCAATTGAACAAAGTGTATTGAATAAAATGATCTAGACGCAATGCACAATCAAACACAGATGCACAAATGAAATATTTAATGAAAATTCCTTTAAACCTTCCAAGGCTAAAATATTGTAAAATTTTATGCAAATTAGAACATTTTGATACTAATCGAAAATTCACTTGGATTATTTTGATTCCTCGCCGACGAAATTGTTCAGTAAGTACAGTAACTACAGTCGTTAAGACTACTCGTGATTATTATGTACCTTAGTTATTAGAGCAGAATGACTTATTGAGGCACCTTGTGGAATTTTGTGTTCAAATTCGAAACGGCAATTAAATTGATAAGTATTTTTTAAATTGCAACTTCTTGCCGTGCAAGCACTTGTAATTGCAATTGAATTTCTTGCAATTTCAGTTGTGCTTAACCTGTAATTGCGAGTATTTAATGATTTTGTAATTGCAATTTAAGTACACAGAAATTGTACTTGCACCAACAATTAGAAAGATCATACAGAAGTGAATGTCTCTTAATTAGAAACCTCGCTACAAATAAAATCCCAACCTGTCTCAATATTGTGTTTTTTTATTCAATAAGATCTGGAACCGGGAATTAGGTCTAAAGAATATTGGCTGAATACCTATGAATGATTATCTGGAACGAAATATTAAATGCACTATGTATTTATTTTGTTCTTGCAGAATTTATTCAGTACACAATATTTTAAAATACGTGAACAGGAGACCTAAAGTTGCGTTGCATAGATGACGATAATTGCTGTAACACCAATGAAATCCCAATATTCTGTTTTTTATTCAATGAGAATGAGTAGTCCCACAACATTTCTAATGATGAAATCCAAATAAACCGGAGTAGACTCCCTTTCAAAGTAATGGAACGACCCAACTTGTATGGCAATGTTTCGAGTAGACAAGACTTCTAGCCTGCATATCTTCCGATCTTCATATGTTGTAAGTTTGCTCGATTGTACAATCATCAACTTTTTCAACTCCTCCATTTTCGAAGGGATTTCAAATGATCGATCGTAACAAATGATGAAGCCCACGATGATGACGGCTGAAATGTCTAATAAAAATATTGCTAGAATCGGAGCGAATTTTATTAGTTTCAGTGCAAAGGAGAACCCAATTACAGCACCGCAAATCCCAATAAATTTGTATGAAAAATTATTACAAGCAAACACTTGGTTGACCGAACTAGCGAAGATTTGAAGTTGACGACAAGCTGTGAAAGCGGTTTTTAAAGCTTGTGCTGTGACTTGGTTATATCTGTGAACCCAGAATTATGTAAATTATTAAAAATTCAAAATATTCTTGACATTATATGCAAAAATTTGGAAAGTTACTGAACGGTGTGAAGGTTTAGTTCCAGGACCGCGAACACATGTTGAAAGAACGAGATCTGAATGAATTGAATCGAAAAGGAAGCCGTATAAGTGAATCCAATAATGGCCTCCATAAAACAGAAGATCAATTGCGCAGGATAAGTGCCAAATGGTGGACTTAGCAATGAAAACAAATGAAACTTGTATTTCGGTCTAACTATGACGAATAAAGCAACGAGAGCCGTGAAGTTCAATGGAACGAGAGGGTACAGCATTATGAAACGTTCTTCTATGGAATATTTGTTTTGACAAATTTCTCGGAAGAATTTGATAGTAGGTGTAAATCTCCCAGAAATTATTGGGATTACTTTTTTATTGACGTATAACCAAAATGATACCGACTCATTCCAAGAAATATGCTTCCTGTTGTTTTTAGCAGTCACTCCCTTTTCATAAAATAACTGGTTCAAAATTCTGACAAATAACTCTGGTTGAAGCAATGCAATGGGAAACATCCAACAAATGCCTAAAATTGCACCAGTTAGCCTCAAGAGATGAATTGCTCCTTCAAATATTTCAAAATTCGAAAACAAATATGAATGGAACAGTCTCCATGTAATTACTATCAAGTGTGAAACATTCAGAAATTGTAAAAACCACCAAACGTTTTTTTTCCACTGTTTAGATTGTACACGGGCTTTTTGAGTATTCTCGTCGAATTCATACGGAATGAAGCAGAAGCTACAGAGAAATTTTAAATACATTAAATTAAAGCGGACTTCATGACGTGAGAACATTTTTGGTGGAAGTGACTGATAGCGAGTATGAGTTACGGAAGGTTTCGAAAATATAGTCATCCCTTGCTATAAATGGCAGTAAAGAAAGATGGAAAAAGCACAACCCGGATGTTAATGTTTCTGACCACAGTCGTCAGGGAAATTAAATTGGATGGCTTGTATTAAATAGCAAATTATAGCCCTAAGCATTTTTCAGACATGATTGTACCCAATTATCTATTTTTCGTAATTGTTCACTCAGAATTACTCATTGATATATTTCTTAAACATGTGACCCTATCCCTAGTAGAAGCTATTGGTAACATTTACGTCCGGTGATGGTCAGGAACGTAAAATGTCGTCAAAGCACTCTTTCATCAATCGAAAAATCTTTACGTAAACCCGACGTTTCATTGACTACTTATTATGTACGTAAAATATTGATGGTACATTAGACTGAATATGAACGTCAAAATTTTACCACAATACATAGCTACTAAGCAGGTAGCATGAACGTCTCCTCAACGTTCCTGACGTTCCAATATTTCTGACGTTATAAAGCATGTGCGCATGTCTGTGTGCAAGTTTGAATCCCCATTCAGTTAACTCAAAACCATGAAAGTCCGTCCATCTTGAGTTTTACAAATCTCATGGTTCTTCCTCTGTTGTTCAGCTTGGTAAGTTAATTTTCAAAACATTATATTTGCTGTTGATGCAAAATTATTGGGTAAAATTTGTACATTAGGTTTAGGATATCATTGTTGTCATTTAAAATGCCAAAAGCAGTTAGTGAGCGTCATTTGCGAAGAATAATAAATAAAGCCGTCGATTCGGAATTAGAATCCCTATCAAAATCCAGTGAATCAGTTTCAACGAATGTGTCCTTAAATATTAACTCAAACCAATCTACATGGCTAAACCAGAATCGACCTGCATTTAGTTTGAATAAATCAACTACATTTGAAGAGTTCAGCAGTGGCGAATGTGAACAGTGGAGCACTTCCGAATGCGCCAATAATGAAAATGAAGATGTTTCCTCCGACTGCTCAAGTATTGATGAAACGGGTGAAAAGGATTACAATGTTGATCAACAGTACAATATTACAAACATAAATGACCAGATACGACTTTGGGCAGTTACTGAAGAAATCAAACAATCTTCCTTGGGAGCGCTGCTCAGAATTCTTCGCCATTACCATCCAACTCTTCCAAAATCCGCCAAAACGCTATTGCAAACTCCAATTAATGCTCACATAATCAGCACGGATGTGGACGAGACATTATATTTAGGAATTAAGGAAGGCATTATTCGGAAAGTAAAGCGTGGAATGCTCCAACAAACAACAAAATTAATATTATATTTTAATATTGACGGAATTCCGCTGTATAGCAATTCAAATAGAAGTTTCTGGCCAATTTTGGGACAAGTTAAAGAATGCAATGATAGCAAGCCGTTTCCAATTCAAATTTCCTTACACAATTCTAAGCCAAAGGATGTGAAATTATATTTTCAAAATTTTGTGAATGAGATGAGTGAAATTATTGCCCAAGGTATAAATGTTGATGATACTTTGTACTCCATCGATTTAAAAAAGTGTTTGTTTATCTGTGATGCCCCGGCAAGAGCATTCATTAAATCGGTAAAAGGGCACACCGGATATTTTGGTTGCGGTAAGTGCGAGGCCGAGGGGAGTTGGATGAAGAAAATGACATTTCCAATGGAATCTGGAAATTTACGAACGGATCGTAGCTTCACAAATCGAGACCAGGAAGAGCACCACCTACACCCATTTCGTACAGAAAAATTACCTCTTGAATCTATAGGAATTGGAATGATTAGCCAAGTGCCTCTTGACTACATGCAGCTTGTGTGTCTTGGAGTAGTAAAAAAGTTAATCTCCCTCTGGTTGCGGGGACCATTAAAAATAAGATTGTCCTCCATACAAGTGGAGTTAATTTCCCAACGTCTTCAGTCTATGAGGAGTAGGATTCCAAGCAATTTTCAAAGGAAACCGAGAGAGTTGAAATATTGTGATAGGTGGAAAGCCACGGAATGCAGATTATTTTTAGTGTACATTGGTCCGTTGGTGCTTAAAAATATTTTGAAACCGGAGGTTTATGACAACTTTATTCTACTAAGTGTTTCCATAAGAATTCTACTAGGAAAGCGACAACACCTTTATCCGATTGCGAACATCTTATTGGAAAATTTTGTTAAACATTACAGCGAACTTTATGGCCAAGAGAATATGGTTTACAACGTTCACAATTTACTGCATATATGTAATGAATCCATGCAACATGGCAATTTGGACTCCTTCAGTGCCTTTTCTTTTGAATCGTATTTAGGACAACTAAAACGCAAATTAAGATCCGGGAACAAGCCATTGCAACAACTGCACAATAGACTTGGGGAGTGTGCCGTAATGGATTCAGTCGGACAGTTAATAACGTCCCAACAACTTCAACAGTTGCATAGTTCAGGACCAGTTATTCCTGGAATGCAGGATGAATTGCAGTATCGAAAGTGTATAGGAAAACACTTCACGCTTTCTACCATCTTCCAAGATTCATTTGCTCAAACGAACGACGGTTCAGTGATTCAGGCAGTAAATTTTGTCAAAAAGAATGACAATGTTCTGGTTTTATACAGAAAATATACAAAACTTCGAGACTTCTTCAAATACCCTATTCCTTCAAATCAGTTGAATATTTCATATGTCAATGTGAACAGTGCAAATATATTCAGCATTGAATTTAGTCATCTTGTAGCTAAGATGTTCCCAATGGAAACAAATACTGACTTAGTTGTGTTTCCATTATGCCATTCTGATGGATAAATTTTGTTAAAAACTGTTACAGTTATTTAAATTATTTGGTTATTTCCTCATCTGCGTACTTGCATTATTTTTATTTCAGGGTTTGAGTCACTAACAACCACCAAAGGAAGTAAGTTTGTTTGGTAACACTGTATGTTTTTGATGCGGGGCTAACGCAAAGCGATCTTATTTTTTTGAGGTGAAGGAGCTTTAATTGAAGGATGTTTCAATGGAAATAAAATAAAGTCGAAAATATCTTTATATAAAAATAATGTTTAAACCCGAATCCATAGGTTTGCTCAGACATTTTTAATAAATTTGATAATTTGTTTTGAAAATCAGGATTAAAAATTTCCCATTTCGATCACTACATTCCGGGTACCACTTAGATGATTGTTATCATAAAAATTAAGATAATACTACTGCTTTCAAATTTCTAGACTATTCGTGGAAAACCATGTTTGCCGTTGTCGATTTTGTTTTGGAGAAAGCCAAGGATGGTACAACTCCATGTGAAATAGTACATATGAGCTGGCTTACACCAGATATGAAACATTGCTTTTGGCCTAGGAATAGTCAGTATGCGAAGGCTTTCAAGAAAGGAGGTAAACCAGGAAATACCTGGAAAAAGTGGCCAGTCATTGTCAAATCATTCTCAGGTAAATATATATTAGAAATATTAGCAGTCCTTACTGAATTTTGTTAAATTATTTATATATTTACGTAATTCTGCCTTGCAGATGATCTTCAGATTGTTCGGGAGGCACGGGACAAATTACTGGATGGAACCTTTTCGACAACTGAAGCCTCGGATCAAGAAGTTGTAATAGTACCGATGGCGTTAAATAATATCAGTGGTAATGAGTCATCCAGTGACTCTGACGATTCGGCACCGACTCCCAAAAGACCGAAAGCTCTGCCCAAAGCCCCGGCAATACCGAGTACTTCCTTTTTTGGACTTTTGGACCAAACTAGACCAGCAAATAAAAGCACTGAGGTACCTGTTGGCCCAACTGTTTTCACCAGTACCATTCAGTCTGATACTGCTCAACAAAGTAACACTCAAGATATCCCGACTTCGTCTATTGCTGCCGTAGGCACTCCATCACGAACGGTTTCAAGTTGGTGTTAAAGATTGTATACCTCCCTATTCTATGACTATTATTACTGCGAATAAATTAATTTATACATATTCAATTGAATTCAGAAATTAATTATAATTAGTTAGTACAGTCAATATTTGATTAACTGGTTAATTTCTATACTTACAATAATTATTGCAGGCTTGGACAAATCTGTTCTTAGAAGACTTGAGCGTGTGGAGCGAAAAATTGATGACGTCCTAGCGTTTATGACGAGACTTAAAGAATCCAATAATGTCCTTTTAGATATCCCAGAAGAATGCCCTCGCCTTCCACTGGAGTCTATTAATGAGCTCCAATTATTGGAATCATTCCTTGAAATAGAGACAAACTTAAAGATTCTAGTGGGTTTTAGTGTTTTTGCAATTTGTAACTGTGTAGAACAATTATAATAAATAATTAGTTATTTAAAATACGATTCTAACTAAATATTACGTATTTATGTATGCAAATAGGTAACTTTCATGGCAAAAACAGGAGGAAGTGGAGCCAAGGAATCTACTGAACGCATCCTGAAGAACATTTTTGGCAATGATGTTGCTACTCAACTTAACTGGAAAGGCGTCATCAAGAAAAACTTGACTCCCAAAATTGGGATTAAAAAATATCCCAGAGTGGTGAAACTAATTACAAGTAAATTATTACCTTCAACTAATTACGTTTGTACTATATTACTATTGAATGATATACATACATATAACACGTTAAATCTCCTAATATCATGGATTTCAAATTTGTTGTAGGCAGCGTTCAATTGATCGAGCCAGGAGCAACGGAGAAATCTATTGAAGATTGTATCAAGTATTGGCTGAAGCACTCAAAGCGCCGTGGTGGCTTTTGTCAAGTTGCGATCTCTATTTCACACCAGCAGGACTAACTTGTTATATTTTACTTGACAATATTTTATAAAGATGTTTAAAAATAAAATAATTTGATGATTGCTGAAATTGCAGTTAATTGAAGTTTTTGCAATTTTTGCATATAAATAAACAACTGTAGATGCATCCGTTATTTATAAGTGCATACTTTTCGTAAATGAGACCGTTTAACGTTACGTCGCATGAACGCCGCGATGTAACGTCCGTTGAACGTAATTTTGAAGGTCCCATTTACGTAAAAAAAACGGACATTTGTTATTCACATGCACGTCAAATGTTTACGTCCTTGCGACCAAATGACGTCCGGATTTGACATTGCATTTACGTTCATGTTACCATTATTTCTACGTAGTAATAACACAACCATATATTTGATTACTGGTTTAATTGGACCAAAGTTATTAAATTTAGTTTTCAACGAGTGTGTATGCACATTAGTAGGCTGGGGAATATTTCGCTAAATTTTGGGTTAAAATTTCGCAAATTAAAATTTATTTTTCGCAAATTTCGCAAAAATTTGCAGATCATTTCGCAACTTTCGCAGCCTTTAGTTTTTATTGAATGACAGTCTAAAAGAAGTACCTTAACTATTATAGAAAATTCCGTTACACCGAATCGCTTAAATTGTGATAATTACTTAATCATTGTTGTCATCCGAATTGTCTGGGTGAACTGTTGAATCGTGAATTACCACTCGCATATGAAAGTCAACATTTTCTTAGGGAAGTTTTAGGCGCTGGAGAGCAAGAAGCTTTTTTAAATAAGAAAAGCTTGTCTCAGCTGGAGCGCTACTACTGGGTACGCAAATTACTTTTAGTACCAACTCCGACAAATACGGTATGTCTCGAGAAACTTTCAGACAAAATTCCATAACGCCTATTTCCGCCGATTAAAATTCTCCATTTTACTCAGTGTACGGTATTGAACCAAATCTAATGGAATCGGCCTAATCAAAACTTTTGAAAGCGACGAATAAATGTGCTTGCAAATATTTTCCCGGCAAAATCAAGGATCCAGAATTGGAGCGTCTTCCCAGAGTTTATTTGTTGGGTGTTTTTTATTGAGATAAAGCGACAATTTATCAGTCCACTTTCCGGAAACTGCTGTAAACTTTTTCAAGCTGTGAAATTGTATTTTTAATCTGTTTGTATTTTCATTTCTCTTAATTACTTTTATTGTTCGACTATTTACTGCAAGCTGGCAGAATTTCATTCTTAAATTTGAAACTTTATTAAAGAATTTACTGCATTAAAAGTTGGCTCCACGAAAATTATTGAGTAAAAGCATTGCGATAAATCATAGGATTTAAATATGTGAAGTAATGCAAACGCGAAAGGACGGGGCACGTTTCTACAGCATGAGTGTCAGTTGTTCGTTGAATAGACATACCACCGAATTTAATAATAAAAATTTCAAAATAGTACTGGTCTATGTAAAATATTTTACAAGATTCAGGATTATGTAATGCGATTTAGTATTTCGCACTTAACCTTCCCATTTCGCAAATTTCGCATTTTTCGCGAATTTCGCAATTTATTTTTTTATTTTTGGATTCTGCCGACATCTGGGGTTACGTTTCACCCCCATGGGAGTACCGTAACTAATCGTTTTTAGAATTTCGCATTTTTCGCAAAATCCCAAGCCTACACATTAGCAAGTAAAATTACTTTTAAAATAGGTTTTATGTCTTATAATTTTTTGTGGTACATTTCGGCACGATTAATCCTACCGGGTATAATATTACCCGGATCCCATGAAAAGACGAGATTAACAAAATGATATGAGGTGCGTTTTTACGCACATATATAATTTCGTTAGGTAATAATCAGGAGCCTGTCGACAATCTGGTTCTTAAAGGTCACATACAACCGGGTAACCCGTTACCCGAACGGGTCCAAAGAAATTATTTAACTCCGTGAAGTACTTTTCAGAGACTACTTTTTTTCCTAAGAAACGAAGTGTTTTAGTTTTGCAGCTTGTTAGGAATTTTCCCAAAGTCCTTTGATTTATTCCTGACTTTCAAATTAAAAAAATTAATGCTATCCTTGAGTCATTTCATCCGAAAGGCCTGATTTCCCGATGATCACGTATCATACGAAGAAATGCATCTCATATTGCCCGTTAAATATTTGTCAGGGTAGGTAGATTACATGGTATCTTCGTCCCTGGAGATCCCTTATGATAAGATTAGTTGCTGGAAATGTTTTGAATTCGGAGCATTTGCATAGTTTCTGTGGAAATATTAATATTTGTAAATTCAAAATAGTTTAGACAAAGGAAATTAACAGAGAGAGAATGAACAATAGTTGTTTCTTTTATATTCAACCCATGTTTTAAAACTTTAGACTTATACCAAAAAATGCAAACCAAAATAATTTTGAAGTTGAACGATGCTGCTCTCATTTATTTTAGTATAACAATTAAATTTTACCGCTTGATAAAAAAATTACCCAAAGCATTTAATGTATTCCCGTATTTCAAATTTAGAAATAATGTTATCAGGTAGTGTCATCCGAAAGTCTGAATCCATTATGCTCGTTAAATATTTGTCCGTGGATTTAGCTGTCATGACGTCTTCGTCCCAGGTTGTTTGATTGTTGCCTCATTAGTTCATTAGTTGTTTCAAATGTTTGAATTTGGTGCATTTACAAAGTTTCTCGGAAAATTACTATTATAAATTCAAAAAATCCTAAGATACCAACTATGGCAAAGAAAGGAATTTAACAGGAACAGTATGAATTAAAAATACGCCGGATACGCCTTTTTTAAACTATAAGCAAGCTAAACAAACAACAAATACATCCTAACCAAACTCTGCATTTTTAAATTTAAATTTCTATTCAATTAGGAGGAGAAAGCCGACAACATTCCTAAATATGAAATCCAAATAAACCGGAGTAGACTCCCTTTCAAAGTAATGGAAGGACCCGACTTGTATTTCGGGTAGACAAGATTTCCAGTCTGCATATTTTTCTATCTTTATGTGACTTCAAATGACTCGACTGTATCCACATCAACGTTTTCAACTCTGCCATTTTTGAGGGAATCCCAAAAGCTTGGTTGTATCCAACGACGAAACCACCGAAGGCACTCACCGCAACGTCCAATAAAAACATTGCTAAAGTTGGATGGGAATTTAATACTTTCAGCCCAAATGAAATCCCAATTAAACCAGTACAAATACCAGATATTTTGAGCGAGAAATTAACAAAAGCGAACACTTTGTTGATTAAACTTGAAAAGACCTGCAGTTGCCGAAGAGCCCTGGCTGAGTTTTTCAATGTTTGCGGAGTGGCTTTGTAATTTCTAAAATATTACAACAGAATAATTAATCAATTAAAATTTTAAAATCTTGTTCGAATTTCAAATTAAAAAATCAGTTCAAAATTTTGTGAAATTACTTTAGAATAGCGATTTCACGTTCCAACACTGCGAAGACGTGCTCAAAGAATGTGAGCTGAACGAATTCAGTCGAAATGCTGGCCATGAACGTAAATCCAATTGTGGCCTCAATTAAGCATATAATTAGTTGCACGGGATAAATTTGAAACGATGGACTTGCAGCGAATACAAATGATACTTGTCTCTGGGCCTGATTACGACAAGTAAAACAAGAATGATCGCAATGTTGAATTGAAAGATAGGAAAGATCATGATCAAGCGTTCTTGGACAGAATATTTAGTTTGGAAAATGTCTCGAACAAATCTGACAACAGCCTTCAATTTTTTAGCATATACTGAAGATCTTGTAAAGAGATACAACCTATAGAATACAGCATTATTTCTATTGCTAAAAACAAATTTCTGTTTATTTGTAGCAGTAACTTCGTTGCCGTAAAAGAGTTGGTTCAAGATGTTGACATAAAGTTCTGGTTGAACTATAGCAATCAGAAACATCCACCAAATGCCTACCAGTGACCCGATTATTCTCACTAGATGAATTGATGCTTCCAAAATTTCAATTTTTGAAAACAAATATGAATGGACTAGTCTCCATGAAAGTATTAAAAAGTGAGAGATACCCATGAATTGTAATATATACCAAATGTTTTTCTTCCATTGTTTCGACTGTACTCGGGCTTTTTCTGTACTTGCATCGATCTCAAATGGCATTAAACAGAAAGTACAAAGAAATTGGAAGTAGTTTAAATTAAAACGAACTTCGTGCCTTGAAATCATTTTTGCTGATAGTTACTCGTAGTGAACTGGTATTACAGACGTTTAATTCAAGCCGTGTGAATAATTGTTATTTGTAATTGTGAGTACACAACTTTTATTTCGGGCTTCGTTTCCGACTCTTTCCAAAACCAAGACTGTCCCAGTTGACTTGCTTCGAGGGTTTGTAAATTTCAAAACGAATTATTAACTTTGTAATTAGTATTGCTTGTCGAGAAAACTACACGCGCAGTGTTATGTATTTTGTACGCCTGAATTAGTTAAAATACAGGTATAATTTTACAAGTAATTGTTTCCACGATAGAAATATTCTCTTATTTTTGAAATAATTCCTTACTGAAAATTAATTACCTGGCCAGGAATACAAAAGGGTTCGACCATTTTTGTGTTGTATAGAGACGTTGTTCTGTTCTCTTGGGATCGTTATCCAGGCATGGAAATTTTAATGAGGGAGCTGTAAACTGTTCGACGTTAATTGTCACATCCATCTTTCTCAAAAATATGATCCAGTGATAACAGCTCATAACACATAGTTAAACGTATTATAACATACCAAAGAGTGATTGTGCTTTTCAACTAAGGTTTACAATGCTAAATTAAGAACTGATTTACGGCTCAGAACATCCAATATGGGAAACGAACACCCTTTCTTTAGTGCATATGTATGCATATCTGTAATATAAGTATAAAAGTAAGTAACTAAAAAAAAGAACTAAATAATACATATAAAAATGAAAAAATTAGTTTATACAAACTCTGAGGTTTTTTCACAATTCATATAAAAGCCGCTAATTGTTTTTAGGTAAGACAATATGTTGTATAGGAAATAACATAAACGCTTGTAATTTAGCAAGTCAATATGGTAAAAATCGGATGCTTTGTAAAGATTTATGGGGCGTCCAATGGTGCTGCTGCGCTGGAGCTCTGTAACTCCAATGGAGTTTGAATTTAATCTTATGAATCATACAGACTACGCATGGAGACCAAGTTTTAATAAAATTGAAAACGGATTATTGAGTTTTCAAAAAAAAACGGGTAACACCGGGTTGCTCAGACTAATTACGTTCATGCATGAATACTTCAAAGATATATGTATGTATACATAGGGAGTGCATCAAGTTTTCAAAACATCAGAGTAACTCCGAAACGATGTCACCGGTTCCGCTCATCTTAAATCTCACATAAGCTATATAACTGGTTACTATATGTATGTACCAAGTTTCAATAAAGTTAAATCATGAGATACTGAGTTATGCAAAACCCGGGTAACTATAATACGGTTCGACCCATTGAGCTCATCCACAAACTCACGTAAGCTTTAGGCTTGCAGACTGTGTGCACCTAATTTTAATACAAACTAATAACGGATTCTTAAGTTATCAAAGCGCTGCCCGTACATATGTGGTAACTCCGAAGCAGTTGTACCGATCGAGCTCATCCACAAATTCACGTAATCTTTACGCCTGGAATCTATGTGTAAGTTATTGTATATGTCACAAAATCTAGTCATGGGTTCTTGTGTTATCGTGTCGACAGTCGTACGAGCATTACCCGAGTCGAAATTTTGGTCAGTGCACCGTTATTAGAACGTTAAATTATAACCGCAATTACAGTGCACTGTCGCTATAAGAGCACCGATAAAGCACGCAAACGCGCTCTTATAACGGTATGCTCTTATAGAGAACATACATACATCTAAATACATTCAAATACTGACTATACATACATTACATAGATATACATTATATGGATGTGCATTATAATACGACAACATCACTACACAGGATATAAGATTATAAGGTAAACCAAAACTTTATTTAGAAATATTATCAATTTTTCAATTCATGTTTGTTTAGAATGAAATAGTAATTTGAGCCTACCGAAATTCATTGCGAGGGATTTGCCTACAATATTTTTAATTGTATCCAGAGAATACAGCAATTCAGGTTCATGTGAATCCTGGCAAACTACAGCCAATGCTTAAGTTTTTTCCACTGAAAGCAAAGCGTCTCTGGATGGTATTTGAGAAATTATTTCTGACTCATTACTTTCTGGATCGGGCTCTACATCCTCTCACCATTTTCACCAAAAATACGTGAAACAATATCGTGGTCTGTTTCCATGCCAGCAGTTGCGAGCTGAATGTGAATAAATGTAAACTATAAATGGAAGGACCCGACTTGTATGGCTGCATTTCGAGTAGACAAAATTTCCAGCCTGATTATTTTTATTTTACATGATGTCAAATTGTATTATGCCTGAAATCAATAATGTTTGCAATCCAGTCTACTAGAACGAGTACCTTTATTAAGATATCTTTACAGCTTGAGAGATGAAGTTTGACTGCCTCTTTAGCTTACATTTATGTTTCCTCTGTCACGTAGAACGCGTGGAATGTGCATGCCAATATCCCAAATACTTAACATCACTATCATGATTACTTAAATACCAACACATCTCCCCTTTTATAAGTAAGCACTGCATTACAATTTCAACGTTTATCATAAGTCAAGAAATCGGGCTTTTTTACAATACGCCCTGTACGGGTAACATATCTCCCTATGTTAACAGAGGGAGGCTGGGAGTGCTCTTCCTTCATAGTTGTTGGGCTTTCAAGTGCCTTGACAATATGGTCACTAGGAACTGTAGAAAGCGTTTTGCGATTCCTCCGATATTGACCATCAGGAGTGTCAATTACATATGACCTTGGCAAATCCAATTTCTGTACCACTTCCCCCCATTTCCTCTTGTCTTGAATCCAGACTTTCTCTCCCTGTTGAAGTGGAAGAAGTTCTTTTGCTCCGTGATGAGCGTCGAAATTTCTCTTTTGATTCGCAATTCGATGATTTTCTTTCTCCAAGAGCACATCATACGGTACAGTATCTGGCTTTAGTGTCATAGGTGCCCGTGGTAACTTTGTCCGAATTTTCCTGCCAAACAATAGCTCAGCCGGACTAAAGCCATTAGACAGGGGACTTGATCGATATTCAAGCAGCAATCTTTGCATATCTGTCTCTTTCTTAATTCCATTCTTGATGGTCTTGACCATAGCCTCAATAAACCCATTACTTTGAGCGTACATGGGACTAGACGTAACATGTTGGAATTCATACTCTTGTGCAAACTTTTGAAAATCATGGGTTTGGATGACTTTAAACTGTGGTCCATTATCACTCCTTACTATGTTAGGAATGCCGTGTCTTGCAAATGCATTCTTACAAAATGCAATAATTGCTGACGTTTTCAAGGATGTGAGCAGGGCTACTTCTGGATACCTCGAATAATAGTCACAGAGCAGCAAATACCATTTCCCGTTTTCATAAAATAAGTCCATTGCAATAATTTCCCAGGGACGTGAAGGGAATGCAGAAGGAATGAGAGGCTCACATCTGTTCACTTTATGTTGTGCGCATATAGTACATTGTTCACAGACATTTTTAATTTGCCCAGAAATACCAGGCCACCACACTGATTCCTTTGCTCGGACTCTACACTTAGTTATTCCTAAGTGGCCAGCATGTATTCTCTGAAGAATGTCATGTCGTAGTTTATGTGGAATCAGAATTCTACAATTTCGCATGATAATACCTTGTTGTATGTTTAAATCATCACGCACCACGAAAAATTGTTTCATATCATTGTCTAACATTTTTATCTTTGGCCAACCTTCGCATATATATTTATGCAATTTACTGCATACCGGATCAAGTTGTTGGGCTTCAAAAATTTCTTGAATCTTTTTCTCGGAAGCAGGAATAATTGACATTAACATACTAACCTGCGCTTCCATTTCCTCTTCCAAGTCATTTTTGTCAAGATTATCCAAGGGTTTTCGAGATAGCACATCAGCTGGGATTAACTCTTTACCCGGAACGTATACAATATTGTACGTATACCTCATCAAGCGCATTCTAAATCTCTGTAACCTTGGACTAAGTTCATCCAACAATTTGGTTTTCATGATGGATAACAACGGTTTATGGTCAGTCTCCAGTGTAAATTGGATGCCTGTGATAAAGTCTCGAAATCGCTCACAGCCCCAAGCACAAGCCAATGCTTCTTTTTCAATTTGTGCGTAACCTCTTTCCGTTTTGGTCAAAGTACGGGAAGCGCAAGCTACAACTCGGACAGTTTGGTCATTTTGTACTTGACGAAGTATGGCACCAAGCCCATAGGATGATGAATCAACTGACACTATAGTGTGTTTATTTAAATCAAAGATAGCAAGTGTGGGTCTCGAAGTCAGGATTTTTATTACCGCTTCAAATGATTTTTGTTCCGCCTCTCCCCAATGAAATTCTTTATTTAGTAAATTATTCAGGGGAGCAAGAATTGATGATAGATTCGGAATGAACCTGGCCAAATAAGTTACAAATCCAATGAAACTTCTCACCTCTGGCTCATCCTTAGGAATTTTCATATCCGCAATAGCCTGTAGCTTTTCCGTGTCAATGTGGATTCCCGTTGTATTAATTCTGTGACCCAAAAATCGAATTTCTGTTACTCCGAACGCACATTTTGTGGGATTTAATGTGATTCCCTTTTCTCGAAATTTTCTCAGTACTCGTCTCAAGTTTTCGTCATGTTCATCGACAGACTTTCCCCAAACGCAAGTATCGTCGGTGTGATTGCAAACGCCAGGCAATTCAAGTAAAATTTCAGACACTTGCTTGTTAAAATATTCAGGAGCCGATGATATACCAAAAGGAACACGTAGATAGCAGTATCTTCCGAATGGTGTAATAAATGTTGTGAGTAATTTCGAATTTGCATTTAATTTAGCTTGCCAAAATCCATTATTTTGGTCAAGTTTAGAAAACATCACTGCTCCAGCCATTTTTGCTAAAGAGTGTTCTACAATAGGCATAGGATAGTTTTCTCTCTGCACAGATTTATTAAGTTCTGTAAAGTCGCTGCAAACTCTAATATCCCCATTGGTTTTCGTTACACATACACAAGGTGCACACCATTCAGTAGGCTCATTAACCTTCTCAATTACTCCCATCTCCAGCATTTTGTCAAGTGCTTCTTTAAGCTTGCTCATTAAAGCTAGCGGGACGCGTCTTGGTTGACTAAGCGCATATGGCTTAGCGTTATCATTCAATTTAATGGTATATTCCCCTTCCATTTGACCTAATCCCTGAAATAACTCAGGAAATTCCTTATGGGGTTGTACTGATGATTTCAACTCAGTGATGGAGTAAATTCGTTTGACAAGACCCAATGCTTCACATTCATCAACTCCTAACAATGCTTTCTCCAGGTTTTCAACTACATAGATATTTGTTTCCAGTTTTTCATTCTTATAAGACAAATTCCCTTTAAACATACCCATTGTGGCTAGCATGCTGTGACCTGGACCAAACAATTTCCTATCGGATTTTTCCAACTTTATTTGCTTCAATTGTTTATCATAAAATTCATACGGAATCACGGTCACCTCTGCTCCCGGGTCCAATTTCATCTGCAGCGGAGTTTTTCCAATTTTAATTTCCGCTGACCATCGGCGTGCAGTTGCATTGTCCTTAGTTGACACTGCACCCAAGAAAGCATATTCCTCGTTCACACACTCGACTCTTGTCGTGCTGCCAGTATCTCCTTTTACTTTTTGAGCATTTTTACATACTCTGGCCCAATGTCCTTTTCTCTTACAAATATTACACTGGGAATCATTAGCAGGACATTTATCCTTTGTATGTTTTTTAGTTCCCCCGCATTTGAAACAGCACCATTTCCCCTTATTTTGATTTCCCTTGTTATCAACAGAGTTGCCGTTGTCTTTTCCCCGGAAGTTTTCACCTTTCACTCTATGCACAGCAGATGTCTTTTGCAAGTCTGCTTGCTGTTTTCGAACGGACTCGTAAGCACGCACCATTGTTATGGCTTTTTCGAGAGTAAGGTCCGGTTCTAGCTGAAGTTTTTCAGACAATTTGCCATCCGCAACTCCTACTACAATTCGATCTCGGATCAAATCATCCTGCAGATCCTTGTATTCACAGTGTTGTGACAGTCTGTGTAGGTCTGTGAGGAAATCATCAATGGGCTCACCCTCAAGTTGCACTCGTGAGTTAAATCGTGCACGTTCATAAATGACATTTTTACGGCCCATAAAATACGAATCAAACTTTTCAGTCACTTTCACATAATCTTTCTGGTCAGCGTCGTCAAGTCCAAACGTTTGTAAAATATCATCCGCTGGATCTCCCATAAGATAAATCAATCTATGGAGTTTACTTTCATTTGTACTGACTTTAAGGCACTTCATAAATCGCTCTAAGCGTCGTTTCCAGTTCGGCCATTCCGATGGTGCGGAAAAGGTGAACTGCTCAGGAGGACGAATATCCATTCCCATTGAGTTAATGTGAAAACAATTATTATTTTAACACTGCGGAGCCTGATACTTTTAACAGATTTACCGCTGCCACCATGTATTATGCCTGAAATCAATAATGTTTGCAATCCAGTCTACTAGAACGAGTACCTTTATTAAGATATCTTTACAGCTTGAGAGATGAAGTTTGACTGCCTCTTTAGCTTACATTTATGTTTCCTCTGTCACATAGAACGCGTGGAATGTGCATGCCAATATCCCAAATACTTAACATCACTATCATGATTACTTAAATACCAACACACAAATGACTCGACTGTATCCACGTCAATGTTTTCAACTCTGCATCTTTCCGTAACCACGACTGTTCTAGTTAACATGTTTCGAAGCACAGTTGCTCGCCAGGCTACCTAGTCGAGTCTATTCAATTCCCTTGGTCACATTATAATTTTATAAAACATTTCGTTTTCATTAGCAACATAACAACTATTTCATTTTCATTAGCAACATACAAATATTTCATTTTCATTAGCAACATAAAAAATATTTCATTTTCATTAGCAACATACAAATATTTCATTTTTATTAGCAACATAAAAAATATTTCATTTTCATTAGCAACATACAAATATTTCATTTTTATTAGCAACATAAAAAATATTTCATTTTCATTAGCAACATAAAAAATATTTCATTTTCATTAACAACATAAAAAATGTTTTGCTTTCATTCGCTAACTAAAAAATACTGATTTTTACAATCACATAAAGCGAAATATACTGTCTCGTTTAGTCCAAAATTTCCGGATTTTAGCTCATTATGTAAATATTAATTAACTACCGCATGTTTATTTGTATCAAACGACAAAAATAAGAAACCAGTTTGTAAAATATCAATGCAAGAATAAATTGCAGATTTTAGCGCAATCAACAATTGCCAGTCAGTCAATTAGTTTTCTGCAACTTTAATGGTAAGTTCTGAATAAACATTTTCCAATGCATTTGGCTTCATATCAAATTAATTTTGATTTATTAATAAAATAGGTTCGGAGACGGATAAATATTAAAGTGTGGAATATATCCCGGCTTTGAGTTATAACCAATTGCATTGCTAAACAATATTGGGGCAAGGATCTTACACTTTCAAGTCTGATGTGCTTCCGAAAACATCACTATCAATTCAAGCTGGGGTGGTTTAATTGATGTGAGATGTGTCCTTCCTATTTTCGATAGCACAGATAATAGGTGCTACATACTTCCGGAGAAGTAAAAAAAATGGAATAGTGAGATAAAATTTTGCGTGATATACCAAGAACGGAAACGTAATATCTTTCCAAAATTGAATGTTATTTGAAGCCTGAATAACGCTCTGTGCAAAAAGCGTCACTTTCACTTAATGAGATTGCTTCAATATTTTCTTTGTATTTATGACTTTAATGTATCTTGTAGTATTTTGTTTGTCCTGCTGGTCAACTTCCATATTAATGGAAAGGAACTGGAACCGGTTCGAGAACCTGTTTTATTTTCCGGATCGGTTCCGGAAAGACAAAATGTGCCGGACTCGAACATTTAGCTCGCGGTTTCGGGAACATAGTTGGATTTGTGAAAAACATTATGAAATCCAGCTTCATTGAAGATTATGAGCAATTTATCTTTACAGATACTATACTGTAGCGCTTGGTTGAATCTTTTTTGAAACAGTTCTGATGGACCGTATTTTGAAGACCCCCAACCAAAGATCCCAACCAAAGAAGATATTTCCCCTTGCACTTCCTTTGACATATTACCTTCATCCTTTTATATTCGGAAGATGACGTTTCCACAAAGTCAATATAAAATTAAATCCAGTTGTAGTTTAATCAGAAAACAGAAAGTGGCATAATTGCACCTACATTTGAATTACTAGGAAGGCCTGAAGTTCCTCCGTTTGAGGGTTTTTTTAATGTCAAGGATTGATCATAATATTTACATTTGGTCACAATACCTGATGCTATCGTATAATCTACCACTCTTTCAACCACACGGTACTTATGGCCCAAAATAAATAAATGCATATTTGCAATGACGGCTATTCCGCGCATAACTGGTTCTAAATTCCAACCAAAAACTCTGGTTGAAGCAGAGAAATAGGGAACATCCAGAAAATGCCCAAAATTGTAGCAGTTAGTCTCCAGAGATGAGTTACTTCTTCAAATATTTCACAATTCGAAAACAAAACTGAATGGAACAGTCTCCATTTAATTATTATCAAGTGTGAAACAATCAGGAACTGTAAAACCACCAAATGTTTTTCTTTCAGTTTAGACTGTACCAGGGCGTTTTGAGTATTTTAGTCGAATTCATACAGACGGAAGCAAAAGTTACTGAGAAATTTTAAATATATTAAATTAAAGCGGACTTCACGACGTGACATTATTTTTGGTGGAATTGACTGATAATGAGTATGTGTTACGAAAGGTGTCGAAAATATAGTCATCCCTTGCTATAAATGGCAGTTAAGAAATCTGGAAAAAGCACAACCTGGATGTTAATATTTCTCACCACAGTCATCAGGGAAATTAAATTTGTTGGCTTGTATTAAATACCAAATTATATCCAACTGCAGATTTTCATGAGCACTGTCATTTCAATTAGCCCAAAGCGTTTTTCAGACATGATTTTACCCAGGCGCGTAGCCAAGGGGGGCAATTGCCCCCTGTATAAACAGCATAACATGAAGTTTGCATGTCTCGTAAGTGAATGATTTATTACCCACGGCTCAAGGCACTCCTGAATAAGGGGGGACAGGGGGGACATTGTCCCTCCCAAAAAACGTCTGGGAGGGACAGGCTATACTACTGTCCCCCCACTTTTCAAGAATCAAATAAGTATTTTCCTGACTTTTTGCTGTTAAGACTGCAAAAAGATTTCATCTTTTTTAAAATCCTGCATAAATTGCTATTAGTATTATTTAAAAAACATGAAAGAATCTATTTCTTCTAAACAATAGTGTTTACACCGTGTTGCCAAACATCCTTTTCATTCTGGTATGTTCTTACTTGTGGATTTCGGTTCAGCTAGGTAACTACCAAATTATCTAAGTAGTAAAAGTTGTGGTTCATGACACTGTAGTCCGAAATAGATTTTTTAAAGCGACCCATTTTATCCTTGATAATGATTTTGAACTAATGTGATTCTATGTCAGCATTGAAATAAATTTCCAGTGTTGAAATTGTGTGATGGGGTGATAATTGAAATATAAACAGTTACTTAGGAATTCAACGCAAAGCGGCTTGTCAAGGAATTAGAGGATATTTTATATCCATCATTATTTGCTATTTTTGACCTTTTTAAATTTGGAATATTGTTTTCCACTACCTTCGTCGAACAATTTGACCTCCCCATACCAGGGGTCGGATTTATGTGGGAAGACGGGAAGAATCTTCCCAGGGAAAAAAACATTAAATATACGATGTTGGGAGAAACATTAACTTCAAAGAATTCACCGACTTAAACTTTGGTTCATTTGATCTGGTCCAACGTATGGACCAGTCCGTGTACTTCTAAACCAGTAAATCCACCGGAGAATGTTCCTTGGACCAAGATTGTGGTACAGCTCTTGCTTGGACCATACCAAAAATTAAAGAACAGATCGAACCATTCTCGTAGCTAGTTAGCAGTCAGTGCAATGACTATGATTTTGCTAGTGTCTAGTGTTTGTTACAAAAAATGCCTACTGCATGAGAGCTGTCTTTTGTGAAAGCTTGTTCTTTTAAAACTAAATTTCTTTTTAAAAATTAGACGAGCTATAATCTGCATGTTAGCTAACGGAAAATTATGAATAACCTTGTATGTACGTACATACATACGTTTGTATATGGTCAGTAGCAAAGAAACTAAAACTAATAAAATGTAAAAAAAAATTACTTAAAAAAATGTTGTCCCCCCACTTTTTTGAACTTTCCGGAGTGCCTGCACGGTTCCTCCCGTCATTAATTGACCTATCCATACGCACGAACATCTTATCGCTATGTTTGTCCATTGCGAGAGCAAAGGATTTCTAGATCAATAAATTTCTATAGAAATTGAAAAGCATTTCGATACGATTTTTGCGTGTATGGATGGGTCAAATTTTGACGGGAAGAAGCCGTGAGTAATAAACCATTCACTAAAGAGACGTTTTGGGTGATTGTAGAGTATATTTGTATTGTGTTCATCCTTGCTGGGCGGGTGATTTGAATGCATTGCGAAATCCCGATTTCACTTTGCCCTTTTCCTCTTCGATTCGACTTCAACCTTCAACGGCAACAAAAGTATGGTAACACCGGCTTTACATATTTTCATAATAAAAGCTTCTGTAACTTACACGCATCGCTTCGAGGGAATTTTTAAGCTGGATAGAATTATTAAATTAGTGAATTGTATATAATTCTTCATTATGAATAGGTCAAGCACGCCTGATATCCGCAGTTTCTTTTCGAAGCAAAGACGTGTGTCACAGGAACAGTAGGTTAAGCACCAGTTGAAACGATAGAAGCGAACCCAGGTCTCGAAATTCTCCGAAATCGGATCAAGCTCAATTGAAAATCTGGTCCAAAATCATTCAAATTTGATGGAATCGTAAAACGTGGAGAATTTTAAAATCTGAAATTCAGTTTGCAAAATTTGATGCCTTTTACTTTCGTGAATTGGATTTGCCATAGAATGTGTCAGTTCACATATGTACGTTTTAATTAATGTTGTCCCCCCTTGGCCAGTTCCTGGCTACGCGCCTGATTGTACCCAATTATCTACTTTCTCTAATTTTTCACTCAGAATTACTCATTGATATATTTCTTAAACATGTGACCCTATTAACACCCAACCATATATTTGATTACTCGTTTAATTGGACCAATGTTATTAAATCTAATTTCCTCTGCCACTGAGCATAGGATTTCCATGTGCGACCTAGCATAGTATTTTCTATGAGACTTAATTAGTATTTCCATGTAAGACTTAATATTATATTTCGGTATAGCATTTAATATAATATTTCCCTATGGCACTTAACATAATATTCCCCTATAGCACTTAACATAAAATTCCCCTATAGTAATTCCTATGAGACTTAGCAGGCGCGTAGCCAGGGGGGCAAAGGGGGCAATTGCCCCACCCATTCGAAATAAAATACTCTCAAATCACTCAAAAAGTTAAAAATAAATCAGTCCATACCGAGACATGCAAACCTTTTTAGTGATTTGACAGTACAATTTTTTGTATTTGTAAAAAACATCACTTCGAAACTCAACATATGCAGTATTCCATGTAAATATCTGTGTATAAACAGCATAACTCTAGAATCACCCATGAAATTTGCATGTTTCGTGTGAATGATTTAGTGCCCCTCATGGGTACAGGTTTTACCCGGGTATTTGGGTACAGGTTCAGGTACAGGTACGTATCAGGTACACACTTTTTGTACCCATCCAATTTGGGTACAGGTTCAGGTTCAGTCGTTAGATACCTGAAAATTCAGGTTCAGGTTCAGGTATGGGTACTGGTTCAAAAACCAATCTTTTGGGTATAAACCCATCAGGTACGGGTACGCACTGGGTAAATACCTGAACCTGAATGTAAAATACCTGAACTTTCACGTACTTCTCAGTCAATCATAATTTCCAAGTAACGCCTGTAAAGGTATTGTTGAGTTTTAAAAATTCATCCGAATTTTTGACCTTGAAACATGTTACATTAAAATTTATATTCTATATAACCTCAGTCATGAAAACTAATTCCACCATATAGGAACACGTGACCAGTTACCCAGCATTAGCTGGAATGACCAGAGATTTTTAGCAGTTCCTGGAACTGGAGTACAGATAGAGCGAGCCTTCTCCGATGGCGCAGTTTTTCTGACGTATAAACGCTTATACATATAAGAGTGGAGATACGGTAGGAAATGTTTTTTTCTCAGAGCTTGGCTGAAGTTAAAATCTGGGTAGTTTGAATCGAAAAAAATGTTTTCCATTGCGAAAGCAATTTCAGGTTGCAAAACAAATTCTCAATCGTTTCATTTCTTGGCTTTATTGAACGTTTAAAAAATATTACACTGCGTTTGCATTGTTGCACTGAACTTCTTCATATCGTAGATTTTTCCATCTGTTACCTTTTCAACCTTTATGTAATCATTTATATCTACTGATAATTCCAGTACTTATATATTCATGCTTTGGAAGAATACAAAACATAAGTAAATCTAATATGATTAATTAATTAATTAAGTCAAAATGTCTTGGTGGCAGATATTTTAATTTTTTATTTCGTGTAATATCTTTGGTAATCTTTTAAATTAGTGCAATCGAAAATACCCGGGTAGGTTCAGGTACTTTTAAAATATACCCGGGTACAGGTACTTTTTTGGGTACTTTTTGGGTACAGGTACTTTTCAGGTACAGGTACTCCTGATTTAGTTTGAGTACAGGTACAGGTTCAGGAAAATTGAACCCAGGTATTCAGGTACAGGTACGGGTATAGGTTCAAAAAATCCATTTACCCATGATTCAGGTACAGGTACAGGTTCAGGTACAACATTTTTGTACCCATGCGGAGCACTAGAATGATTTATTACCCACGGCTCCTCCCGTCATTAATTGACCCATCCATAAGCGCGAAAATCGTATCGCAATGTTTGTCCATTGCGAGAGCAAAGGATTTCTAGATCAATAAATTTCTATCGAAATGGAATAGCATTTCGATACCATTTTCGCGAGTATGGATGGGTCAACTTTTGACGGGAAGAAGACGGGTAATAAACCATTCACTAAAGAGACGTTTCCATTTTTGGGTTACATTTTCGCATGATTAATCTTACCGTGTATCGAATTACCAAGAAAATCTTCTCACATTGTGCGTTAAATATTTGTGCGGGTAGTTAGATGACATGGCGCCTTCGTCTCCGGAGAACCCTAGTTATCAAATTAGTTCAAAAGAATCAAACTAGAAATATTTTAAATTTGGAGCATTTACATAGTTCCTGCGGAAATATTAATATTTGTAAATTCAAAATAGTTCACAAATACGGCAATAAAAGAAAATTAACAAAGAGAGAATGAACAATAGCTGTTTCTTTTATATACAACACACGTATTATAGACTTTAGTGTCATAATAAGTATTGCAAAATAAAATAATTCTTTATACTTGAACGATGCTTCTCTCGTTAATTTTTGCATACCGATTTAATTTTACAGCTTGATAAAGAAATTTCAAAAGCATCCAATTTATTCCCGACAAGTTTAGAAACAATGTTTGCAGGTAGTGTCTTCCGAAACGCTGAATCCCTTAATCCTGAATATTTGTAATTTCAAAATGGTTTAGACCGAAAGGAAACTAACAGATAGAGAATGAACAATAGTTGTTTCTTTTATACACAACATACGTATAATAAACTTTAGAGTTTTAATAAGAAATGCAAACCGAAATAATTTTAAAGTTGAACGATGCTGCACTCGTTTATTTTTGCATAACAATATAATTTTACAGCTTGTTAAAAAAAATAAAAAAGCATTTAATGTATTCTTGTATTTACAATTTAGAAACAATGTTACCCGGTAGTGTCATCCGAAAGGCTGAATCCCTTGTGCCCGTTAAATATTCGTCCCTGTATTTAGTGGTCCTGACGTCTTCGTCCCAGGTGGTTTCATTGTTACCTCATTAGTTCATTAGTTGTTTCAAATGTTCAAATTTGGTGCAATTACAAAGCTTGTGTGGTAACTATTATAAATTCAAACTATCTCAAGACAACAACAATGGCAAAGAAAGGAAATTAGCAGGAATAGTATGTATTAAAAAAACACCGGATTCGTGTTTTTTAAACTATGAGCAAGTTAAACAAGCAGCAAATACATTCTAACCAAACTGGATTTTTTAAATTTACATGTCTATTCAATTAGGAGGAGAAATCCTACAACATTCCTAATGATGAAATCTAAATAAACCGGAGTAGACTCCCTTTCGAAGTAATGGAAGGAACCGACTTGTATGGCTACATTTCGAGTAGACAAGATTTCTGACCTGCATATCTTCCTGTCTTTATATGATGTCAAATGACTCGACTGTATCCACATCAACGTTTTCATTTCTGCCATTTTTGAGGGAATCCCAAAAGCTTGGTCGTAGCCAACTATGAAACCACCGAAGGCGATCACCGCAATGTTAAATAAAAACATTGCTAAAGTTGGATGGGAATTTAATAGTTTCAGCCCAAACGAAACCCCAATTACACCAGTACAAATACCAGATATTTTGAGCGAAAAGTTAGCAAAAGCAAAAACTTTGTTGATTAAACTTGAAAAGACCTGTAGTTGCCGACAAGCCCTGGCTGAGTTTTTCAATGTTTGCGGAGTGACTTTGTCATCTCTAAAATATTGCACCAGAATTATTAACCAATTAAAATTCTAAAATCTTGTTTAAATTTAAAAATGTGTTCAAAATTCTGAGAAATTACTGTAGAATAGCCATTTCACGATCCAGCACCGCGAAGACGTGCTCAAAGAATGTGAGCTGAACGAATTCAGTCGAAATGCTGGCCATGAACGTAAATCCAATTGTGGCCTCAATTAAGCAGATAATTAATTGCATCGGATAAGTTTGAAACGATGGACTTAGCAGCGAATACAAATGATACTTGTCTCTGGGCCTGATTACGACAAGTAAAACAAGGATGATCGCAATGTTCAATTGAAAGATAGGAAACATCATGATCAGACGTTCTTGGACAGAATATTTAGTTTGGAAAGCATCTCGAACAAATCTGACAGCACCCTTTAATTGCTGAGCATATACTGAAACTCTTCTTAAGAGATGTAATCTAAACGATGCAGGATCATTCCTATTGTTACAAATAAGTTTGAATTTATTTATAGCGGTTACTTCGTTGTCGTAAAAGAGTTGGTTCAAGATCTCGACATAAAGTTCCGGTTGAACTACAGCAATTAAAAACATCCACCAAATCCCCACCAGTGCCCCGATTAATCTCATTAGATGAATTGACGCTTCCAACATTTCAAATTTTGAAAATAAAAATGAATTGAGTAGTCTCCATGATATTATTAAAAAGTGAGAGATACCAAGGAATTGTATTATCCACCAAATATTTTTCTTCCATTGTTTGGACTGCACCCGGGCTTTTCCTGTATTTGCATTGATCTCAAATGGCATTAAACAGAAAGCACAAAGAAATTGGAAATAGTTTAAATTACAACGAACTTCGTGCCGTGAAAGCATTTTTGCTGGTACGTAGTAACTCGCAGTGAGTGAGTATTACAGACGTTTATTTCAAGCTAGCAAATAATTTTTATTTATGTGGGCATACTACTTTAATCATGGGCTTTGTTTCAAGCTCCAACAGCAAAACTATTCCAGATAACATGTTTCAAAGGTATAAAAATTTCAGAATGAGTAGTTCTGAAACTAGAACAAGACCAGTGTTATATATTTTGTACGCTTGAATTCGTTAAAATACAGGTATAATTATATAAGTAATTGTATCCACGATAGAAATACATGTCCTTTTTTTATCAATAATTCCTTACTCAAAATTAATTACCTGGTCATGAATATGAAAGGGTTCGACGACCATTTTTGAGCTGAATAAATATACTTTGTGCTAATGTCTGGGAATCATTATCCAGTCATGGAAATGTTACTGAGTGAGCTGTAAATAGTCCGACATTAATTATATTCTTGTTTCTCAAAAATATGATCCGGTGAAAACAGCTCATTACTTATAGTTAAACGTTATAATAACACACCAAGAGTAATTGTGCTTTTCAGCTAAGGCTTACAATGCAAATTTAAGGACTGATTGACGGCTCAGAACTGCCCTGGTCCTAATATGGGAAATGCTCACCCACACTTCATATCCTGTTTTCGAAATACTAGTGCATATGTATGTATATCTGTAATATGAGTGTAAAAGTAAGTAACGAAAAATAACTAAATAATATATATAAAAATGAAAAATTTAGTTTATAAAAACTCTGGGTCTTTTCACAATTCACATAAAAGCCGATAATTGTTTTTAGATAAGAGAATATTTTGTACAAGAAAATTCCATAAACGCTTGCAATTTGACACATCAATATGATAACAATCGGTCGCTTTGCGAAGATTTATGTTGCTGGTACGCTGGAGCTGTGTAACTCCAAAGGAGTTTGAACTTAATGGTCTGAATCATGCAGATTATACGCATGGAGACCAAGTTTGAATAAACTTGAAAACGGATTATTGAGTTATCAAAAAAGCGGGGGACACCGGGGTGCTCAGACTAATTACGTTCATGCATGAATTCTTCAAAGATATGTGTATGTATACATAGGGAGTGCATCAAGTTTTCAAAACATCAGGGTAACTCCGGTCACCGGTTCAGCTCATCTTAAATCTTACTTAAGCTATATGCTTGGTTACTATATGTACCAAGTTTCAATAAAGTTGAATGATGAGATACTGAGTTATGCAAAACCCGGGTAACTACAATACGGTTTGACCCATTGAGCTCATCTACAAACTCACTTAAGCTTAATGCTTGTAGACTAGAGAGTTTTCGCTTAGTTGAACCCGAGATTTAACGCGAACGTAAACGAGAATTTTTCCCCGTACGTTTGCGTTAGCGTGCACACAGAATTGAAGATTGCGCATACTTCCTTTAACAGTGGGGGGAAATGGGATAGGCGCCAAAATGACAATTAGTACTTAGTTGTAATATTTTTTCTTCGGCAATAATTTTCCGGTGTTAAGAAAATCATGTCACAGAATTTGAATGAATTTATTATTTTATTTGGAAGTGAAGAGATCGAGGAAAGTCTGATCTTCACTGAGCTAAATAAGAAACCACCATTATCAAAAATGCTAGTTAAACAATTCGATCCTAATTTAATTGACGAAGAACATTGCGAAATGAATTTCGGGTTTCGCAATGAAGATCTTCCTCGCCTACAAAAATGCTTACGTATCCCAGAAATGAAAATTTGTGCAAAAAGACTGAAAACAAGTGGGCTTGAGGGACTCGACATTTTACTAAGAAGATAAGCATACCCAAATATGTAAGAAGCTTTAAATGAAATGATAATGTCTTAGATGGGCTGAATAAAAATCACAGGTATTTACTGAAGAAGGCCAGTCAACCTTATTTAAGTAGAGATGAAATTCGAAACATTTTACAATTAATTACGAGTGAGGAGCCGAATTCCCTCTGTAGTTCCAATTAAGTCCCTTAAAAATTCGATCATCATGGACCAGGGTTGGCAAGTGGCAACAAATGGCCTGGCCATTATTGGTTAAAATCCGGTTCTAACCGGTCTGGAGCTGTTGTATAGGTTGGTATAAAATGGCCATAATTAATACTATCCAAATAAATCCACTGTCCAATAAAAACCGGTTGTTACCATTTCCAGCCACTGGCTCGGCCTTTATTGATACATTCCGGTTTTTTTCCAACCCTGTCATGAGCCCAGTACTACTTGACTCAACAGTACTATACAGGAACGACGTCCTCTCAACACCGCTTCTCCATTCAAGCTCATCTAACGTGTCCTAAGGAATCCTAAAGTCCTAAAGAGAGATGAACTACAAAGGAAATTTTACTCCCTAAGAGACGTCCTTGGTGGGAGAGTTTATGAGACAAGCATAATTTGGATTTTAATTTATCTTCAGATCTCTACTACAATGTCGGTTAGTTTTACCTGGCAGATCCCTCTCTTTGATAGCTTCTGGAGTCCACAAGTATTAGGCCTCGGATGGGACGACTCTCTCTCTCTCTTCAACTTTTCTAAGTTGACTTCATCCTCAACTACTTGCACACCTTCCCCTTGACTGCTAGAGATTCGGACTAATGCATTACTTACGTACGTTTATAAAATGTATCAGAGGTCTTTTAACAATAAGATTTTGTTGTTGAAAACGTGGAGTATAAACGTAAACCCCAAAAAAACGTAATATGAGATAGCTCCCGTAAATACAGCCAAAGAAGAAAAACAATCAATATTTGGACTCCGCATTCAATGCTGAATAAACCTGTCGGTCATTACAAATGAGTAACATTGAACGCCGGCATTGCCAATGTCGGATCTCACGGAATCACCAAATTAACTTAACTCCAACAAGAATAACAAAACATATCAGCAAGCAAAATTAATAATTAAAGCCGTGTCATATAAACATTTATCAAAATATTTTTTTTCGCAGAGCAATCACACACACAATTAACAACTGTTGTCTTTATCAACCAAGTAAATTATTTTTACGAACGACGACAGTTCTCTAGGACCACGTTTCACAATTAACAAGTACTTCACAAATATGTATTAACCAACACTTCCAAACAAAAGGTTTTTTGAAAACATAAAAAAATGCAGGTATTAGACAAAAGTATTTTATTGAATTTAAGTTGCAAGAATAATTTTTGAAAATATTGTCCACAATCAGGAAGAGTTGTTTACTCCAGAAATCTTAATGTTGGACTAAATTCCTTACCATAGCGTTGGTCAAAGGTCAAACAATTATCCCGTAAATAGGATGCAGCTGCATGCTAGTTCTGTGGATAAATGTTTGATAAGGGCATAAAGGTTCTGTGGATGCAGCTGCATGTCATAAAATTCTCCAGTGGTGACATAGGGACAGCGGTCAGTTTTATTGGAGACACTGCTCCCTTTGTCACCATCAAAATAGTTTGGCTGCCTCCCATCAGCCTCCATTCACTGTCCACCTATACCTACAACATTATCAATGTTGAAGTATAGGAAAAGAGGAAAAACCGAAAGTAATTCGCTGCAACCTAAAAATCGGGGGTAAGTCACTGCAACAAAAACCAGTCCACAAAGACTACTGTAATATGTGCTCACAGAAGCTTTCAAATTATTTATAAAACTTTGACAAAACAACATCGTTCATATAAATAAATAATAAAATCATCTATAAAGGAAATCTGATGGATGGCTTGTTTTACATTACTACAACGGTCATAAGCGAATACATTCAATCAAGGTTCAGTAGGTAATTTTCCCAAATGGTTTAATAGGGGCCCTACATGGACCTACCCAAGGACGCCCGCATGACGCATTCATACCTCAAAAAGTAAAATATTGGAAAAAATGCAAGAAACATTTCATGATCAAAATGGAGTACCCACTTTTCTTGTATGTGAGAAATAAATAAACCAAATAGTGTTTTCATTCAATTTCAAATTTAATTATCAAGGTTTGCACAACAATCAAGTGTCATTACCGTTTGCATAAATGCACATGCTAAACTTGAGGCTTGGAGACGTCTTCAAGTAATGCTTTTGTGAAATCACATTTTTCTTCTGTCTTTGGTTTTGAGCCTGTTGGTAGATTTCAATTTCCTTTAGCTTGACCTTGAAGTCCATTTCCTGTTTTTTCTTTGCTTAATATATTAGATATTCAATTCTAACAAACGATTATCAGCTTCCAGTTTCGTCAAGTCTTCCGAGATTTTCGGGGAACTGCTATTCTCCTCGCAAATGTCATCAGATGAATCTGTGGATTCTACTTCAGTAACGGGTTCAATAATATCGACCAAAAGCTTCTTTACGTGCGTCAAAATAGTTTTTAGCTCCGACATTCTGGCCTCATTAATACCGGATCTTTTAAATTAGTGTATTTAAACAGATTCATTTGTTAAATCCAGTCGGATTTCAAAGTTGTGTCAGAATTATTGCATTTGTTTCAAGTTCATATTCACATAGTTTAGATTAGGAATACCAAATGTCAGAACTGACGCTATTCAAATCAGATTTTCGTCCCTGGAAAATTCTTCCAACAGTAGTGATACTCTTTCACGGCAACTTCTTCCATTCACATGCATTTTGAAATCACTTTCCTGATCATTACTTGTAATTTGAACACAAATATATTTTTGAACGAAAATCTTGGAGACAATACTCTAGCAGTAATTAATCTTGAGATTGCAGAAACAAACTTCCTCATATATGAAGAATCAGAAAAACTGTTGTTGAAAATTAAGGCAATATTTACGAACTCTTATATAAAAGTAAGATTAACTAGCACTTGACACCTACTAAAATCTAACAACAGGGACTTCGGGCAATTAGGTTTTGTACTACAAGGTTTAGTACAAATAACATTAAAGTTTTTATTTTAGAATTGGTGCATTCAGAACGTTAAATCACCAACGTAAACGCAAGGAGAAAGCCGCATCACGTGATTGACTTCTGGTCGTGTCGTCCAATTTAACGTTCTACGTATACGGAACGTCAATTGCGCAAACTATCAACTGTGTGCACCTAGTTTTAATACAATCTAACCACGGTTTCCTAAGTTATCATAGCGCAAGGGTCGTAGTTTTGAAGGAAGACGGGGAAAAATATTTCTACCAGGCAAAATCTTAATGGGAAGGGATTTTTAAAACCGTTGACCTTCTGCAGGGAGTTAAGAAATCTTCAGCAAGCAATTTCTTCTTTTATATTTCTCATGTGCCTCTCGTCTCTAGCAACACCTGTTGCCATGTTATTCAATTTGCTGCTACGGAAGGGTCATTTTCCTGAACAGTTTAAGTGCGCTACTTTAAATCCGTTATACAAAAAATCTGGCAGTAGGCTCGATGCAAAAAATTACCGTCCCATCTCCAGCCTACCATACATGTGCAAATTGTTCGAAAAAATTCTCCAGCGTAAAATACTGCAACAAATTGGTGATAAATTAGCTGATCAGCAACAAGGGTTCAGAAGACACAGGTCATGTGACACAGCTGTACAAATAGTCTCTCAGGAAATTTTTAATCAAATTGATGTTAGTAAAGGACATTTAGTTGCAGTGTTTATAGATTTCCGGAAGGCATTCGATACTGTTAGGCATGTATCTTTATTATCTAAACTTCTCTTGGATTACAATGGAAATTCAGTGGAACGTGTACTCAGCTACAAATACTTGGGTGTTCATCTAAATGCCAACTTAACTTTTCAAAATCACTTTAAATCTGTGAAAACGAAACTATCATCTGCTATAATCCTGCTCCATAAACTAAAATATTGTCAACTTTGAAATGTTCAAATTGCTGGTTCACTCGCATCTATTAACCAATATTGAGTACTGTTTGTCTACCTGGGCATGTATTCCAAGCTCCGATATAGACTACCTACAAAACAAAATTAATAAATTATTGTATTCGTTTGTTTATAAGATTAATAGCAAATCCAAAGCTATAAAAAGAAATAGTTCATATAGGGTAAGAATGTTTGTAAATACATATATGCAAAATTTTTTACTGGAAAAATTCAATATTTTGTCAATACATGAGCGCATACTTTTTAAAAATATAACTCAGATGCGGATCCATCTTAAATGTCAAAATTCATGTATTAAATACAACGAAGTATTCAATTATATTCCAAATACGCTAAATACCTTACACAGGAACACTTTTAAAACGATAGCTCATAAATCAGTGACTTTTGAAAAATCAATAAAATACCGCAATATACATATGTGGAATAAATTACCACCAACCTTGCGGGACCTGGATAATATTAGTTTTCATAGTGATTTCAAGAAATGGATTTTACTACGACGAAGCCCTGACTGTATACTACTAGATTATTAATTGTATGCTTATTAATATTTTAAGTGACTAATTATGTATAGTTAATTTATACGTTGTCCGTCATTGGAAATCATGGATTAGTTTCTATGTATGACCTGCCAACTAAAACTAAATAAATCAATCAATCAATCAATGCAATAAAGTCTTGCGTAGTCCTACATAACTATGTTCGACAGAATCCGATGTCCAACAGGTGGAAGAAAAAATATTTTACAACTATTAATTGACATTTTTGTTGAACATCAAATTTTAATTTTAATTTAATTCTAGCTACTACATCCCACACGGTTTCACGGATCATGAAAACGGCGACACTGGGGAGCTAATTCGAGGTCACTGGAGAAACATAGTTCCATGTGATTTGCTGCCAATCAACAGACAGGCTTCAAATAACTATGCCCAATCCTCGGCTCAATATAGAAATCAACTTAAATGTTATCTTTCTGGAGCCGGAAGTGTTCCATGGCAATAACGCTTATTATGAACTTTTGATCTTGTATATTGTAGTGAATGAAGCATTTACTGATGTCCAGAACACAGGGCTGGAGTAGTTATTAATATGTATAAAATTCCGACTAAATTAACCTTAACGGATTCCAATTGAAATTCAAATGTATTTGTTTCATAAAATCAAAATTCCAATTCAATTTCTTTAAATATTTCTCATAAATTCCAATATAATTCAAATACTTCAGTGATTAAATATTAATAAGAAATTAAGAAGTCGGGGGAACTTCTTTTCAGGGGTACTCTAGCAGAAAAAATTGTTACACATTAATTTTTTAAGTGTGTGTGCTACGCGCTTTTCCCAGAAAAAAACCCTTTACCCACATCAGAAAATTACTTTCAAATTCCAAACTTTTAATTCATTCATTTTATCAAATATAGTAGACACTACTCTGAATATTTACTCGAACAGATATTTCTTTCGGTTAAACATGAATTTAAATATGTCGATACAAATTCGAAAAAATAGGAATAAAATATGATTCTAGTTCCGAGTCGAATGACCAACCCTGCCAGAATGTAAGTAATTAATTAATATTATATATGCATTCAATGTGCTATGTTATAATGGTTTATTCTTAACAAAAAAATAATTCGAAAAGAAAAAAAGTAATAACGAGTCAAAAGGTATAGTTTAATCATACTCAATGTCAGATCCATTTATTAATTCATTCGAGCACGTTTAACTTCTTGAAGCGTCTCAAAGAATGTAAATTTGATCCTATCTTGTTCCTGCTCAGTCAATTTCTGCATCTCTGCACTAACAAACTTCCCAAATAATTCACATGATGAGTTTGGATTATACTGGGTGGTTTGTGGCACCTCTTGTGTAGAACAAGCGGCATCTCCAATCCTAGCAATGACCTCAATAAGCCGGTCCTCGACGGTCATTATTTTGTTCCGCTTATTATTCTTACTGAAAAATAAAATAATTGCTCATGATGGATGTTTTTCACGTGTTGCTGTTAAAAACGAATAAGGTTACCTTCCGGCAAGAACCATCCGCTTGTGGGATCACCTGCAAATGTGACCCTGCAATTTCGATTTCCAAATGTTGTACTCCACGTTCAATTTCATCAGGCTGCTTCAGGATGATCATACTACATAGGGTTTTTAGCATAATCAAAATTTATTAGATTTAACATTGTATGTATCCCGCATTTTAACGTTCCAATGAAATATTGTGTCTACGATTATTACCAACTGTAATTGGTCCTGGGAATTATCTTCCAAATCTTCAGCCGTTTTAAATTCCAAGTTGTCTTCAGTTCTAAAATTTTAGCAATGCTTAAACTGGTGTAATTGTAATTAGTCACTTTAAGTTGCCGACACCTGAATCACTTGCAATTCACAGTCAGTAATTTTGTTTGCAATTGAAATTACCTCAATGTTTGATTCACTTCTTTTAAAAATGAAAGAGACGTGAACCAAGGCCAAGTGAATTGAGTTGAGATTAGATCTAAACTTCCAGTTCCACTAGGCAAAGAGTTGATCTTTTTCAGCTCTTTGTAGAACGTATCTCTCAATCCTCTCCATCGCTTTTTGGCCGCATCAACTGGAGAAATCGATCAAATTACATAAAATAAATAAAGCATAATTACAAATTATTTGTTGATGCTGATTCAAAATAAGTGGAACGTTATTTAAAATTACTTGTATTGCCAACTTCTTTGGAAACTTCCTTCCATGCCATGCTGGTCACTTTTCGGTCTTTTTTCTGCTTATTTAACTTGTCGTACAAGCATGGCCGAAGAAAAACGCTCTGGATTAATTTTTCCTCGAATGATTGCATAATTTTGTCGTTAAATACAGTTAATTTAAGCTAAGTACGCAAATTCCAACTTGAAAGGACAAATGTAGTTCACACCAAAAGTTAAAAGAATTCAACTCGCGCGTTGGTGCAAATTTCGGACAAAAGCAAGTTCGCGCGCGAATTCGGATACGACAATTTCGTACGTCGATTCCCAGATTCGCAAGACATTTCGTGCGACCGAATCGCAGAAACATGCTCTTCGCATACGAATTCGGATGCATGCGAAGTAGACTTTAGACATTATCCGACAGTGCACCGTTATTAGTACGTTAAATTGTGACGGAAATTAGTCCAAAAAACGTCCAGTTGCAAAGTCCAGCTGAATACAACACGTCCGTTGAAGCTGATTGTCATATAGTTACGAAAATATAACTTTACATCACAACATCTGGTTTGCTTCAAATACTGTCATTTAAGCAACGAAATTATATGTATTCTGTCCATGTAGATTAAATTATTGCTTATTGATTAAATTCTTTCACAATAATGCAAATAATGCATTTCAAATTTCTTTCCAGTTAATCATCCATAGGTATTCAGCCAATATTCTTCAGTTCTAATTCCAGATCGCAACTTAAAGCAAAACAAAACAAGTAGCTGCCTGTATGCTGAAACAACTTGCAGTTACATATTATTTTAGATTATTGCATTTGTTCACAATTACCTATTTCTTGTCCTTGTACATGAAACGGGTTCCTGGATAGAAGTTGAATACCGGTAGGTAAATATACTTGAGATTGTTGACACATTAATTGTTTCAGTTATATTAAAATTTGACGCCAATTGGAACACCGATGGTTGAAATAAGGTCTGAGTTTAGCTACAGACTTTACCTAACGTTAAACATAATTCATGTATCACAGTGACGGAAACATTATTTCATGCCATTCGATTACCGCCTTTATAGTAACGTAAAGATATAACATTTCCGGTACGTTACACCAACGGTATTATTTATATGTCATGCTCCACATGTTTAGTCTGAAGTCATCATCGTCGCTGCAGTCAACCTTCGTGCACACTCCTGTAAGCCATACAATATTTACACATGAATGTCTGAAACCGGAATTTAATATTAATTACTCTTGCAACATTTTGTCTAACAGAAGTTGGTGATGACAATGGTTTACGCGATTTTCAGTTGGTTAAGAGAAGGATTTGGATCGGTGATTGCCGAACAAGAAATTGGTTCAATAAATCGCAGAATTCATAAAAATGCAGTGTTCACAAACAGAAACCTAATTTAGTCTAAACGTTTAGTAATATTATCTCTAATAGCATCTTTACTTGATCCTAGGCTGAACCTCAATCCATTATAATGGATTATAATGGACCTCCTATAGGAGGTAAACAGAAATTGAAAAGAATTGTCCAAATCTTAATCATTTATTGTTTTCAGAAACCGAAACACCAGGAGATATTCTTAACTCGAGATTGTGCAATGAAAGTAAAGCTAAATAAATTCTGGAAGCTAAATTGTGTCAATTTCAACATGATCGCGGTCAAATATGGTCCCCTTAGATAGAGCCATATGAAATTCCGTCCCAAATGATGAAGTCGATGTTTTAACGCTTTGCTGCTGAAAGGCTTACAATATATCATTGGGTTGACGACTTTAGTGAAATGAAGCTAAGCCGTATTTCGATTTCGAAAATGGAAGTGAAGTCTCTAATCCTCTGGAATTCTGGCAACGAAATGAACAAACGTTTCTTTGGGTTCAATCGAGAGATTATTCAGCATGGCAGAAGCGCTTCGACGATCCCAATGAGCATCTTTGAAATGACCGACTTTGGAAATGCTCCTTATTTATTGCGATTATAGTATGCAAGAGCTTAGCAATGCAATGTAGTAGTAGTAAGGTTTTATTGATTTGGGACTGAGCCTCAGCTTCAATATGTTTTATCGATTCAATGTAAAAACGTGACTTCAGCTAAACATTAATATTCAAAATAAGGTTTTTTGAACTCATTTATTCACCATTAATATAAGTTAAATGGAAAATATTCAATGACTGTATCATACCGTATCTATAATACTTTGTGGGACTTATTGTAGCAGTACTGATTACAATGAAGTGTGCCTGCTATCATCCAATGATCTACATTCTATTGAGGTCACAACTGAACTTGCATGCGTGTTCCAAAGATGTATTCATCTGAAAGCAATATGTAAATATTGGTGAAATGAATTTTGTTCATGAGAACATCATTTCGATTTTTGCTTGTAGAAACAAATATAACCTGTACCTGCACACCTCGTATTCGAAATCCAAGTATTCAGCTCCTGATCTAGAACGTAGCTCACTACTAATAAAATCCATCCCACATTAATTTTCTAATTATCGTTTTTAAACTCAACTTACAACAGTACATTCTGCAGCTTACAATGAGGTAAACTTGGGCGCAATCAAACGTTTTGAGTTCATGCCTCGTTTTCAATGCACGCAAATTGAGTTTAACCCTTAAGGATAAAATCCATAAAACTACGCTGAGAACTTTGAAAACAGACTGGCTGAGACCTTTGGCAGTGTTACAGGAAGTCGGATACTAAAGGGAAAGTATGACTATGGTATCGAACTAAAACACTGACTTTAGTTCATTTCTTTTAGAGGTCGCAGCCAGAGCTGCGTTCAAGTCAAGTTATTTTAGATAACTTGAACTTGACTTGAACTTGAAAAATTTTCTAAACGAGGTATCCGCACTTGTACTTGATGAATCAAGTTTCTCAAGCAACTTGAGTATTCAAAAACACGTTTTGCAAGTTCATTTTGTAGAACTTGAACTTGATTAGGACTTGACGTTCAAGTTGGGCACATAACTTGACTTGAACGTGAACTTGTACTTGAACTTGATTATTCAAGTATTTTTTCGTAAATGAATAAACAATACTAGAAATTTCGTCCATAATTATTATAGCTGATAATGGTTAGGCCGTAATTAGGTTAAACTAAACGGCATGCGGACGAAATTCTTTACTTTAAAATTGTCAAAACGTTTAAAATACATGATCAAATGACTGTCTAATTTACTAATTTATAATTAACAGGTTAGCAATCATATTATCGCCCTGTTCACATTATGTTTCACTCGTTTGGTCAGTGTAAATAGCAGTCATAATCATGAATATTTCTGATCGTTAATTTTGCTTAACCAATATTTATTTATAAGATTATTTGTTGTTCATCTTTTCCAGCATCTTTAATATCAGCAAAAATCATTCTTACAGGGAATAATAAAATTGCTCTTAAACTTCTCCTTAGCTTCAGAACAGGTAAACTAAACAATCACTTCTCCCCGAGTATCAAGAACATTTTTATAAAACAATAAGTCGGGACTTTTAATTATTCAAAGCACGGAAACAGGACACAAGAATTATTCTCGATCTCGACCACTGGGCTTCGTGGATGCCACTTTAATGCCGATGGAATTAAAACAAACTCAAAGATGTTATTATTATGATGATTCGCATTCGATATTATTTTTAGTGAGATGCAAAGATGCCACTAATTCCGCAATGCTTCCATTGCTTTTCAGTGACAAAAACTCGAGTTATACTCAAGTATTATTCAAGTACTTCCATTCAATGTACTTGAACTTGAATTGATTTTGCTATCAAGTAATAAATTATTAACTTGGACTTGATCGAACTTGAACTTGAAAATTCAAGTTAAAATTATAATTTTACTTGAACTTGATGTTCAAGTTTCAAGTTACAAAATTGTCTGCACTTGACTTGACTTGAACTTGATACGCACTTGAACTTTTCAAGTTATACTTGAACTTGAACGCAGCTCTGGTCTCAGCGTTCCGAGTTGTAATGTGGAAATTAAAAATGGAAATGTTAAACTTTCAGAAAAGCGTAAGTCCCATTAAATACGTTCGTTTTTACTACTTTGTAATATGAAATCCGGACAATTCCTGAGGCGGCAAAATATCATTTATTAATTAGAATTTTCCGCATCTCGGGCTTTCTCACTGGCTTTTGGAACTAAAGCATGGTTTAAGAAAGGTTAATATTTCCCAAACTAGCCCTGAATTCTTACTGATCATGCCCAGGGTTGGCCAATTGAAAATGCCATGGCATTTTGGGCATTTTGCCTGCCGAAAATGCCAGGGCATTTTGGGCATTTTCAATTGATGGCATTTTCGGCATCTATGGCATTTTCGGCATTTTTGGCATAATCCGCGTAGGGCAGGCATTTTGGGCATATTCAATCATTTCTTGGGATACTTCTACCTGGACGTTATCTATTATTTTTAGCAAGGTAAATTTCGATACATGTTTTGTTTGAACCAATGCAAATATCTTTATAATTACATACCTGAAATTTCATTAATTGTAGCATGTCTTGATTCACTATACTAAAATTTTTATTATCATTATTTTAAATCTCATTCCATTTTTTAATTTTAACTTTAGATTTAATCACGATACCTCGAATCATTGACAATATTCAGCTTCATTGGTCAGACATTGGTAAAAATAAAATGTTGTGTAATTACTTTCATAACAAGCGGTTGGATTATACCATAAACTGGCGTGCTCGCACGAAAGTTTAAAAGCCCCAGTGGAGGTAAAACGGGAATTATCCAAATGTAGTACCAAAACGTGTATTGCTCTCGACAACGATTTGACCAAAGAAATCGCTTTAAGTTCACAAGAATCAGCGTTGGTTAAATCATTCTCAACCAAGCCAGAACCGAGTTCATCAAAACAAATTAGACATGATTATCATGTGTATAAAATATCACTGCAATCCCCGAATTAGAAAAAACATATGATGACGACAAAAATTATAGTTTTACTTTACTTTTCACGAGTTCCAAGGTGAGTTACGATGTAGGAATACTAACAGTTTACAAATTGCTTTGCTTTAAATTAATTAATTCTGTAAAATGTATATTTTTAAATGAAGTTTGACATGTAAAATAATCTTTAAACAAGAGCGATAAATAATGATTATTTACAAAATAATCAAAAATGCTCAAAATGCCTGCCGAAAATGCCCAAAATGCCAGGCATTTTGAAAGTTGGGCATTTTCGGCATTTTCAGGGCATTTTCAACCGGGCAGGGATAAAACCGAGGGCATTTTCATTTGGCCAACCCTGATCATGCCTATAGTTTCCTGTAGCCTGCTGTTTACCTTCCTGAATATCCCCCAAAACGTCCTGCAAAGTTGCGTCAAAATAATTGTGATACGCATAATCCTGAAATACGAAATCGCTGATTTCAAATTTTGGGTTCTGTTCATGACCCCTTTAACCGAAATAATTTACCAGACCAACGAAACATTCAAGAAATTCAAGAAATGGGGAATAAAATACTTACAATTAGTGTTACTCTCTAGTATATTCAAAAGCTTTTCACCAATTTTACCCAGAATAGATTTAAATGTACATTTGGAAACTCTGAATTATTTGCTAAAGTAGATTAAATTGTGATTTCCATAATTGAATTTTAAATTTTTACCTTGTAATTTCACGAGAAAATTGATCATTTTCGTCACTTTCACTACTTGTAACACCTAAAAAATTCATAGCTCAGTGATTAAAATCTGTCTAAATCAATGATATTTACATACATGTGTTATATGTTTTATTTCTATTTTTTATGTTCTAAAAATTTACATCTATATCAAAACAGTTTTGTTGACTCTATTTACAATTTGACAGCGGTTTAAGGTACTTTCACATTTGAGCGACAATTGTAAGTTACCTGTAATTACGCTGGCATATGAAACGTAATACAAGTAAATCATTTACAATTTCATTTCATTGTCAGTCGATTTTTCCTATCACTGGTCATTGTCACACAACTGTTTATGAAATCATATTTGAATTGACAATTCACAATTTGTCACTTTTCACTTGTAATTTTCGAATTGTAACGTTTATGAAATAGGGCCCGGGTATCGTATTACCCTCAGGACTGAGCGCCATCAGTTGTTTGCTATCGTAGCAGCATCCATCCCCCTCATATTTATACGTACATTTGACTACTTTTTGTTGAACGTTGTGTGAAATGAATAAACAATAGTCGTTTCTTTTAAATACAACACGCGTATAGTAAATTTTAGTCTCATAATAAGAAATGCAAATCAAAATAATTATGTACTTGAACAATTTTGCTCTCACTTATTTTTGTACATTTCATTCTACAGCTTGCTAAAAAAATTCTAAAAACATTTAATTAATTCCTGTCTTTCAAATTTAGAATCGACATTATCAGGTAGTGTCATTCGAAAGGCTGAAACCCTTGTGCCCGTTAATTATTTGACCAGGTATTCAATTGTCATGACGTTTTGGTCTCAAGTTGTGTCCTTGTTGTCTCATAAGCTCATTAGTTGTTTCAAATGTTCAAATTTGGTGCATTTACAAAGCTTCTGGGGAAAGTCAGAATATCTTAGACCACAAATATATATGGCAAAAAAAAAGAAATTAACAGGAATAGTATGTATTAAAAACACGCCGGACACGCCATTTTTAAACTACAAGCAACTTAAACAAGCAGCAAAAACATCCTAACCTAATTCAGGATTCTTTCAACTTAGATGCTTATTCAATGAGGAGGAGAAATCCTACAACATTCCTAATGATGAAATCCAAATAAACCGGAGTAGACTCCCTTTCAAAGTAATGGAAGGACCCGACTTGTATGGCAATGTTTCGAATAGACAAGATTTCTAACCTGCATATCTTCCTATCTTTATATGACGTCAAATGACTCGACTGTATCCACATCAACGTTTTCAACTCTGCCATTTTTGAAGGAATCCCAAAAGCTTGGTCGTAGCCAACGATGAACCCGCCGAAGGAGGACACCGCAACGTCCAATAAAAACATTGCTAAAGTTGGTTTTGAATTTAATAGTTTCACCCCAAACGAAACCCCAATTACACCAGCACAAATACCACCAATCTTGAGTGAAAAGTTAACAAAAGCAAAGACGTTGTTTATTAAACTTGAAAAGACTTGGAGTTGCTGACAGGCCCTAGCTGAGTTCTTCAATGATTGCGGATTGACTTTCCCATATCTGAGAGATTACATCAGAATAATTCTTAATAATAATAAATTATTATTATTAATCTATTTAAAATCCGAAATATTGCTTAAATTCATTTCAAAATTTTTGATAAATTATCCGTACTGCAAAATTTCCATTTCACGTTCCAACACCGCGAATACGTGCTCAAAGAATATGAGCTGAACGTATTCAGTCGAAATGCTAGCCAGGAACGTAAATCCAATTATGGCCTCAATTAAGCATGCAATTAGTTGCACGGGATAAATTTGAAACGATGGACTTAGCAGCGAATACAAATGATACTTGTCCTTGGGCCTTATTATGACAAGTAAAACAACGATGATTGCTATGTTCAATTGAAAGAAAGGAAGCAACATGATCACACGTTCTTGGACAGAATATTTAGTTTGGAAAGCGTCTCGAACAAATCTGACAGAAGCCTTCAATTGTTTAGCATATACTGAAAATCTTCTTAAGAGACGTAACATAAACGATGCACGATCATTCTTATTGCTAAAAATAAGTCTATTTTTATTTATAGCGGTTACTTCGTTGTCGTAAAAGAGTTGATTCAAGATCTCGACATAAAGTTCTGGTTGAACTATAGCAATTAGAAACATCCAAAAAATGCCTACCAGTGCCCCGATTAATCTCAATAGATGAATTGAGGCTTCCAACATTTCAAATTTTAAAAACAAGAACGAATGGACTAGTCTCCAAGAAATTATTAAAAAGTGAGAAACACCCAGGAATTGTAATACCCACCAAATATTTTTCTTCCATTGTTTGGGCTGTACCCGCGCTTTTTGAGTATTCGAATCGAACTCAAATGGCATTAAACAAAAAGTACAAAGAAATCGGAAGTAGCTTAAATTAAAACGAACTTCATGCCGTAAAAGCATTTTAGATGTTAGGAATTCGGAGTCAGTGGGTATTACAGACGTTTATTTCAAGCTATGCGAGTAATTATTGTATTTTGTAATTGTGAGTATACTACATTTATTGCCGGGCTAGTTTCTGACTCTTTCAAAACCAAGACTGTGCTAATGGTTTGTTTTGGAGGTCTATGGATTTCAAAATGAATTACCAATTTTGTAATTACTACTGTTTGTCGACAATACTAAATAGCCAAGATCAGTTATTACTGGAACTAGCACTAGAATTAGTTAAGTTACGGGTATAATAATTATACATGTAATTTTTTCCACGATAGAAACATTCTCTTCATTTTTAAATAATTCCTTAGAAACTCAAAATTAATTACCTGGTCATGAATATGAAAGGGTTCGACGATCATTTTTAGCTGAATAAATACAGACGTTGTTCTGTTCTCTTGGAATCATTAGACAGCCATGAAATTTTACTAAGGGAGCTGTCAACTGTCCAACATTAATTATCACATTCCTCTTTCTCAGAAATTTGATCCAATGAAAACTGCTGATTACAAATAGTTAAAAATTAAATTACAACACGCCAGGAATAATTATGCTTTTCAACGAAGGTTGACAATGCTGAAGCTAGGGCTGAATCAGGGCTCAGGACATGACGTGGCCTTAATATGGGAGATGCTCACCTGATGTCCTGACTTCGAAATACTAGCGCATATATCTGTACTATAAGTGTACTAACTAATAAGTGAAAACATAAGAAATTTAGTTTTTGTATACTGGCACTCTGCGTCTTTTTACAATTCATATTAAACAAATTGCCACCAATTGTTTTTAGATAAAACATTGCTTCGCAACGATGATTCCATAATTGCATGCAATTTGACAAATCCGTTTGATAAAAATCATCACTTTGCAAAGATTTACGGGGTCCCTGAAGTGATACTGCGCTAGCGCTGTGTAACTCCAAAAAGGGGTTGACTGATCTTATGAATCCAGTCTGGAGAGTATGTGTACCAAAATTTAACAAAATCTAATCACGGGTTCTTGAGTTATCGTGTCCACAGACATACAGACATACAGACATCACAAACTTATAGGGGCGCAAGAGCTGCACCTAAAACAGCCCTTAATGTGTGGGAATGTATATTTCTTAATAAGTATATATATATATATGTGCACCCTAATTGGTGTTGTCCATTAAACTTATGACGCAGCACGCACAGCAATTAACGACGTTCACCGGATCAGCTGATTTAAAAAAAGCAATGCAAACCGTTGTAGGAAAGAATATTTAATGGAAATGATTCTCTGAAAGACATTTTTACCTTCATTCTTATTGTTAGTTATTAGTTTTTTAATTTATTTTACTACCTGTGCGCATAAGGAGCACTAGTAAGCATATTCAAACACATTTAATTGAGACTTCTAACAACGAAATTCGAACTTGTCTGGATTTGCTAATTCCAAATTTTTATTCAATGAGGAGGATAAGTCCCACAATATTTCTAATAATGAAATCCAAATACACCGGAGTAGATTCTCTTTCGAAGTAATGGAAGGACCCGACTCGTATAGCTATGTTTTGAGTAGACAAGATTTCAAGCCTGTATATCCTCCGGTCTTTGTATGAAGTAAAATGACTCGACCGTATCCACATCAAAGTTTTTAATTCCGACATTTTAGTGGGGATCCTAAAAGCATGATCGAAGGCAATGATGAAACTGGCAGCGGTGCACACCCCAACGTCAAATGAAACCATTGCTAACAATGGAGAGGATTTTAATAGTTTCAATGCAAATGAAACCCCAACTACACCAGCAAAAATGCCAGAAATCTTGAGCGAAAAGTTAACAAAAGCGAACACTTTGTTGATTAAACTTGAAAAGAGTTGAAGTTGTCGACAAGCTGTGACTGAGTTCTTTAATGATTGGGGAGTTACTCGACCATTTCTGTGATATCATAGGAGAATTATTATTAAATAATTATTATAAATTACAAAATAATGTTAAAATTCTATTAATTTAAAACAAAATTCCAGAAATTACTGTAGAATATCCATTTGATGTTCCAGAACCATGAAGACATGTTGAAAGAAAGAGAGCTGAACGAATTGAGTTGACAAAGAAGCAATAATCGTAAATCCAATTATAGATTCAAGTAAGCAGAAAATTAATTGTGCCGGATAAGTTTTATATATTGGGCTTAGTAGCGAATACAAATGGTATTTTCCTTTTGGTTGTATTATTACAAGCAAAAAAAGTATCATTACAATGCTCAATTGAAGGATAGGAAACATCATTATGAAGCGTTCTTGGATTGAATATTTAACTTGGAAAATTTCTCGAAAAAATTTGATAGCACTCTTGAATTTCCGAAGTTCGACTCTTTTGATGGGATGTAAAAATCTGACAACAGCCTTCAATTGCTTGGCACATTTACCCCAAGACAGCATTGCAGGCTCACTCTTGGTAAAATATTTCTTTTTCTTTTTAGCAGTCAATTTGCTTTCGTAAAAGATTTGATTCAAAACCTCGACATATAGATCCGGTTGTACCACAGCAATTAGCAATGTCCAACAAATACCAACCAGTCCCCCGATTAATCGTAACAGGTGAATTGCTGCTTCCAACATTTCAAATTGTGAGAACCAATATGAATGTAAAAGTCTCCATGAAATTATTAAAAAGTGGGAAACACTCAGGAATTGTAATACCCACCAAATATTTTTCTTCCATTGTTTGGATTGTACCCGGGCTTTTTGAGTAATCACATTGAACTCAAATGGCATTAAACAAAATGTACAAAGAAATTGGAAGTAGTTTAAATTTAAACGAACTTCATACCATGAAAGCATTTTTAGTGATAGTAACTCGAAATGAGTTTGTATTACAAAAGTTTAATTCAAACTCCGAGAATAATAGTTAATGTGTTTTAATATAGATACACTTATGACAATACTAAGACTGGCTGAGTTGTGATGTTATGATAAATTTCAAAATGATACAATAATATTTAATTTATAATTGTTTATAAATGTACGACATCTGTTACTGCTACAATTGTTACATGGGCAGTGCCATATGTATTTTGAACGCTAGAATTCTTCAAACTAGACACACGTGCAAGTGTTTCCGTGGTAGAATCATTTATTTTCCATAATTGCTCACTCAAAAGTAATCACACCCTGGTCATAAACTCGAAAAGGTTCGACGACTAATTTTACTTAAATATATTGTGACAAAAAGAACGCTCTGTTGTCTGGAATCAATTAACCTGTCATTGATAATCAGCCTAGTGTGTTGTAAACTCTATAAAATTGTATGTAGAAAGTGCTTGTAATTTTTTAGTAGGAGAATGTTTCGACAGTGACAATTCCATACGCTCGTGCTATTTAACTAACCAATTTGAAAAAACGGTACTTAATACGCTGTAACGACTTTGTAATGTGTCCCAGGTTAATGGTACTTCCGGAATAGATATACTGTTTAGCACGCACAGCAATTAACGACGTTCAACAGATCAAATGAGAAAAGGATCATAAGTCATTCCAAGAAAGAACATTTTATGTAATCATTTCTCTTAGGATACATTTTACATTGAGTTTTGTTCGTATTAGTAATGCAATTAATTTTTATATGATACAAATGGTATATCCTACAACTATATTTTACGTGGCTATTTTAATGTCAGAAATTTTAATAACTTAATATTATTATTATTAAGTATCTATTAAAACCCCTGAATTGAATGTTTATTTTCATTTTCGAGAGTATTATTTGGCTTATTGGATGTGTCTTCAATTCAATGATTTATGTTATAACTGTTTTAACGATTGTAAATTGTGCACCTGTTAGCTTCCAATGGTTCTGAAGTTATCTATACAAAATACATACAGAAATCGTGGTTTAAAAACTTCGTTACAATGAATCCCTAAGGTGCAACTGATGTATGTACATAGCTATTTGACATTGCCTAGAGTTGCCAAAAATGTTAAAAATCTATTGAAGTCATTTGATATGACTAAAATTCGAGACCTTTACAACAAATCCGTGAAACTCACTTGATGATGCAAGATGAACTTGCAGATTTTTTAAGTTTTGTGATAATAAGCTTTCAAAAAAAACAGTTAGCATTGTCACAATTTAACTTTGACACTAATCATCTGCAGAAATGTCACTTAATAGAGGCCCAATACAGGACAACAAAATTCCCAGTTGTTTGAATTTCCTACCTCCACATTTTTATTCAATTAGGAGTAGTAGTCCCACAATATTTCTAATAATGAAATCCAAATAAACCGGAGTAGACTCCCTTTCGAAGTAATGGAAGGTCCCGACTTGTATGGAAATATTTCGAGTAGACCGGATTTGTTGTCGAAATATCTTCCGATCTTTAACTGTCATGAGATGACTCGATTGTATCAGCATCAACTTTTTCAATTCCGCCATTTTAGTGGGGATCCCAAAAGCTTGATCGTAGGCAATTATGAAACCTAGGACTGTGATGGTTGCAATATCCAACAAAAAGATTGATAACAATGGAAACGATTTTATAAGTTTCATAGCAAACGAAACCCCAATTACAGAAGTAAAAATGGCCACAACTTTGAATGAGAAGTTCATAAAAGCAAACTTTTCGTTGGCGGCGCTGGTAAAAATTTGAAGTTGACGACATGCTGAGACTGATACTTTTAATTTTTGTGCATTAGCGAAGCCGTATCTGTGGTAAAATAAGATAATACAATTATTAAATTTTTGAAATACCAAAAACCTTCAAATTCTGGCCAAATTTCATGAAATTACTCTAAAGTATCCATCTCACGTTCCAGAACCGTAAATACATGCTGAAAGAATGAGAGCTGAATGAACTGAGTAGAAAAGGTGGCTGTGTAAGCTACAGCAATTATGGCTTCAATAAAACAGAAAATCAACTGCATATGGTAAGTTTCAAATGATGGACCCAACAACGAATACAGATGATACTTATCTGTCGGTCTTAATATAACAAGTAGGGCAACGATACCCACTAGATTTATTGGAATGAGCGAGCTCAGCATGATGAAACGTTCTTGAACAGAATATTTACTTTGGAAAATTTCTCGAAAATATTTTTTAACACCCTTTAGATTTTTATCCCGTATTTGCTCGCTTGTTAACAGATATAACCCGAAAGGTTGAGGCTTGTTCCTAGAAACACGTGTCCTTTTCTTTATAGCAGTCACTCCGGTTTCGTAAAAGAGTTGGTTCAAAATCCCAACGGACAACTCTGGTTGGAAAACTGCAAAGTGAAGCATCCAACAAGTGCCTAAAAGTGCCCCAATTATTCCTAGCAGGTGTACCGCTGCTCCAAAGTTGTCGAATTGTGAAAATATATATGAATGAAACAGTCTCCATGAAATTATTATCAAATGAGAAACAGAACCAAGTTGGAAACCCCACCAAATATTTTTCTTCCACTGTTTGGACTGTACCCGGACCTTTTGTGTTTTCCCATCAAATTCAAACGGGAGGAAACAGAAGGTACTGAGAAATTTCAAGTAACTTAAATTAAAACGGACTTCATGCCTTGTTAGCATTTTGGTGGAAGTAACTTACTATGAATAATTAATTACCGATAGGGAAATTTTTTAAATTCAGGCGGGCGATAATATTTTGAATGAAATGCTTGGTATGTTTGAGGCATACGCTGAAAGCCTGAACCCTTTTAATACCTTGAAGGATAAGCGAGCTCAGATGTTTTACAAAATTTATGTTTATACGAAAAAATAATGGATATTAATGAAATTACAATTTATAGCAAATTGTAGTAATCGCTACAGTTACATTAGTAATACATATGTCATGGTACATATGCAATTAGTGTAAAACGTTGTACATAAGGACAAAAATGTTTCCGCCAATTAGAGAACAATTTCGCGTAATTGCGTACTCAGAGTCATGCACAGTGGAGAATTCCAACTGACACGGGAACAACCAGGTCAACTGCCACTAGGTCAGCTACCCCAGAAGTCAACTTCCTTGTGCCATCAAGAAAAATAAGATTATGTGCATATGTAGGTATACAACTGAATGAATAAAAGCAATAATTACGAAGTCATGTTATAAATATCTATATGAAATCAGATTATGAAAATTTCTATGAAGCCTCATTGTTTACGCTAATGCGAAGTTTCATTATACAGATAAAGATTCGTACGAAATCATTTTTCAAAATTCAATTCGATGTGATTACATTATTACTGATACATTGGAAAAATTCGATAAAGTGTAACAACATACGTTAAGTTAATTCATACAATTTCAACGTCCTGGACCAAAAACTCTGAATGCAGCAAAATTCAAGGAAATTGTGCAAAACGATGAATGTTTTGAATCCGCTGACATTTTGAAAGTTTCTAATTTTTCTACTTTTATTTATTATTATAATAATTTATATTTTGTACAAGGGGGTCATTTTAAACACTTACAAAAACTTTGCATGTTGTGCAATGAAATGTCTTCAATTATCGCAAATTATTCTTTAGGGAACTCTAACTGGGAAATTATTACCACGAAATAATTTTAAATATTTTTGTACGCTGTTCGAAGAACACTGTAACCATTTATTCAAACATAATAAGAAATCCTACAATATTTCTAACAATGAAATCCAGAAAAATCGGCGTAGACTCCCTTTCAAAATAATGGAACGAACCAACTTGTATAGCAATATTTGGGTTGGACAAGATTTCCCGTCTGTACATCTTCTGATCTTCACATGATCTAACATACCTCGATTGCAGTAGCATCCATTTTTTCAACTCCCTCATTTTCTGTGGGATAGCAAAAGCTTGATCGTAAGAAATAATAAAACCTACGATTGAGGATATGGAAATGTCTAGCAAGGAGATCGCTATTGCTGGAGATCCTCCTAATAGTTTCAGTGCAAACGAAACCCCAATCACACTATAACAAATGCTGACAACTTTGAATGAAAAGTTCATAAAAGCAAATTTCTGGTTGGCTATTCTTGTGAAGATTTGAAGTTGGCGAGAACACCTCAATGAGTTTTCTAGTGTTTGAGTAGATACACGGCCATATCTACAATAGTCGTATGATAATAGATATTCCTACGCATTATATTTCAGATTACAATGAATTAATTAGATAAAAATAATTTTTAGGTATAAATAAATTGGTAAAACTTTCACCTGAGAATATCCAGTTGACTCTCCAATACGTAAAAAATGTGTTGAAAGAGCGACAGCTGAATGAATTGACCAAAAAATGAAGCCACAGTGACAAATCCAATAATAATTTCAATAAATAATAAAATCATTTTCAATGAGAATGTCTCATATGCTGGTCGTAACAATGAAATCAAATGATACTTGTCGGATGGACTTGCTATAGCAAGCAAACCAATTATAGCTACGGTGTTCAACGGAATTAATGGAAACATCATTATAAACAATTCCTGGATGGAATATTTAGTTTCAAAAAATTTTCGCAAAATTTTTATACTACTCTTGAATACTTGAAGTTTTATTCTTTTGAAGGGATGCAACCAACATTTTCTATGTTTAAGTAAACAAAAACGTTTTTTATCCTTTCTGGCGTGAAATACGGTTTCGTTATAGAGCTGGTTTAAAATCCCGACAGATAATTCTGGCTCAAACACTGCAACCGGGAACATCCATGAAAGACCTAAGAATGTCCCGATAATTTTCAAAAAATGGATAGGAAATTCGTAAATTTCAAATTGTATAACCAAGCATGAATAGAGTAGTCTCCATGACATTACTATGAAATGTGAAATTGACAGGATATATAAAAACCACCAAATGTATTTCTTCCACCGTTTCGACTGTATTTGGGCTTTCTGAGTTTTTTCATTGATTTCAAATGGTAGGAAGCAGAAGGTGCATAGAAATTTTAGATAGTAAAAAGTAAAACGAACTTCGTACGAGGAAAGCATTTTCGGCATAAATGATTGCCCACCAACAATATCAGAGTGATATTGCTCGGAAGGAAATGTTTTCTTGCTAACATATTCTGAATGTTTCCCTTAGTGACGTAATTACGTTGATAATATTCACTATTACACACAGCAGTCTCTTAGAAAATTAAAATTGCTGAAACATATACGCCTGGAGGAAACATTGTAAACATTTAACAGAAAATTACAGTTCCTTGTTTGACCGGATAATAATAATTTTAAAAGCCTTCATTTTCCATAACTGCTCACTCAAAATTGATCATACCTGGTCAGGAATATGGTAGGTTTGACAACCATTATAAGCTAAATAAGCAGACAACCACGCCCTTCTGTTGTCCTAAAAAGCGTATGCCGTCCATTAAATATATCGTCGCTGAAGAGTTAAAATGGTTAAAGTACTGTACAAAAGCACCCACACATTACACACGTATATAGACCATATGTATCTTATTTTTATTGTCGTGTTACATGTCTGGTAATATTAATTAATCACTAGCAGAATATTCCTAAATTTCTCAATTATGAGTTCAAAGGACCCTAGTCCTATGGCAGAATTTTTTATAAAGGTCTAATCCTGTTTTATTAACATATAGACCATAAACATTTATGGCTACTAGATTCACCTGTAGGGTAATCAAAATTCCGACTTGATTTATTCGAGAAATGTCCTGCATGCAATTTCCAAAATATCTTAAACCTCTCAATCTCCCATTAGAATGTTGCTGGCAAATTAAATGATGTTCTAACATGTAGTGAATTCATTTCAAAAAATTAAATAAATCTCCTTGCACATAATGTAATTTTATGGGGCATGAACGTTTTCTTAAGGGTTTCTAAATTAACCGTCTTTCATTTCAACTAGTATTGTTTAAATGTTGTTTTCACCATGTTGTTGTTCAAAATTTTAAAGACATCATCAGGAACAATACTTGTGTCTGTATAAATATTGCCACCCAATTTTGGCTCCTTAGGCTGCAATATTGCCCCGATTGAAATCAGATGTGAAGTTATCAAAGAAGTTTTTATTTAGTCTAATGATTTGAATTCTAGTATGAAAAAACTTGGTGATCAGAATGTTTTGGTTTGAGGATCGAGTTTCTTCTGTATTGCTTTACAAATGTTCAAAATTCACGCCCACAGATGGTAAGTCGAATTCCAGTAAATTTTCTACAAATAGGTGTCAATTTTATTTCTTGAAACGCTTTACGTGGGTATAAATGCCTGTGAAGTTTAAAATCCTTGGATAATTACGGCATTATTTCACGTCTGTTTTCCATGGCATCGATAACTGTCCTCGGGGGATGAAACAATAAATATTAAAAAATCTGGAACCAAAGTTACAAACCAGGAGAATATGTTTGTATGGGACTGGGGGACGAGAATAAAATAATTGGTACACCCAGTTTAATGTTGGTTGAATTTTAAAAATTACTATTTACATTTGTTAACCAACACTTTTCAAACGGGATATCCTGTGAAAATGACACTTTTAAAAATTTAGGGATTGATTTACAGGGAAACTATTAACTTTAAAGCATAAAAACAAGTTTGAATTTATGACTGGGTAAAAAGCTTAGCTATACGTTTTAGAATTTACAAAGCTAACTTACATATGTATGTCACGGATTTTTCCAGTGTTTAAGTAAGTATTGGATACACTAGTATTCAAATAATTATATTTTGAATGCTAATTCGATTACAGATATATTTTTTCGATTCAATATGGATTTACCTACTTGAACTTAAATACTAACAATTTCGAATTTACTAATTTCATACTCACAGTTCGAAAAAAAGTTCGGGGCAGTCTTAGGCATATTTGGATGATGACAGTAGCACTAAGTTTTAGCCCCTATACTTTCCATTACCCCCGTGAATCACCATTACCCCTCTACTCCAATGTTTAGCCTAACCCACTTGCTCAAAGGTTTTATCCCTTATGCTCAACTCTACCGCTTACCCGAAAGTGTTAATCCCTATTCTCACCCTTCCTTTATACCCAACATCTTTAAATCAATTTGCTTAACATTACCCGATTTCCAAACACATTTATTCCCCATGCATACAACATTTATCAACAATATGAGCCCCATGACAAACAGCGTAACTCCTTTTCTCAGCGTTGAGATCATTCCTGAACACTTTACAAATTACACAGAACATTACCCCAAAACTCGAAAGCTTTACCCGCTATGTAGGATGTTCAAAAATCAACTGTGATCAGTACTATGTGCTAAGTCACGAGGGGGCGAAGCTCCGGCGGAATGTGGCAACAAAGGTCATTAAAAGTAATGTGGTGTGTACAAGGAAACGTGTATTTAATTTCCCCCAGTACTGGTCACATTTATATGTACTGGGCAAAGGTGTGAACTAAAGAAAAAACTGGTTTACATATCGTTGGCTAAATTCTAAAAAGTACCATTTTCATTTCATAACCTATGCTTTTTAAATGGGTTCGCAAATGAAAATGGTACTTTTTAGAATTTAGCCAACGATATGTTCTCCCTTGTATGTTGTATTATATTCAGTACACATATAGTAAATTGTGCAAAACGTTTCATATTCGATTTTAAAACACCATGTACAAGTAATACCGTCCTCTACCGGTGGTTAGAACACACAATTCAACGTAAACAACAAATTCTACAATAGATGGCGCAAGGTGTACTCCCCAATGTGAACACATTTGCATTACAATGAGTTTATACGTGACCTCATTTAATTTTCTGAGGTCAAACGAATGACATGATGTCCTTCAGAAACAATAGGGTTCTTCCTTTTTGCATGATATGTCCCGGTAAAAACTTTGTAGTTTGTAGTATATGGTTCAGCAGTATGGTTCTGCAGATATTGTGCACAAAACAGCCTCTACAGACAACCAGACAGCCAGATCTTCGCAATAGGGACTCTTGCTTCGCTCCGCCCCTAAAATAAATTCACAGGGTGTCGTCATCGAACTCAACAGAAACGTTAGAGTGTGAACCATGTGATTCACATACTGCTGCAAAATATGAGCGGACCACCGGAGAGGAAACAACGGGTGAGACTCTGAGCAATGAGACCAACAATGAGTGTGAATTAAGTGCTACTTCAGATTAGTGGATACATCGTCATAAAAATGTTTTGAGTTCTTGGTTTCCAGCAGCTAACATTCACCCCGAAGAAAAATGGGAGAATCAATCGCCATCCCGAAGTCAGAGAGTCATGTTGAAACTTGTGAATCTCTCTGCGCTATCCTATCATACATATGCCTATAAAGGCTCTTTAGTTACTGGGGTGTTTTAGTATTTCTGGCTTAAATGACTCTTTTGGAGTTATTTTATTATTGGTATTATTCTGATTATTCATAAATTTAGATCAATGTTTTGTTTCTGTTAGCGTTATTTGTAATCCAGATTATAGGGTTTACAGGACTACTCAGAATTTATAATTACATTTAGCAGTCAATATAATTTGTGAACGGTTATTATTTTGATAAGTAATTAAAATTCTATTCTGGTCTCAAACACCTAATGGATTTAAACCCGTTCATTTATCCATAAATGATGCAAGAAATTAGAATGCATCTAAATGTGACCAATTTTAATTTACGAGGGCAAACAGGTGACCACATCTTCCCCGAAATCAATATGATTCTCACACTTGTTAACCCTAAAAGATTCAAATTGTGCTCTCGCTGTATCGTGATGACGAACAACCAGACAATAAGATAACGATAGGGAACTTCGTTTCATTGCAACCCTAAATACCCCCAACATGTTTTTCTTCCACTTTTTATAGGCTACTTCCAGGCTTTTTAATTTTTCTGTTATTTCAAACGCAAGAAATCAAAAGATACTGTGAAATTTAAAGAAGTTCAAATACAATCGTACTTCAAGCCGCCCAAGCTTTCCATGTAAACTGTCAAAGAATGGATTACAAAAATTGCATGGATTTATGAGGGAGATATTACCATTAAAGCCAGTATGTAACAGTCAGATGTTACTACAAAAAATTTATGAAGCAAAAACAGCGAATACATTTTATGAAAATTAGCAAATTGTGATAGCGTACATCAACAATAAATTTCTTCAAGGTTAGTATTTTCTTCCAGATACAACATTCCAGCAATTGAAGATTCATTTTGCATAATAATTATTTGATAAAGCAATACACTATGTGTTAAGCCAATTCATACAATTTCACCATCCTGTACCAACAATTCTGAATGAAGTGAAATACAAGGAAATTGTGCGAAACGAAGGAGTTTTTGAATACACTGAAATTCAGAAAGTTTATAAATTTTCTTTGGGTCTATTTTTTTTAATGCTCATATTTTGTACCAAGGACGGTAGTATAAATGTTGCCCAAGGCGCAATAAACTCTTTTTAAAGGATCTTCCGTCAAAGGAGCGAATACTGACTTGTCAATCAAAGGACTTAAATTAGTAATTGAATAAGTGTGGATAATTTTCCTGGATTATTATTACGACGAAATAATTTCTACTATTTTTATATGCTGTTATATCAAGAGTTACATGATGGAACCCTGTAACCATTTATTCAATCATGATGAGAAATCCTACAATATTTTTAACAACAAAATCCAAATAAATCGGTGTGGACTCCCTTTCAAAGTAATGGAACGAACCAACTTGAATAGAAATATTTGGGGTGGACCAAATTTCCCGCCTGTAGACTTTCCGATCTGTGAACGACGTAAAATGCCTTGATTGCAGTAACATCCACTTTTTTAACTCCGCCATTTTCTGTGGGATAGCAAAAGCTTGATCGTAAGCAATTATAAAACCTAAGGTTGCTGATATGGAAATATCTAGTAAAGAGATCGCTAATGCTGGAGATCCTCTTAATAGTTTCAGTGCAAACGAAACCCCAATTACACCAGTACAAATGCTGTCAACTTTAAATGAAAAATTCATAAAAGCAAATTTATGGTTGGATATTCTTGTGAGGATTTGAAGTTGACGAGAAGATCTCACTGCATGTTCCAATGTTTCCGTAGATATATGGCCAAATCTGCAATAACCATATAATAAAAATCATTCATTGACTTTAAATTTCAAATTGCTATTAATTATTTGAATTAAAAAATAACTTGCAAACATAAATCAAATCGATAAAACTGTCACCTGAGAGTATCCAATTGACTTTCCAATACGAAGAAAATGTGTTGAAAGAGCGAGAGCTGAATGAATTGACCAAAAATTGGAGCCACAGTCATAAATCCAATAATAACTTCAATAAATAATAAAATCATTTTCAAAAGGAATGTATCATAGGCAGGAGGTAAGAATGAAACCAAATGGTACTTGTCGGATGGTCTTGCTATGGCAAGCAAACCAATTATAGCTACGATGTTCAACGGAATTAATGGAAACATCAATATAAACAGTTCCTGGACGGAATATTTAGTTTCACAAATTTCTCGCAAAAATTTAATAGCGCTCTTGAGTTTTTTACGCAAAGAAAAACGGGTTTTATCTTTTCTGGCCTGAAATACAGTCTCGTTATAGAGCTGGTTTAAAATCCCAACGGATAATTCTGGCTCAAACACTGCAATCGGGAACATCCAAGAAATGCATAACAATGCCCCGATAGTTTTCAAAAAATGGGTAGGAAATTGGTTAATTTCAACTTGTAAAATCAAACATGAATAGAATAGTCTCCATGACATTACTACGAAATGTAAAATTGATATTAAATGCAGAAACCACCAAATATTTTTCTTCCATCGTTTGGACTGTATTTGGGTATTATGAGTTTTTTCGTCGATTTCAAATGGCAGGAAGCAGAAGGTGCATAGAAATTTTAAATAGTAAAAACTAAAACGAACTTCGTACGGGGAAAGCATTTTCGGCATATTAATTGCCCACCAAAAATATGAGAGTGATATTGCTTGGAAGGAAATGTTTTCATGCTTACATAAACTGAATACTTTGGTTTTCCTTCGTGACGGCGCAATAATTCCGTTGATAATAATCGCTATTACACAGCATTCTCTAAGAAAATTAAAATTGATGAAACAAATACACTTGGAGGAAACAATATGAACATTTAACAGAAAATTACAGTTTCTTGTTTTCCTGGATAAAAGTATTTTTAAAAGCCTTCATTTTCAATAATTGCTCACTCAAAATTTACCATACCTGGTCAGGAATACGGTAGGTTTGACAACCATTATAAGCGAAATAAGCAGACAACCACGCCCTTGTGTTGTCTTGGAAGCATTTGCCGACCATTAAATATATCGTCTGTGAAGAGATAAAATGGTTCAAGTGTTGCCCAAAAGCATGTAAACGTTGCACACGTAGACCATACGTATCTTATTTTTATTGTCGTGTTGCATGTCTGGTAATAATAATCACTAAATTTGCAATATATGTAATATACAATAAAAAAGAAGTATATATCCAAAAGCTATAACATATATCGATAACTTTATATGCATACCCCTATGAGAAATCATAAGCACTTTGGCATGTATTTGTCCTAGCGACAGAGTATTCTTCAAAATCTTGAAGAGATTTGGATTTGCTGCAAAATTTGTCATAGTTGAAGGTATTTCATGTGCAGGACTACGTATTGAAACATTCACACTAACCCAAGTCTTTGAAACATAGTTAATGCTTTTTGAGGATTGATGTAAGAATTTATTCAATCATAATGAGAAATCCTACAATATTTCTAACAACGAAATCCAAATAAATCGGTGTGGACTCCCTTTCAAAGTAATGGAACGAACCAACTTGAATAGAAATATTTGGGGTGGACCAAATTTCCCGCCTGTAGACTTTCCGATCCGTGAACGACGAAAGATGACTTGATTGCAGTAACATCCACTTTTTTAACTCCGTCATTTTCTGTGGGATCGCAAAAGCTTGATCGTAAGCAATTATAAAACCTACGGTTGCGGATAAGGAAATGTCTAGTAAAGAGATCGCTAATGCTGGAGATCCTCTTAATAGTTTCAGTGCAAACGAAACCCCAATCACACCATAACAAATGCTGTCAACTTTGAATGAAAAATTCATAAAAGCAAATTTATGGTTGGATATTCTTGTGAGGATTTGAAGTTGACGAGAAGATCTCACTGCATGTTCCAATGTTTCCGTAGATATATGGCCAAATCTGCAATAACCATATAATAAAAATCATTCATTGACTTTAAATTTCAAATTGCTATTAATTATTTGAATTAAAAAATAACTTGCAAACATAAATCAAATCGATAAAACTGTCACCTGAGAATATTCAATTGACTTTCCATTACGAACAAAATATGTTGAAAGACCGAGAGCTGAATGAATTGACCAAAAATTGAAGCCACAGTCATAAATGCAACAATAACTTCAATAAAGAATAAAATCATTTTCAATGGGAATGTATCATAGGCAGTAGGTAACAATGAAACCAAATGATACTTGTCGGATGGTCTTACTATAACAGGCAAACTAATTATAGCAACGATGTTTAACGGAATTACTGGAAACATCATTATACACAGTTCCTGAACGGAATATTTTGTTGCGAAAATTCCTCGCAAAAATTTGATACCGCTCTTGACTTTTTTAAGCAAAGAAAAACGGTTTTTATTTGTTGGGGCCTGAAACACAGTCTCGTTATAGAACTGATTTAAAATCCCAACGGATAATTCTGGTTCAAACACTACAAACGGGAACATCCAAGAAATGCATACGAATACCCCTGTAGTTTTCAAAAAATGGGTAGGAAATTGGTAAATTTCAAATTGTAAAATCAAGCATGAAAAGAGTAGTCTCCCTGACATGATTAAACAATGTAAAATTGTTAGGATATATAAAAACCACCAAATGTATTTCTTCCACCATTTCGATTGTATTTGGGCTTTTTGAGTTTTTTTATCGATTTCAAATGGGAGGAAGCAGAATGTACTCAGAAATTTTAGGTAGTGAAAATTAAACCGAACTTCGTACCGTGAAAGCATTATCGTAGTAAATGACTACGAGTTGACAAAATATGAGTGTACTGTTTGAAAGTTCCTTTAATACTTACATATTCTAAAAGTATCGACTGGATTTTAGGGACCGAAATATTTTTCATTTTAATTACAGGGGTGTCAGTGAGAATGGGGCAAAACAAATTCTTGAAGTATAAATACCTACAGGAAGCAATGTATGTTATTATAAAAAAAATTGACCTATTTAACGGAAACTTATTATGAACCTATGTTTTGCTCGATAAGCGTAATTTTTATCGTATTCCCAAATACAAAGCACTCTGTACCAATCATGTTCCAATTAAATTTGGACTAACCAGTCGCAAAATTAATCATGATTAATAATTGCATCCGTGTTCAATCAGTAAAATGACTATAATTTTGCCAGGTAATTACTATCTGTATGGCCTGAAAAGGACTGAAATAACAAGAAGTTCATGAGTATTTGCTCCTTAAAGTTACATTAAACTGACAACTTTAATTAAATCATTTAAATACTTTAATAAAGATCAAAAAGTATTGATATTTTGAAAAACACCAATCTAATTAAGGTATTTTCATTTGAAACCTGAACCTATTAAGGATATCAGCCGTCCCTCGCATTATTGATTATATATGCGTTGATATGTATATCTACGTATGACATGGCATAATGGAAGACAGATTCTATTGTTGGCTACATGATTAATCCAATATTACAGATAGAAAGTTGATTATTATAAGCTCATGAAAATAATTTCATTTAAAAGAAATAATATGCAGCCCTAGTTCCTTACTTCATACAAACAAGGAGTTGACATTATTAAATCCTAAGGTTTCCTGGAATTGAAACAAAAGGAACATTTCCAATATTCAGACTGATATTAATTCACGAATATCCGTTACAAAGCAGTTATTCCATCATTGCGTTACCATTGCCACCATTATACAATCATCACACAGTTAAAAATGCAGTAGCTATTGTTCGGATGAAAATTAAATGTTGCTATAGTTGTACGCTTAAATAGTACCTAATTCAAATGTAATACGCTGTCCTTTAGCAAACATCTCACAATCAGACATGTGTAACCTCGTGTAGGATTCCCATAAGCGACGTCCCGGGATGACCCTGTGACGTCACAACAGTGTCCCCTCAGGCTATATTTCTGAAATACTTGTTTATTACTTTTTTAAGGCAAAACCGAACACGCAAATGTGTTCCATATAATACCAGGAGCTTAAATTAATTTTTAGGGCCCATTCGGGTAACAGGATACTAGGCCTAGGTTAGCATGGTTAAATGACGATTACTGCCGTTTGTGTTGGCCAATTAGAACCAAACAAAATGGAAATCCACTTAAGGCTTATAGTATGTGGCTTTACTGTTAACACAAATATCCGGCCGGTACTGTAACCGGGTAATGCAATGCCCGATATTCGTAAGTTTGTGATTTTTACTGCTTTGATATGTTTTAATGCTTGTTGGGCGTCAGATTATGTTCGTACTAATGACATCTGGCATTGCACTCAGGTATTATAATACCCAGCACAGGTAAAAACCCGTGTTACTATAATATTTATGAATATCGGGCATTGTATTACCCGGTTACAGTACCCGCCGGATATTTGTGTTAACAGTAAAGCCACATACTATAAGCCTTAAGTGGATTTCCATTTTGTTTGGTTCTAATTGGCCAACACAAACGGCAGTAATCGTCATTTAACCATAGGCCTAGTATCCTGTTACCCGAATGGGCCCTAAAAATTAATTTCAGCTCCTGGTATTATATGGAACACATTTGCGTATTCGGTTTTGACTTAAACAAGTAATAAACACGTATTTCAGAAATATACCCTGAGGGGACTGTTGTGACGTCACAGGGTCATCCCGGGACGTCGCGTATGGGAATCCTACACGAGGTTACACATGTCTGCTCACAATGTCAGTTGTGGAATAGAATTGTATGTTCTTGTTGTAAGACCCATGATTTAATAAATTAGTATTGTCTGTGCAAAGCTCGTGCGCACGGCTGGATTTACAGGGTGGTTCATAGTATAGTGTAAGCTCCGCCCCTGTAACCACTACCCATCGTCAAATAGAATCTTAGAATTAGTTCACCAAATACAATTAATTGTGATAATAATGGTAAGCTTACAAGTAAGTACCCCGTCTGTACCTACTCAATGCCGTCTCTTTATATTTGCATCATTTTTCTAGAAAATAAGGAATTTAAAAAATAAAAATTAAATATGACCCAAGGTGAACTGACTGATATAGCTTGTGCAGATTCGGAAAATGGTCAGTTAACTGGATGTTAAGTTCGCCAGGATTGAGGATACCCGAGGAAAATACTAAAAATGAGACAGTCCCTACTACTGTTTAAAATACTTAAAGAAATATTTCCGGACTGTAAAAGCTGAAGTAACGTTTGGCACAACATAAACATTCCAAGCGCACCTTCCCAAGCGTTCGGTTTTTAAATCTTACAATAAATGCTTATTCACATTACTAAATTAGGCAACCGAAGTTTGACGATTGGCATGACACACTTTCCTGGGACTATCCTTGAGTACTAAAGCTACCAAGATTTTTGAGTGACCTTTCTTCCTTCCACACTCAGGAAAAGTCATTCCCTAAGTGGTGCAAAGCCTTAAACGATTTCGAGCAGCATGATTAGACGATTTGCATTCCAAGCAAAGCCTCTCCGTTTTTATCAACACATGCAGCCTTGTGTTCTTAAAAATATTTTGAGATATTTTATACTTCAATGCCTCTATAAGATATTAAATTATCACTACCCAATAACCATTGTACATCGCCACTAGCTTCTTTAGCATGAACAGTTTCAAGGCAAGGATTTCGCCATGACAAGAATCAAATGAATATTGTATTCTGGCATTGCGCTTTGCAGCGCACTTAAACCCTGGAAAATGTAGTGATTTCATCAACCAGTGTAAATACAATTTCATTATTTTGCTATGCTTTTTGAGAAATGTAAGAATTTATTCAATCATAATGAGAAATCCTACAATATTTCTAACAATGAAATCAAAATATATCGGTGTAGACTCCCTTTCAAAGTAATGGAACGAACCAACTTGCATAGAAATATTTGGGGTGGACAATATTTCCCGTCTGTACATCTCCCGCCCTTCAAATGACTTAAGATGCCTCGATTGCAGCAGCATCCACTTTTTTAGCTCCGCCATTTTCTGTGGGATCGCAAAAGCTTGATTGTAAGCAACAATAAAGCATATGATTGCGGATATGGAAATGTCTAATAAAGAGATCGCTATTCCTGGGGATTAGGGGTGAGTATCTCGTTGGTTTTAAAATTCTCGTTTGTCTCGTTCTCGTTTCTGAAAAAAATACGAGAACGAGATATTTTAAGAACGAGAGTACAGCGAGAGTAAGCAACGCACGAGACAAACGAGACAGGGCAAAAACATGGTTTTTCTGTTGAAATATATGCAATTTATTTGTAGACTGCACAAATTCTGGTGAAAGAACATACAAATTTATTTAATTTCACAATTCGGAACAATCCCAAGGCGCTAAATATTTATTTTTGGGTTTGGACCATAAAATGTGAAAACATGGAAGCCTTGAAAAGAATTAATGAAAACCTACCGCAATAAAAGCGAGCACCAAGAACTGCAAAATGTTTTAATTGACAACATGGTATAAAAAACACCCCATTTTTCAGTTTGATATGGGCTTCAACAAGATTTAATTGCAAACGATATTCTCGTTAAATAAAGCGAGATGTCTTGTTGTCTACTGTCTCGTTGATAAATAAAGAGCGAGATAAACGAGATTCTCGTCTCGTTGTCTCGTTATACTCACCCCTACTGGGGATCCCCTTAATAGTTTCAGTGCAGACGAAACCCCAATTACACCAGTACAAATGCTGACAACTTTGTATGAAAAGTTCATAAAACAAATTTCTGGTTGGCTATTCTTGTCAAGATTTGAAGTTGACGAGAACACCTCAATGAGTGTTTTAATGTTTGAGTAGAGACACGGCCATATCTGCAATAGTCATATGATAATACTCATTCCTACATATTCTATTGCAGATTACAATGACATAATTGCATTAAAAAAATTTCACTCGTAAATAAAATGAGTAAAACTTTCACCTGATTATATCCAATTGACTTCCCAATACGAAGAAAATGTGTTGATAGAGCGAGAGCTGAATAAATTGCCCAAATATTGGAGCCACAGTGACAAATCCAATAATCATTTCAATAAACAATAATGTCATTTTCAATGAGATTGTCTCATATGCTGGTCGTAACAATGAAACCAAATGGTACTTATCGGTTGGACTTGCTATAACAAGCAAACCAATTATAGCTACGATGTTCAACGGTAGCAATGGATAAATCATTATGAACCACTCCGGGACGGAATACTTAGTTTCAAGAATTTTTCGCAAGAATTTGATAGTGCTCTTGAATTCTTTAAGTTGGATTATTTTGATGGGATGCAAATAACATTTTTTATGATTAAGCAAACAAAACCATTGTTTATCTTTTCTGGCCTGAAACACAGTCTCGTTATAGAGCTGGTTTAAAATCCCGGCGGATAATTCGGGCTCAAACACTGCAACTGGGAACATCCAAGAAATGCCTAAGAATGCCCCGATAGTTTTCAAAAAATTGATAGGAAATTCATAAATTGTCTCCATGACATGACTACCCAATGTAAAATCGACAGGAAATATAGAAACCACCAAATATTTTTCTTCCAGCGTTTCGACTGTATTTGGGCTTTTTGAGTTTTTTCATCGATTTCAAATGGCAGGAAACAGAATGTACTTTTAAATTTTAGGTAATAAAAACCAAAACGAACTTCGTATCGTGAAAGCATTTTCGTTGTAAAAGACGCTCAGTTGACAATATTTGTCTACTGTTCGGAAGGTTTCCTTATAATCTTTACCTATTCCAAAAGTATCTACTGGGTATTATTGACAGCGCCACAATTTTCCTTTAATATATCTCGTTATTAGAGGAGTCTCAATTTGATTGTGGCAAATCAAACTCTCTTGAAGTATATAAACGCCTACAGGAAGCAATATGCCCTGTATTAAAATGAATAAATTTGTCCCTTACCTTTTGTTTGGCTGGATAAACGTAATGTTTATCATATTCCCAAATGCCAAGTAAAAAATATACTTCGTATAAAAGTATTCCAATTAAATTAGAACTACCGAGTCTTAAAATCAATCATGATTAATATTTGGATACGTGATTAACCAGTAAAATAACTGCTTCTGCCAGACAATTATTACCTATTTGACTTGGAAAGGACTGAAATGAGAAGAAATTCATGAGTATTTGCTCTTTAAAATTATACACATAATTACATCACACTGACAACTTTAATTAAATAGTTAAAATATTTTATTAAAGCTCAAACGTATTGAAATTTTGAAAGACACCAATCTAAAACTTACTTTCATGCACCATTTTCATTTACAGCGTGAACCGTTTAATAGGGATACCAGGGATCCCAAGCAAAATACATGGGTTGATGTGTATATACAGATGTATGTAGATACATATATAGGCATAATGCAAGACACATTCCAATGTTGGCTACCGGATTGATCCAGCACCACTGACATACTGACAGAAAGTTATTTATTACAAGCTCATGAATTTTTTTATTGTTATTATTAATGTTATTATTATTTTTGTTATTATTATTTTTGTTATTATTATTTTTGTTATTATTTATCAACATGCAATCCTAGTTCAGTATAAATGAATTGCTAGAGAGATATCTAAGGCTAAAACTGAATTTTTCCTCTGCTGTTTAATCACAAACACTATCATTCTTCAGTCATTCAGCTCAACCATGATGAGAATTCCGACAATATTTCTTATGACGAAGTCCAAATAAATAGGAGTAGACTCCCTTTCAAAATATTGAAACGACCCGACCCGTATCCCTATATTTTGAATGGATTTAATTCGTCGTCTTGAAAGTGCCCGACCTCTAGCCCATCCTAGTCTATTGGAGGCAAGCCACATCTCTCTTTTCAACTCTGCCATTTTTGTGGGGATACCTAAAGCTTGGTCCAAGGACAACAAAAACCAAAATGCCGCTGGAAATGACAAGTCCAGTAATAGTACTGGTATAACTGGGTATTTGTGTGCAATTTTTAATGCAAATGAAACTCCAATGACAGTCACGCTAATGCTGACCACTTTATAGCAGAAGTAGTTGTGAGCAAACTTTTGGTTGAGCAATCCTGTGAATACTATTTGCAGCTGGCGACAAGATGTGATGGAAGATTCCAATGTTTTACTCGTAAATTGACTGTTTCTGTAATAACACAATCATTTTAAAAATTAATTATACATAAATTTAGAGCTTCTGGTCTTAAAACTTGATGCATGATTTGTGTAAAAATAATAAGAGAGCTTAGAATTTTTATACCGTTTCACGAGTCAGTGCAATACGAGCAGCTGTGGATTAACCCATTCAGCTTTGTAATTGTTTTTACCTGAGAACAAGCAGTTGCTGGTCTGTCACGAAGAAAACATATTGGAAGAAAGAGGTACAAAGAAAGTACGAAAAGAATGATGCCACGTTCACATATACAAGAATTATTTCCATAAAAAAGAAAATCATGAGCGCTGATATTTTTGTATATCTTGGATCTACTAAAGAAAACAAATGGTACTTGTTCCTTGGATTGGCAATAAAGAGAATTGCTACCATCAACACGATGTTCAGCGGAACGTTCGGAAATAGCATTAAAATCCGGTCATGTTTGGAATAATCACCTTTCAAAATGTTTTGTAACATTTTTACAGTGGCTTTTAGCTTGTTAATGATCCTTATGTTTTTTATTCTCTTAACGTTACAACGTGAATACTGTTTAGTACCACTCCGTTTCATTGATTTAGGAACCTCAACCATCTCAGGATAGAGATGGTTTAAAATCCCTAGAGAGAGTTCGGGTTGAATACCTGCCAAAGACAACATCCAAGAAATCCCTTCATATGCCCCAACAATTCTTACAAAATGAGCAGGAAATTCCTGAAAAATAAATGTTGAGTATAAGAAGGAATCCAGGAGCCGCCAAGTAATGAATATCAAGTGACAAATAGAAAGTGAGAATAAAAATCCCCGCATAGATTCCTTTTCCATTGTTTTGACTGCATTTTCACTACATGGGATATCAAAAGGGAGGAAGCAGAATTGACAAAGAAATTTTAGATAACTACAACTATAGCGATCTTCATAACTTGACAACATTGTTACAACACTGGAACAAAAAGTACAGTTTCGTGCTGTTGGAAAAAGAAAAAAAATAATTGCATTTGTATGTATGTAATTATATGGTAAATTTAGCGGGACTCCTGAAATTTAATTGTCACTCCTGCAGAACTGCATGGTTCTTCTATAAGGTTGATCAAAATTTCTTTTATTATTTATTTATCAAAATGTATAGTATTATTGCTTAAATCGTTCCCTAATTAAAATGACACTCTAATTTGAATATAACCAACGTTAGTTTGACGCACGTGTTTTGAATACTTACTTCATATTAATTAATACTATAAACGTGAGACAGCATAGTAATTACTACGGCAGGGGATTCCTACAAAAGAAATAATTGGTTTTGAGGGATGTATTTACATTAATATCAGGGTTGGGGGTTTTTTTGGTTTTTTTCAAAAAAACCAAACAACCAGGTTTTTTTGGTTTAAACCGGGTTTTTTTGGTTTAAACCAGGTTTTTTTGGTTTAAACAAATTTTCAATCCAAAACATTCATTCATACGCAAAAACATGTAAATTTGAACAAATTTACTTATTTCCCAAACTCAGTAACTATCATAAAGCATTAAATATTTAATAATTTCGACATAATTTTGACGATAAGTTTGCAGTATAAACACAAGTTTGGCAGCTTTTCCATTCTAAAAACGACTCCGAACTTCTAAACGTACAAGACCAGAGGCTACTATTATTTACTTCACTTCACTAAAGTTAAACCGCACAATGTCCTGTTTTCTTCCTGATTTTTTAAAAAATTAAATAATGTGCTAACAAATAGCCCTCGCCATACGCCCACTCGGGATCCAAATTAAATTTTGTGTAACCTGGTCCAATGTCCTAGCAAGAACAGAAGTTCGGGCCGTCTCGCCCTGGTTTCGCGCAGAATTTTTAAATTCTAACTCGTTAATAAGTGGTCTCCCTTGTCCAACTAAAATTTTCCAACGAGAAATCCCATACGAAATTTTCATTTTCGAAAGTTGATGCTATATTAGACGAATGACACATTTATGGCATGCATTCATCATAAGTGATTCTAAGGGTATCTATTGGTTCTAAGAGTTGCATGTGGCGACGGTTACTTGTGTTGTAAGTAAATAAGTTCACGATAAAGATGAAATAAAAACAGTAATAAAGGAGGTGAGTCCAATTAAAATGGGTGGAATTCAAAATGCAAGTTTTGTGCACGACGAAATATAAGCATTTTGGATTGAAAATGTTAAAATTTCAGGTATTTTGTACCTTGGTTTAAACCATTGGTTTTTATAAAAAAACCGTGTGGTTTAAACCATGGTTTAAACCATGGTTTAAATCATTTGGTTTAAACCAAACCAACCCTGATTAATATTATGATTCCATCAATACTAGACGTGACAGTTTTTAAATATTTGTCAGAACAACACGCAAATATGCCCATAAAATTTTAAATGTTTAAAATTGCTATAAAAAATATCAAATTAACGTGTATTTTTTCAAATTGTAAATTTGATAAGCTTTTGAATTTCTGTTGTCAATTCCTATACCCAATTTGTATGTAAAATTACACTTGACAAAACAATAACACGGCTCCGATAATTTCTATCAGCATTGCCTAATAAAGTAACTAACTATAACTTAATTAACTCGTAATTGTTGACTCATATAGTGTGAAAATATCCTCCAGATGTAGTTTGTAACGTAAGTAAGTTTTGTAACGTGACGCCATGCTCAGGTGGACAGCAAAAGTGACGTCACTTTTTATCTATAAGTTTTACAAGTCGTATAAGTTTGCCTCTCCCGAACGTTTAACAACTACAACTTCCTAATACGCATTTTAATCATTTGTACGTTATACGTAACAAAGTTTCATGTCTACGGCGGGGCGTTTAGAGATAGTTCACTGTGCAAGAGGACAGTGGAGATTTTCCTCAACTCCAATCTAATATTGTGTTTTTCCCAACCTGTTCAGCTGAAGAAGTTCATATGGCGAACTATTAGACCACGCATTGTCAAATTAGGTGGTTCACACGACAATAGCAATAATTTCATATTGCAAAGGAGCAAGAGTAGGCTTGAATCCAGGGCTTAAGGGCAAACCTTAATTTGATGCTGGAATCTCCTACGGCATTTTAAAAAGCTATGCGCATCCCTCAGAAATATGCAAAACCTACATATATTTGCCATACGGGCTAAATACTTACCCGTAAAAATGCCTTCTTACAATTTCAAAATTCAATTCTTGTACTCAATCTTTTGCAAAGGGTTTCTTTTAAAGTCCACATTAAATACTGATTTTACCATTTACTGAAAATGATTCCCAAAAATTGTGAACAACAGTTGCATACACATTAATGTTAACCTGGATTTAGCACACCTGTCTAATAACATACCCTCTATTTGACTGAAGTCTGCTTAGACCTTACTGATTTATGAGTAAAAAACCTGTACAATCCTATTACACATTCTATGAATTTACCAAAGTCAAAGGAATAATTGAAAAAGCAAGAAACCCACTAAAGGTCCTTCTACAATTCCTCCAAATGCAGCCAGGTATCAATATACTATATCAATCTCTCACACACGCACTTAAAAACATATATGTACATGTAATTATCTGAACACACTTCCATTCATAATCATTGACCTTACACACATATGCACATACATCTTGTAAAATATAACTACCAGTCATTGATTCTCTCCGTATATGTACATATCCTGTTCTTAAATATTCACACTTTCCTGACCATTTCAAACCCACTGTCCACACTTGCACTCCTTCATTTCCTCACCTGAAAAAACTAAGCCTCTAAATTCTAAATCACATCCAATGCTTCAAAATTCTCACAACTTAACCTCCTTTTAAAATATACCCCTATTCCAGTCGTGGTTTTTTATACTCCCATTTGTCATCCAGCATTAAAAGCTTTAAAATTTCCATCCCCACTCATAATAAAAACACCACTCACTCAATTCCTCCTACATTTGTCCAACTCACCTAAAAATAGTTCTCTAAACTTACAGTTCAGGCCACAGGGCAATACTGTCCTTTATTCCAATACTAAATTCCCGACTATACTCAGTAGAAACCATGGTCTAGACATCAAGGGTTTTTCTGACGAAGTGAAAGGCCGAGTTTTTTCCTCCCTGTTTACTTGCTTACATTCAAAATCTAGCACGCAACGGTCCTTTAAACCAACGTATGTACATTTATCGCACGCTCACATCTTTTTGTTTATAGAATTAAAAAAAGCACTTGAACATATTTTTATACAATTACATACACCACCACATGTACTAAAAAATTGAACCTTTCCTCACTGGAAAAAGGTCCTCACTAATAAAGGTTCAAGGATTTTGTATTTTAAAATCTAAGACTCATTGCCAGCTATACATACATATATGACGGAGAGATTTCCCAAGAAATATTATTCCCGTGCCTTTCCATTCATATGCACGCAATGGGATTTGTACGGAACCTTCGGGACGGCTTCCATTCATTCATTCATTCATTCATTCCAAGGCGTAAGGGATACGTCCCTACGCTCAGTCTCGCTTTAGCGCTCAACGGGTGAACATCACTGTGCTTCAAAGTAATACGTTCCTCCGCGCATGGTTTTTTATAAAACAAAAAACCCTGTAAATTATAAGTATAGTGATTTCTAAAATAAATAATACAGTTCAGAGATAATTATTGTTATTATTTATTTAGATAATAACAATTATCTATTTTTTTGGTTTATTTTTGCTTAATTAAAATTCAGAACATGGCAGCACCTGACCCATTCAAAGGTCAAGACCCGGACAAATCCATCCCTGGACTTCCCAAACCCGACCCTGAGAAATTAAATGTTTATTTCTCAGCCCCTTCCAATTGTCAATTTTATTTTGGGGTGGATGCCAAAAAAAATAAGGAGACTTCAGGGAATTTATCAGAATTGGAATTATTGCAAGGGACTTGCTCAGCCTTGAGTTCGAAAGTGACACTTCTGGAGACCACAAATGCTCAACTGCTTCGGAAATTACTGAGTTTGGAGGAACGTCTAGGAGCTTTGGAGGGTGAGAGTGAGAGATGTGGACCTCGGAAAGGGCCAAAGGTCATGAGGAGGGGGGACAGTATTCATTCGGGGGAGAATAATAACGAGTCTATGGAGACCTCATCAGATGTGTCAACAATTACTGGAGATGTGATTTTTTTGGAGGAACCGCCACCGGAGAGACCCGTAATTAGGACAGCAACGCCCTCACCCGCCCTTAGTGCTGGGGGATTGACCCCGTTTAAAATTGTGGCCAAGCCTGGGAACCAGGTCAATGGGGTCACAGCCCTCGCGATGTCCAAGACTTATCCGGGGAGACTGTCCTGCGTGTTTGAAATTGGTGAGGAGATTTGTAGACGTATATTTAATTTAAAACAAAATACAGTTTTAAATATTAGTGGGGGTTAATGGGGATTGAATTATAATTTGTTTGATTTGTTGAATTGTAGTCAATTGGGTCCAGAGTCCGCTGATGGATCCTCAGAGTGCGGTTGGGAGCGGAGTTTTGGAGTCGATCCCGCAGCAAATCGATATTGCTAAGGCTTTTGGAATTTGGGATAATGGGTGAGTTTTTTGGAGTTGATCCCGAGGTCAAGATTTCTGGAAGATTTTTTTTAAATAATCGAGTTGGGCTGAAGTTTAAATTGTGTATTTTTTTGTTCCAGGAGTAAGCTGTCTGTTGCTTTGAGCTACCGCATCGGTCATGTCCGACTGGCATTTTATGTGTATATTGATGATTCCCAGAGTTACTTTCAAATAGGATTTGTTCCTTGTCATGAACCTAGTCCCCAGTTGGTGGAAGTTTTGGAGAGGAGAGAGACTTGGGTGGATGTTAAAATGGGATCTGTAAGGGTTTTAGAAGATTTTTATTTTTGGATAGTTGTGATGGTTATTTTTTTTAGTTGAAAGAAATGTATAAATTGTTAAAAATACTGGGGAGGAGTCTTTTTAGGCATAGTAGTAACTAATACCATGTTTAAGATTATAATTTTGATGATTGACGAATCAGGGTAATCAGGAATATAAAGTAGCAGGAAGTAATTATTTTTATTTTGTTACCACAGCCCCGAGATGACAAATTGAGTTCAGCTTTTGGAAACATTCGTTTGACTGGGACCTTGTCCACAGGGAAGAAAACTCTGTTAGAAATCGGTATCAGCAAGATATAGTTTACATTAATATTATTTACATTGACAATGAACGTATTAATGTATATATAAATAGGTGAATAAGAAAATTTCAGTATTTTCTACCATTTTGCTAATTGTTGTTTTTGTTTGTGAAGTTTTATGTTTGATAGTACTTTCAAAGTTTGACTCACATGGAGTAGATTAGACTTCGATGAAATTATTGCAAATGATAGCTTATACTTCTGAAACATTTTGAGTGATTTTCAAATCTGTGCTACAAAGTATGTTGCTATTATTAATAAATTTCAAGTTATGTTTAATGAATTTTAAGGAGTCAATTATTTAATAAGGCTAGAGAATTAAATTATAATCCTCTCTTTCAAGGCGTGCAGTTTGAGAAAAGACACGTTCATTTAAGTAAATTCAATTAAAATTGTAGCATTTATAAATTTTAATACAATTAATTTTTATGCTTATTACAATTTATCTTTCTTGTACATGCAGCATAGGACCTATTGTCATATGGGTACACATGAAAGGGTAAAAGCGTTCAGCAGATTAAAGGAAAGCAGCTACATGTCCAACTGTAATTAGTACAAATTTTTGTATTTTGCCCGAACGGTTCGTAAAAATTCCCCTTTGACATTTTTCCTTCTTTTATTTATACATTTCATAATGTGCACTCTTACTTAAGGAAATGGGCGAAAAGTATTCCCTTTCCTACTTCATCCTCAGAGAAATTTTATTTATTTAAGAAATTTATTAAATTAATGTTCATGGCAAATAATTGTGCCTTGAAAGTAAGGGAAAACTAGCCAAGTGTAGGAGCGTACAAAACAATGAAAGTAGAAAAATGTAAACCTTTTAGCATAGCATTGTCCGTATTCAAGACACTTACCTTCCGCCTCAGATTTTCGGTATAAATTCTGCAGTAACATAGACTTAAAGTACAGTTCAAATTGGAACGTGACTCAGGATAGGAAACAAGATCTTAGTAGCAATTACAATGAACATCAAGGTAAATATTTATTAATTAAAATTATACATATTTTAAATTTGATTTGAGCTTGATTCCAACAAATATTTCTCTACAATTTTGAAAATTTCGATTACATTTTCAGAATTTTCAGCTAGCTTTGCTAGTGGCTCTGGCTAGTGTCTATATCCCTGAAGTGGAAGGAACATTTGGAAGTCACCATGGCAAGGGGTTCTTGTTCGGTCATAAAGGGAGCTCCGATGATAAGAAGAACGGTGACAAAGACATGAAACACAATCTTGAGGGCAAGCAAAATGTTAATGTGAATCTGATTGGATGGAGCGGGGATAAAGGTGCAAATTCTGGGGGTTCCTCTACGTCTAAACCCTACATCAGTAATTATTATTACCATAGCTACCCCAGTACTGCCTCCGGAAAGGGGCATTCTTTAGGAACGGGCAGCAGTATAAGTTACAATTCAGGGTGGGGTCACAACGATTACAACGGTTGGGGCCTCCAAACACAAAGTTCGAATCATGGTTGGAGTCAGTATGGAATAAATCATAATCAAGGCTGGGGTCATCAAGGACAAAGTAACAATAATGGTTGGGGTACTCAAGGACAAAGTTACAATAACGGTTGGGGTCATCAAGGACAAGGTTACAATAATGGTTGGGGTAATCAAGGCTGGGGTCATCAAGGAAAAGGCTACAACAACGGATGGGCTCAACAGCTACAGTCCTACAATGACGGTTGGGGTCACAAGGCCAAAATTGAGACTTACGGTTGGGGCCAAGAAGTGAAAGGTCAAAAGTACGGGAAGAAGAATAAAAGCAAAGCAACAACCACGACTGAAGCCCCTCCTGCGGAAGAAGAGGAACCTGAAGAAGAAACAGAAGAGGCAGCTGAAGAGGAGCAACCCGTGGACACTGGGAAAGGTAAATCTCACGGAACCTACTATGGCTATAGTATTAACGACGATGGTTCCGGAGGTGCTAAAACAACGTACGAATCCACGAAGGGAGGTTGGACCTCTGGAGACTATTCGGATTTCTCATCGGATGGGGCTTATGGAACCGATTCTACTTATGGGTACAAAGGCATTAAAAGTAAAAAGGGCTCCAGTAGCAAGAATCATAGCAACAAGAAAAAAGGTTCAAAGGGAAATAAGAAATATTTTGCTTATTGATTGTGCATTATGTAATACGGGGAAATACTAGAAATTTACGCATTATAATAATTCCTGGATTTTAACCATTTGTAATTATGCATACTATTAGTTTTTTCGCAATTTGATGTTTGGTTTTTGTATGGAATAAATTTTTGTCAGCATTTTTAACAGTAATATTTCTTCTAACCTTCCTAAGTTTTATAAATTTTTCTCATATTTAAAACGTAATAATAATAATTATTATATTATCACATGTAAGGTATTGTAAAGGGCACAGAGTCCAATTTCGGGAAAGCACGCGTACCAAGTACCAACACACTTGGCAGGAAAAAGTTTCGGTTTCGAAATCAGTTGCTTTCTTAGTTTCAATAGCTGTTCACATCGTATTTTTGAATTCTGCTTCTAAAAGGACCATTAACTCTTTATTGCTGGGGGTACCCAGATTTGTCCCTCCGTTACCTCGACTTTCTACGCTTTCTGCAGAGAGTTCAATGTTTCTTTTATTTTTGACCCCATTGGTGTCGCCTCTCACCCTCAGCATCACATACTATTTGTGACAATAGTTGCACTTAAGCAGGTTATTGGTGGGGTGAACCTTTTTAGAATGACTGTTCAAAAATATCAGCCTTGGAAATCCCTGCTGGCACACTTATACAATTACAGGCAATATTTGTTAGTGTGTTTACTCGAAAGTGATCATTTAAAGTCCCAATACGTGAATATTTTCTGGAACATATTGGTCAAAGGTATGATTTTCGACCTGTTTGCATTAGCAGGTTAAAGTGCAAAACAAAACGTCGTTTTGAAAAATGATCACAAAAGGGACAATCGTACGTTCTTCCTTATGTCTTGTTCAAGTATACCATGTTAAATTACTTGCCGTCGCAAAATTTCTGGAGCCTAATGTACACCTGTATGGTTATTCAAGGGAATATTTGCGCAGGTAACTATCCAAGTCACTGCGTCTGTTTGAACAATAATCGCAAAAATGGAAATTGTACGGACAATCATCTACATGTACCGCCAAATGACTTTTTAACGACGTTTGGAATTTAAAATCGTCAAATCTTAAAGGAATAGGTGCACTCTGGTCTAAATTCTTTTTCATACTGTAATCTTCGCCAGTATATGCTTGTCTTTGAGACTGATTGTGAGAGGTGACGATGAGTTGCTTGGGTTAGAGAAGTACTGATTTGGGCGATTAATATTATTGATTGAAAAGTGCATACTTACCCATAAATTTAACTCACTTCAACTGGACTCGTCAAACTAGTATTGTTAGTCAGAATTTCAATTCAGGCATGTCAATTAGAAAGCAGTTCTATTGCTTACGGGTAGACGGAACTTTTAAACAAACAAATAAATTATTTATGCTATAGGGGAACTGTTTTATATTGGGATTTAATTAGATTTGGGATTAGAGCTTCCAATGTGTTCAACATTTTTGTTCCGTAGGAAATTCCGTTCCGTTCCGAAACCTACAAATAATACTGTTCCCGATTCCGTTCCGGCTGTCGGAACATCGGAACATTTGATCTGACACCGTTCGGAACAAAGGAGTAAAGTATTTTTTCCGTTACAGGTTGTGTTCCGTTCCTGATTATGCTAGTTTTTCCGTTCCGAACCCGTTCCGTTCCGAAATATCCCGGAATTTTTCACAACATATACGTGAAATGCGTGTACAAATTACTGGCAACTTAACATACATGATATACTTTTAATAGATTGAATGCTAGGGAATGCTATTATTTATTATATAAAATAATATTTAATAATAATTAGGCCATATAAAAAAAACTACTGTGCAGTATTAAATAATTATTATTAATTATTTTTTAGCAATAAATATTTGTAGCGTGTTGACTTCAATGGCCTAACAGTGTTAATTTCCTGCAAGCTTGCTTCATTGCTGCTAACAATTTCGATTTCAGAATTTTTAATTTCGAGAAAAATTGCCCATGCCCATGTTTATTAAACAAAAATAGTTATTATGTTGATTTTTATGGAAAACGATGCATATATATAAGCATTTGCGTCAATTAAATCTAGCTGTGTTCATCCAATTTCTTTATTTTGCCAAAAAACTTCTTACAAGCCAGAGCGATAAGAAATGCGTTTCCATTCTAGTTGAATGATGGCGCGACACTTCAGAAATTGTACCGGGATCGGTTCCGAACGGAACAGAACAATTCCGCTTTCCGATAACATAAATTATATGGGACAATTTTCGTACCGATGCTCTCAACCGTCCCGGTCCCAATATTATCGGTACAGGACACAGGAGTAGTCCAGCACTGAATGTACTCAACTACCATCGTTGAGGAATGGCTTCAAAGCCCAGTGCCCCTGTGTCGCGGAGGTGAGAGAAAGAGAGAGATAGATGTTGGGTTCTGTGGGATGTACTGCTAGTTAGCATGCACCCAACGCTCACTTCAATGTGAGTGGATTTACTGATGCTTCGGGATAGGTGTGCCTCTGTCATAGCTAGACAGTGCACCCTCAGTTCGTCATGGGATATTATCTCCTTCTATGTTACCTTGCTCTCTCTCCTCCATAGATTAAGCAAATTAGGTTAAGGGGCTGCGTCCCAACCAATTAACATGAAATGCAGATACTAAAAAATTGTTATAGTCATAAGGCTGAAAGACAATAAAGATTTAATTTAATTTAATTTAATTAATATTATCGGTACAAGAGCTCATGTTCCGGTTTTGTCCCGATTCAATGACGGAACCAAAAAGAATGTTCCGAAATTGTTCCGTTCCGTTTCCGAACACGGAACTTCGGGATTTCGGAAACCCGAAGGAAGCTCTATTTGGGATGGGAAAGCTTTTTAGGATACAATCGATTCAACCTTAATTTGAACTCCCTTGACCATACAAATGAAATAAATACAAAGTGTATTATCAAAACAAAATAAATGTTCACGCGTATTGATAAATATCCTTGAATAAAATAGGGCGTATAATAATCCTTAAAAAACCAGAAAACTCAAAGCTGAAAAGTATATGAGTCTGTATTGCATAATAGTTTGACTCTACATTCCCAAAAATTAAGTTTTTGATGGAATCGAATTAAAAAGGGCTACTTTTTATAACTCCAGAAGGAACGTTTACTTTTAGGAGTGCTTTGATGTGCAAGAGGATAGATTCTCCATACCCAATCTCATTTGGCTGCTAGCATCAACAATAAAAGTAGCTCTTGCAGATGAAATATATGCGAGCGTTTTGACAGTTACCTGGAGACAGAATCACTCAAGGTCTTAAAACTAGTTTTCAAGCCACATCCCTGAACTGAATCTGAAGAAAGGTTATATTTTATAAGATGTGTACGTGTCTAAGCTGTGACTAGACCATTGATTTGTGAATCTTTCTACTGCATGCACCTAGGACAATTTCAATAAAATCCAACTTATCATTCTAGCACTATACACCTCCTTCTTAGCTTCTCCTTCATTCAATCAATTTTGAAATCATGGAACAATTCTCCAGTCCTGTTGATCCAACGAAAGAAGAAATTGCCATCATTGAGGTATACAGATTAATTTAAATTTCATTGAAAAACAAACCTGATAAAAGAATCCCATGCCTGCTGTTTTAATCCCGATATTAATTTGTGTGGCAACTTTATCAATCCCTTGGAAATAATTTTGACAACACATGCCCTTCACTCGCCGTAACATGACATTTATTACAATTCTCTATATTTTAAGAATAAGGGAAAACTTTCTTAAAACAGTGGCAAAAGACTTTGTTCAGGTATGGATTACTAAAACAATTAAATTCCTTTAATCAATAGTTGAGGCAAAAGATTTCGGATGTGATATTGGATAATGGAAAATTCGATGATGACTTATATTTGCTCCAGTGGCTCAAAGGTTAGTTTCCTTCGTAGAGTACTGTTCACAAAACTTACATTGAATTATATCTTATGCTTGAAGAAATTAATTTTTTACAGCCCAGAAATTAAACCCCAACAAGGCAGAGGACATGATACGCGAAGTAAGTAATTATTACCTTGAGTCAAATCAATTAAACGTTTTTCCAAACTGGCCCAAAGTTGCCCAGTAGGGATTCTAATGGTCAGGTCCGGACCATTTATAATGGTCCGTTATTGATCTTGTCCACTCTGGTCGTAAATTTGTATGGTCCGGTCCATGGTCTAGTATCAGGACCAGACCAGACCACAAGAACATGGTCATAAAAGTATACGCAGAATAAAAATTCATGATTTAACGAAATCCCATGGGAAAAATTAAAAATGTCATTTCTAGTGGTAAGAAAATAATTTTACTGGATACAATAAGACTGTTTAATTACTTTCAATGGTTTTCTATACCGTGGTTCGGAATCATGGTCTGAGGTTTGGACCAGACCAGATTCATAAAATCTAGATCAGACCAGACCATTGGCATCACTATTGACCAGAATGGACAAACTGAAGTCCTTAAACTGTAAATAATTTTATTCATTTGATCGTTACACCGTAGTCAATAAAATGGCGCAAGGAGAATAATATTCACTCAGATCTTGAAAAAGAGTTTTCGCCAGAATTTCTGAAGGATTTCCAAGTTCCTTTTAGCACATCAAAAGAGGGCATTCCTGGTAAGTACAAATGCGCAGGAGCTACATTGTATGCTATAAATCCAATACTCCTAAATATTATTACACTAACATGAATTGAATTACATCCATTATAGTGGCGTACTTTCACCTTGGAAAAATGGACATGAAAGCTGGAATAACTCTTTGTGGCAAAACTCGGTGGTACCAATTCACTGGAATGTTATTTTCCAAAATGGAGGACCTAATGGTTGCATCTAACAAGGCTCAAAACAGGGACAAAACTGGAAGATTGACTTCTGACTCAATTTCTGGAATCATCGGTCTTGGTGATACTGAAGGTTTTTCCGCCCTTCAAATCGTTGACCCCACTGGTAATTCTTGTTTTAAAAAAATGTACAATAAATGTAAGGGTTAGGCAAAAGTATTTGTGAGCTAAATTAATTCTTATTTGCAGTCACCATTGTTATGGTGGGAGTGATTAGAAACTTATCAACCTACTTCCCAGCCATATTTTCAAACTTGATCTATTACAACAGTAAGTACCTCCAGCTTTTATAAGCTAAATTAACGTTGTCCTCCCTGTGTCCATTATTACACCATTATTTCCACTATTGGCTTACATTTGTCAAAATACTCTGCGTAACAGAATGTTTCTTATGGACATAGCATACAAACTGATGATGTTGGACCTGCTTTTGTAAATAGAATTTACTGTATGAATTTTATTGTGTATTTGATTGTTAGTGAATACCTTCTCCACTACGCTATACAACGCTTGCAAGCCTTTCTTGAATTGGCCTAACTTGAACCTTGAGATCTACGGTACCGACGAGAAAATTTGGCGGGAAACGGTGCTCAAGTTTATGGATCTGGAGGTTTTTAATGAACTTGAGAAACACTGGGAATGAATTAGAAATCAAAGTAAAAAATTGAACAATTATTACTTTTCAAATTTAACGCCACCATGAAAATAAATGTTTTGTTTTTTGCCCTCGTTGTAACTCTATGAAATACTGTTTTGAACTCTCCCTGATGGATTTATTTATAGAATTTATTTCTTGCATGAGTGAGACCACTCCAATTCAATTGATATCTTAGCCAAAATATATTCGAACGGTTTATAAAAATTCTCCGTTGACATTTTCCCTTCTTTTATATATACATTTCGGAAGGAGCAATCTTACTTAAGGAAATGGTAAAAAAAGTATTTCCTATCCTATTTCATTCTCAGAGAAACTTCATTTATTTAAGAAATTTATTAAATAGGAAAACTGAGAAAGCAATTGGGTGTCATAGTGCCCCAAAAACTTGTACCTTGTATGGCAGTTGCATTGATTAGTTGTAAGTATAGACATATTCATCAATGATAGTAGAATCAGAATTTAAGAAGAATTTTCGAAATTCGGTCCTTATAATCCCTAAAAGATGGGTTAACAGAAAAGTATTTGAATCAGAATTAGTATCCGAAAAAAAAATAAAAAAAAAATAAAAGTTTGTTTCGACCTTACAAAGCCCTTTGTCAAGTATTTCTTTCGTATCTCAACGTTTACAAAAGTATTCGTATTCAAGCCCCTTCCCGTCCCTAATGCTTCTGCATGGAAACTAGGATTTCAAGGTTGCCTCTTCTATAATAATTATTGCATTTATCGCTTACATTAGATTGTCCCGCATTTCGAACGTAGATGTTGCAGGAACTTGTAGATGCGTAATTTGAATGTGATTGCTGTATTATGCACTTGAATCTATGCACTCAGATGAGTTCATTCAGAAACGTTTTATTGCGCACAGGTGTGCGCATACGCGTTCTGCTGACTGATAGCCAACGCTTCAACGCTCTTTTGATTTATACACTACATTTACATATGAGCATTTTAGGGTATTTACAGGGGAAGGTCGTTGTCCAGACAGACCAACTCTAATTAATACCTAATATTGAAGGTAAGTTAAACTGTTGCCCAGAGCTGCGTTCAAGTTCAAGTATAACTTGAAAAGTTCAAGTGCGTATCAAGTTCAAGTCAAGTCAAGTGCAGACAATTTTGTAACTCGAAACTTGAACGTCAAGTTCAAGTGAAATTATAATTTTAACTTGAATTTTCAAGTTCAAGTTCGATCAAGTTCAAGTTGATAATTTATTACTTGATAGCAAAATCAAGTCAAGTTCAAGTACACTGAATGGAAGTACTTGAATGAAACTTGAATAAAACTTGAATTTTTGTCACTGAAAAGCAATGTAATCATTGCGGAATTGGTGGCATCTTTGCATCCCACTAAAAATAATGTTGAATGCGAGTCATCATATTAATAACACCTTTGAGTTTGTTTTTATTCCATCGGTACTACAGTCGTCTCCACGATGGCCAGTGGTCGAGAATAATTCTTGTGTCCTCTTTCCATACTTTGAATACCTAATTAAAATTCCCGACTTATTGTTTTATAAGGATGTTTTTGATACTCGGGGTTCTTGTTCTATTATAAAAATGAAGTGATTGTTTAGTTCACCTGTTCTGAAGCTAAGAAGTTTAAGAGCAATTTATTATTCCCTGTAAGAATGATTTTTGCTGACATTAAATGTGATGGCGCAGATGAACAACAATCTTATAAATAAATATTGGTTAAGCAAATTAACGACCACAAATATTCATGATTATAACTGCGAGTTAAACTCACCAAACGAGTGCAACAGAATGTGAACAATCCAATAATATGATTGTTAACCTGTTAACTATATAAATTAGTAAATTAGACTACAATGCTTGCAATTATTTGACCATATATTTTAAACGTTTTAGCAATTTTAAAGTAAAGAATATCGTCAGCATGAAGTTTAGTTTATCCTAATTACCATTATCAGCTATAATAATTCTGGACGAAATTTCTAATACGGTTTATTCATTTACGAAAAAATACTTGAATAATCAAGTTCAAGTACAAGTTCACGTTCAAGTCAAGTTATGTGTCCAACTTGGACGTCAAGTTCTAATCAAGTTCAAGTTCTACAAGATGAACTTGAACATCGCGTACTTGAATACTCAAGTTGCTTGAGAAACTTGATTCGTCAAGTACAAGTACGGATACCTCGTTTATTTAATTTTTTCAAGTTCAAGTCAAGTTCAAGTCAAGTTCAAGTCAAGTTCAAGTCAAGTTCAAGTCAAGTTCAAGTCAAGTTCAAGTCAAGTTCAAGTCAAGTTCGAATCAAGTTCAAGTCAAGTTATCTAAAATAACTTGACTTGAACGCAGCTCTGCTGTTGACAGTGGAGGTGCTCGGTTTGACTGAAATTGTCTTTTTGTTGCAATTTATTTATAAGGAATTAATATTTTATAATCTTTGGTTGCGCATTCCAGTTTAGATTATGCAAGCTGCAAGTGTACATATGTAGCAGGTCTATTTGTTGTTCGTCCTCTAAAAGGCACCGTTCACATTTATGTTTTATTGGAATGCTTCAATTAAAAATCTGGCATTACATCCAAACCAGAAGTTGTTGGTTCTCGTAGCAATTATAAGTAGAAATAAAAGTATTAATGATTTTTTATTTTATTAGTACACGGGAAGAACATTGAATGTTTGTATAATTTTGTTAGCAATAACTTATGTGTTGATATTGTAGCAGCGGGTGAACAAGTATAGCGTGATATCTATGCAACAAACAATGACAATTATTATTATTTTAAAACTACTACGGGGAATAGGAAGAACAGTTGCGTTGAAATAATTCCATATTTTTACAGTTGAGTAGAAATCATCGGAATTTTGTTACTGCTGCCAATTAGGGATGACGTGCAACTTGGATTTTAAAAGATATCCGCAGTGCTCTCAGTTAGACACCCTTACTTACTCTTTACTCATAATTTTGTCTCTCATGATGTGCAGTACTTACTTTTTACTTACTCAGGGGCTTCATGGTAGCTATCTGACTTACTCTTTACTCCCTCAAAATTTCGGGTCGCAGTGTAATACTTACTCTTTACTTACTTATTCGCAAAAATAAGCTGATATTACTTACTCTTTACTTACTTTTGCTGCATAGTACTCAAGTATAGCTCCTTATTGAGTGATTACCTTGCGGAACCGTACTCGAACTCTTACTCGAAATCGAAGCATCGAGTATGGACTCCAATCCAAGGTACTCGTACTCGCCACATAAACGAGTACTCAGGAAAATACTTGAAATAAGCGACCGAGTTCCAGTTCAGAACCCGAACTTGTTTCATACTCGCGAGTACGGAACTGTAAATACCGAAATCCCGTACTCGTACTCGTGCCGTGACTCGAGTCTTCATACTCGAGTATTTAATAATAACAAGACCACAATTGAACAGTGATTTTTTTTAGATTCATTTAATTTCTCACAAATAATTCCCCCAAAATTTTAAATTGAACATGCAGTTGGTACAGTGTCTCTGTAAATTTTCAATCAATTCAACTACGCCTGTCGAATAGTTTGTGTTAATATGTTCAGCCATTAGAATTAACTAATTGTTTTAACTTCAGTAGTAATGTACTAAATGGAGAGAGATTATACTTTGAAACCTGAGAGAGTCGTGACTGCTGGATAAAACGATTTTTAGTGACAATTTCATATTAGCGCCTTCGTCTCTTTACTGGAAATTCAAAAGTTTGCAACACTTGTGTGCACGTGTACGTGTACTCGTATATTGAGCATGTGGTACTCGAACTCGAACTCGATAACCCTTATGAGTATTTTTATTGGACTCGTACTCGTTTGATACTCGTACTCATAAGTATGTGAAAAATCGTTACCCGTACTCGAAACCCATTTCAAGTATCGAGTATTCACAAAAATTTGACCGTACTCGACTCGAACTCGTACTCGATACTCGCCGGTATACTCGAACTCGATAAGGAGCTATATACTCAAGTAATACTTACTCATTTTCAAATATAATCCACGTCACTGACATCTGTGGTAGTGTAGTCAACGACTCAAGTTTAACGATTTGCATCGTCGCAAGTATTTAAAGGCATTGTTTGCCTATGGCCTGTGTTATCTGCCTCCATAAACCATATATAAGTCATGGATATTGTCGGAGAACATTTTTTCTATGGTAGTTACTCCAGTAAAGAAGAGCTTACTTACTCAATACTTACTTTTTGATACTTTGCAGTTCGTCTTACTTACTCATTACTTACATTACACCGGGGAATGAGTGTTCGTACTTACTCTTTACTTACTTAAACATCAACCTTTTTAAAATTACTTACTCATTACTTACTCATACTCGCAGATGTGAGTACGAGTAAGTACAATACTCACTTACTCTATAAAAAATTCGAGTAATGAGTAAAATTGAGAGCACTGGATATCGGGGTCATAAACGGATCATAATCAAAATGTGCAATATTCTTGATCAAATAATAAAACTATTGGTGGTTCCGACGACACATGCCCCGTAAATACAAAGGTCCGACTTACGATGTTACGATGCACATGTTAAAGGGTACGTTGGAAAGGTTGGTTCTTTAATTTAGGGCAGTGTTTTGGGCGACAGGAAGAAGTAACGGATGTAATTTGTATTAATTCAAGACAAACTAGTGGTGACAATGCCAAATCACGTAAGTTGTACCCAGTATACATATTTCGATTGAACCAGAAACAAACTTGGTACTAATGGTTGTGAAACTGGTGCTGACAATAATTAATCACAATGGTTACCAACACACAAGATGCATTTTGACCAAACTCCAAAACGTGAAGACAACCAATTATGCTGTGATTAACAGTTGCATGAAAATAATATCCATTGGCACTATTTTTAGAAGGCAATTAGAATCTGCCTAAGCAGTTTGCAAACTGTGATAATAATCACCAACGCACTGTTTCGTTTAAATTTGAACACGTAAGCTTCTACAGCAAACGGGCTTAACTGTATTCTCTTCCTTTCGGAGTAGTTTAGTAGACGGCCACAGTTATTAATAAAGATTCGAGAATTCTCAAAAACCTGTCCAGCTTTAGGAAATACACAATTTCAATGAAGGGGGAACCAACAGAGCCCAATTTGCGAAGCTAACTAAAGTGTAAATTTCTATGTCATCATGAAGCCTAACCGTTACATAAAATGTTATCAAATGGTAACACATTATGAGAAACGTTGCGGCTCTAGAGCTTAGGCTGAACCAGCAGGATTGAACATAAGCATTAAAAATGCGCAGTTGGTGGTAAAGCTTAATACTTTCTGCAATATTCAATTTGCTCAAATCCAATCCTCGAACTGCTGCCATTCTGTTTGTGAACTTGATCATGGTTGTTAGATTACTTAAATATTTGAGTATAACTATAAGATAAAATGTAGTTGAAAGGAACGTCCAATTGAATATAAAGAAAACTATGAAGGTGTAATAGTATTCTACGATAAAGAATATTAGGAATAATATTGTTGTTTGAGCGGATTTGGGGAGAAGGGCAAAGAAATACCGAGGATTGGTCGGCTCTATTGTGTACAATAAAGTGCATGCAAAGCCGTTGAAATTCACACAAGCTATTCAAATCGGAGGGAGTAGTTGCAAACACTTGGTAATTTTGTTTCCTGGTGGATCCCTTATACACAAATGTAACAATTAATCATTAGTTTTCATTCAAGTAAATTATATGTGAGTGTTGCATATCAGTTCTCGCACCTCCTAGCCGTTAGAAGTGGGCTAAAAAAATTCAATTCGCTCATTGTAAAGAAAATTTGTCTCCAGATTTTGTTAATCTACTAGCCCAAAAGCTCTCCTTACAATGATAAAGGATGTCGGATTTATTTCATAATGCATAAAATTGAGACAGTAATCCCCTTCAAATCGCAATTAACGTAAATAGTCGCCGAAGAGATAAAATGATCTACATATTTGCCATATTTTTGAACAACATGTAGAGTATTTTACCTCTTCCGCGACAGTATTTGTTTACAGGCCTGATATGCAGCACCAGGGCACGCTGGCTGATGTAAAAATTAAACTGCTGGAAATGCTAGTAGCATAAAAATAAGAAAACAATCATCAAATTTACCAAGCATATTTCGAAAAAAGTTTTTGAAATTAAAATTGGCAGTAAGGAGGTGTTTAACACTTCATAATTATTTTCGTCCATTATTTTTTGCACAGTTCAGCTCATAATATAATGGCATGTTAAATATTTAAATAACTGACTTATATGACTAATGTGAAAATACAAAATGCAACCTCATGCAAATGCTTGTTAACACAAGATAGAGATGGTTGGGCATGCGGCTGGGGCCCAATTACCAACCTTAATAAACTAATATGCAGTAAAACTTGTATATAATGGCCGTTCATATAATGGATTCCTGTTAATATAGGACACATTTTACTTCCGGTCCCAACTCCTATCCTTTCCTAGTAAATTCCCTCCATATAATGGTTTTCTATATAGTGGTAACCTGCTCATCGTGGACTAAAGATCTTACCCCTTCAGTTAAAAATGCGGCTTGAAGTACCTGTATATAGTGGTCAGCCAGTCAGAACCAAGGGATATAACTCGCGCGAACCCGAACCAATAACAGAGTTGCTGGGTTTAACTCACTTAAAGACATTTTGAATTTGGACTACGTTTTTATTTGCAGCACTTTCATATTGTATGTATGTATGTGTACAAAATCAAATGCTTATTTATTAGGTCATGTGTACTTAAGTACTGTTTCTCAGTAGAGCTTTGAAGTGAACTAGTTGCTTTTAAGTAAAACATTGTCGGATTCGTGCTGGTATGCCTGAAAGTGTATGTATTTATATAGTGACCCCTGACCACTATATAGGTGTATAGTGGTCCTTGTCTATAGCGATCAAATTTTGGCGTCCCTAGGAAAACCATTATATCGTCGGCTAAACTTGCTGACAGGCTATAATTTAAAATGCTTAGAACGAAGAACGGCTATAAAGCTGAAGTCTCAAATGTGAAAACCGGCCATAATTCCCCCTTCCTCTCCTCTCTGTGGACCGGGGTTTATGCTCTACAGCATAAGGGAATTGCGGCCGGGATTCACTTTAGAGTTTGTAGCGGGAGCGCTATAGCCGGTTTTCATTTTAGGCATTTTAAATTATAGCCGGTTAGGAAGTTTAGCCGACGATATACAGGTTTCAATGTATAATATTTAAATAAAAAATAAGGAATTTAAATCATTTATTGACATCGATTTAAAGCAAAATTTATTAAAATAGACGGATGTATGTTTTGGTTTTTATACATCCTGGAACCAAAAGCGACACTATAAATTAATTACATTAATTCAGTAACTTAGTAGATTTATTGTTACCGTAAACATTGTAAAAGCTTACTTTCATATAGGTTTATAATTATGGAACATTTTATAAATTTAATCGTATTCACTCGACCCAATGAAAGACAGTTCATTCAATAACTCAGCAAATTCAGGATCTAAATGAACTTCTTGTTCATCTGAAACTTGGACAACAACAGCAGCATTTGTAGGCACCAACATGTGTATGACATCAGCTGGTAAAGGTTCACGCTTCCTTAAGCATTTTTGTGCATTCAAAGATTTACTAGAAATAACTGGGTCTGAAGAATCAATTGCGCGATAAAAGATGCCATTCATTGTAACCAACCGATTCATCTTTCGTGCATGACGTTCTAGATCCTGTCGGTAAAGTTTATTACGGCATTCCGCCTTTTCTTCACTCAACATGCCCACTGGTAACGAGCACGTTCTTATTATATCCGCTCCATGTAATAGAACCTAAAATAAAAAACTGTAATATGCGTAATTTATTAGTTAGTTTATTTTTTCGTACCTTGTGCACACTTGCCGGCAATTTGAACCAACTGTAAAAGTTCACATAATGAACAATCAATTGATAGCAATGAATTTGAAATTGCTTATAGTCAATGGGAAGCTGTGAACCGAAAGCAATTAGAATAGTCCTCAAGTCGTAAATCAGTTTCTCGTCAATTTCAAGAATAGCCGACAACGTTTTGTAGTTTGAGAACGCACGTCTAGCGGTATTTACATCATGGCTGGTACCAGAGCCACCCGGTGAAGGATAATCTACCCGCAAAGCCACTTTGTTCCAGAACTTGTCCTGAATTGATTTTTTGCGCTCTGCGGCAACCATTTTGAATTCCGATTTGATTTGCCAAGATTTAAAGGGCAGTCGATAAGACAGGTGCAGCTAAAATTCAAAGACTCGAATCCAACAATGTAATGGTGATACCCCGTGAAGTAGTGAACCTTCCTTTGGCTGAAATACGGCTTTATTGATGTTCTCAAGATTATTAAAATCATTTGGTTTTGCTCCACAAATTGGGCAGCACAATAATGAGGAGATACTATTCAGAACTGACAGAACTTTGCCATCAATTATAGTTAGGAATAACGCAAAAGAGACTTCAATCGTGTGGTCATTTTTTAGCCGGAATGTGACATTTTGTAGCTCCTTTATTTCCAAGTCTAACAAATCTCTTTCTGACTCGATTAGCTGTTTTGTTTCCTTTGCAAACATAATTCTCACAGGTCTACAGAAACGTGTGATTTGTGGGGAATTGTTCCGCCAATATTGAATACCATTATGATTTTCTAAACCCAAAGGAATCATAGTAGTGACACAAAGGGATGAATCGTCGCTGCTACTGCCATTTGACGAAGATGCATAACCTTGTTTGTAATTTGACTGTCCGGAACTCCCGTCAAACCCATAAGAACACTTCAGTCTCAACATCTCATGTTTTTTACCAGCTCGAATATGGGTTTCACAAATAAAATCATTTGACAGCAGTACAATACGTTCTAATGTATGTGTCAAAAGTCCTTGAAGCTTAACGGAGGCAGTTCTTTCAGATATTGAAACCGATTCCGGTGGTGGTCTACATTCTATTTTTGCACTAGTGACATGGTCATAACAAGGGAGAATCTTTTGGCCACACGAATTTATCTTTTCCCGCAAAAGTTTGTACTGAAATTTGGTTAACTTGCAATCAAATACCAGTCCAACGGCTTCCATTTTGGTTAACGGAGTCACGATAAGTTCCTCGGTTTTTAATTTTTTCTTGGCACTTTTGGCTACATCACTATTCCTAGTCGCGGCTTTAATAACAGCAGTTAGGTCTTTGTCTCCGGTTTCTTTTAACATTTTTACAACTGAGCTTAACACCTTTTCTTTGGGCATTGTCATAAGCTCCCTTGAAAACTTTAAAATTTCTTCTTCTTTAGTTTTCGCAGCTTTTTCATTCCAAGGAAGTGACTTTCGCCCTTTCTTATTCTGGCCATTTGTTATATCCTCCATCTATAAATGTTTTTGAAAAATTAGAGGGGAAACACAAATATATTGCTCGTTAGTTTACGTATAAATAGTCACGTAGTACGTCCCTACAATATTTTCAAATTGCTTTACATGAAAATGCTTTATTTAATTTAATTAACTTTGACGCCAATCAATTTAAAACGCAATTAATGCACGGATTATTTTTAAGGTATTATTTGCAGGTCGCATCAATTGTTAAATATACGTATATATGTGTCTGTATATCACGTGCAACCCGATTAGATAACATTTTAAAACCACAAATAGTTCGGGGATGTATTGGGCTTTACATAATTTCAATCTAAAAACGAGCAAGTAATACAAAGTGGCAACTTGCAAGGGCAGTATAAAATCCGGATCGATTAGAAACTTTGATTGATGATAGCCCTTAGATATCAAAACTCATAGTGCCTCGGAAGGTTACAAAAATTTAAGTGGACCTGAACCTGAATCTTGGTTACACGGATTTTTTGAACCTGAACCCGTACCTGTACCTGAAAAGCTGAGTTCAAATTTCCTGAACCTGTACCTGTACTCAAACTAAATCAAGAGTACCTGTAACTGAAAAGTACCCCAAAAAGTACCTGGGTTTATTTTAAGGTTATCTGATTGCCAAAAATATAACACGAAATGAGAAATTAAAATAGCTGGAAACGACGTTTTGCCTTTATAAATTTATTTGCTTAAGTACCTCATTAATTTTTTTTATTTATTATTCTTTAAAAGTATGACTAATTGTAAGTATCAGAATTGTCAAGTTATTAACCATTACATAGGGGTACAGAAGGTAACATAACAAAATCTACGATATGAATGTCTAATTGCCAGTCGAATGCTATAACACACGCCGTATAATTTACTGTAACAACAAGCATTGAATAACGACGAGAAATTAAAAGATTAAAAATTTCGTTTGCGACCTGCCTTCGCAAAATATTTTTTTAGATTCAAACTCTCTAGATAGATTGTCTTTTGCCAAGCTTTATGACAAAAACATTTCCTAGCCATATCTCCACTCATAGATTAACGCTTGTGACATAGGATTAGATCATAGGAGATATACTAGCTAGGAGGTATACTCCCATAGGAGGCCTCTAACGGTACTCCAGTTCTCAGGCCATTCGAGGTAATGCTAGGTAATTAGCCTCGTGTTTCTATTTGGCGAAATTAAATTTCGTGACTGAGTTTACACATAAATTTTTATGTAACATGTTTCAAGGGCGAAAATTCGGATGAGTCTAAAGCTCAAAAACACCTTTACATGTGTTACGCGGAAATAATTTTCGACTGAGATGTACCTGAAAGTTCAGGTATTTACCCGGTGTGTACCTATGGGTTTATACCCAATATACTGGTTTTTGTCCCTGTACCCAAACCTGAACCCGAATTGTGAGGTATCTAAAGACTGAACTTGAACATGTACCCAAATTTGATGGTTACAAAATGTTTGTACCTGATACGAACCTGACCCTGAACCTGTACCGAAATTCCCAAGTAAAACCTGTATCCATGAGGAGCACTGAGAACTCGCACTAAATTGATTATATTTCGAGCCGGTCCTGGCTATAGAAGTCGTACTAAACATGTATTACCTCCGGTAGATTTTCCATAAGTGACATCCCGTGATAAGGACAAGTGTCTTCTCAGGCTATTTTCGAAATACCTTGTTTAAAGTAAGGCCGACGAGGCAGATGTGTTCAGCGCCATACAAAACGTTTAAATAAATTGTTTGGAATAATGCCCAAGTTTTATATTACCCTAAACAGGTAAAATTATACTATTTCCAGGGTTCCAGTAACAGCCGGATTTTTGTGCTAGCATCAAAGCAGCTGAAGCCGCTAGTGGATTTACATTCTGTTTGGTCTTAATAGGCTAACAAAAACGATGATGTAGCCAAGCTAACTTAAGTTCAGTATCGTGTTACCCGAATGAGTCCAATTGTGTTTAAACGTCTTATAGGGTGTTCAACACATTGGCGCAGTCGGGTTTGCCTTAAACGCGGTATTTTGGAAATGGCCAGAAGGAGCTCTTTTGTCTTTGTCACGGGACGATATTCATAGGAAACCTACACGAGGCTACACATGAATGGTCGTGACCTCTGAAATTTTTAGCAGAGAAAATAATGGTTACCATCTAGTAACATGTCTTATAATATAATAACTTATAACAAATAACAGGTCTCATTAATACTAATTGAAATTATTCTACATTTTGTACCGAAGCTCGTTTTCGAGTAAACACGCGCCTTGTCCCCAAATAATTTGCAGGTCGAATCCTCGTAGATTCTAGTATCTGGCAAAAGCACGCGCTAGGTCCCCAAATAATTTGCAGGTCGAATCCTCGTAGATTGTCCTCTCTGGCAAAAGCACGTAGCTCGTCCCCAAATTATTTGCAGGTCGAATTCTCGTAGTATGTTGTTTGGCAAAAGCACGTAGCTTATCCCCAAGTTATTTGCAGGTCGAATCCTCGGAGTTGCTGGTCCTTGACAAAAAAACACGTTTCCCCTATTTAATACGGCTATCTTAACTTAGTGATCAAAGTTCCAAGTAAGTTCAACACTTAATAGATTTCAAACAAGTTTTTTGTATGAATGAAGTTGTATTGTTTATTTATTATGCATGCGTTTATGGCTTTAGCGTCTCCGTTGCTATGGGATACGCCAAATATATGCAATTTTCTATATACTGTTTTCAGCCATTTCATTTAATCATCTGCCAGTAAGAGTATCAGCAGGAGTAGTGTGTGCCATACACTGATAATGATTCGTAAGATGAATTGGTGTATTTGTATATACTCATGTGGTGGAGGTCGGAGTATCGTTTCTTCCGGACCACACAGCCAAGCGGAGTGCCTAAATTTAGCTTAATTGTTATTCACTTTTTGGGAAATATAGTTGTAAGTAGTAAAGAGCCCAGGGTTAACCCTTTTTAGGGTGCGGTCAACCACAGTCCATTAGGCTGGAATGACTAGCACCACTCCTTCACCCTAGAGTTTTTTGGATCCAACCCCGATCCGAGGAAGCTGGAAGGAAGAAAAAAAGGAAGCCCTTGGTGCAGTTTCTATTAATTTATTTCTTTTCAAATCTAATTATTTTTGAAACATTCAGAGTCGATTGCCTGCACAACTCATAATCAGAGGGTGTGCCGAGATAAGGGTCAACTTATGTGTCTTTGGATACGACCTTTAGGATCCTCCGTGATTTCTCCATATGCTGGACAGGTCCGTTCCTGAATAAGCCCAAGGATTCGTAAGATAATTTTGAAGAATATTAATCCGTCCGTTAAGCATTTAATTACTGTGCCGTAAATTTTGAATTAATTTAATTTTCGAAATAATAATAATTTCGCGTAAACGTTGTGCCTATATATGTAAGCATGTAGGTAAATAGTTGCTAATAGTGTATGTATCCAGTGTGTTTTAGTTAGTGCCTGCCTGCTTTTACTGTATCTGCCTAAGATGACCGGATCCGGTGTCGAGACTGTAGATCCCTCAGCGGGTAATGTTAATTTAAGTGGAAACACTACTCCTGTCACATATGTCGGAAAAGATTCTTCTACCATTCCGAAATGTAGCCCATCGGGCGCAGGTGGATTGGGAGGACAACAGTGGGGAGGAATTCCTGGTACTTTATTTCCAGTATCACTATTGTCAAGTAATCCAGGAAACTTTTATATTCCTCATTGGCTCAACACCCCAGACCCAAAGAATACTAATGAAGAGCACCGCAGATTGGAAAAGTTCCGATTGGAAGTCGGCCACTACTTCAGTGAAGAGGAACCCGGGTGTTATGTCGCGAACGTCGAAAGGTTACGGGTAAAGTTCTCAATTAATTTTGACTCCATCGTAAAAGACATGCAAAGGATGTTTATGGAATCCTCGGACAAGTCTGTAAAGGGCTGGTATGCTTCCCAATTTCCTAGGGTTAGATTATTTATTACTGAATGGTCTAAAACAAATGAACAGATTTGGGAATGGGTGGCCAACTGTCTGATGGCAAAATTTGATCATTCTAAACGAAAGGCCAAAAGAAAGGCGTCATTGGAGAATTTTAGATTAAAACCTAATGTCGAAACTTTCGTTACAGATCTTACCCGTTTATGACTCGTGCTGGACCCAAGGATGACCGAAGAGGAAATCATTGGAGAAGCCCGGAAGAAGATTCCTTCAAAGTTTGCTGCCATCGCGTGCACATCAGCTAAAACCACAGAGGACCTGACTACTAACCTGGAGGGATTGTTTAACGACCCTGAGTACAATTCCAATCAGAGGCACCTTCAGTTGCAGGAGAATTCTATTCGAACGCTCACCACCGGTATCCAGTGCGATTATTGCCTCAGGACCAACCATGGTATGAAACATTGCGCGGATATGCGTAGGGATGTAGCGAATGGAAACTTCGCTCGGCTGGACACGCTGTTTGAGGATCGCCCACGGAAAAGATTCCCAACGGGTTACAGCATTAATAATAATTCCTCTTCTGGCAGAACTAATTTTCATGTACGTCAGGGACCGCAGTCCTTCACACCAAAGAACCAATTCCGTGGTCATCAGCAACTTCATCAAAATCCACAGATCAATCCACAACAGTTTCAACAAGCATCGAATGGACAAAACCCTGGCCCCAAACAGCAACAATTTAGTTTTCAAAACCAGTATAACGGAAATCGTAATTATGTCACTCGCCAAAATCGCTCACCTGCATGGATGAACCAACCCATGGTTCCAAGAAATTCTCATTCTCAAAGCATTGCAGAAGGGGTTTCCAAAAACACTGTTATTCGTCCCTAGTATCCCCAACTCAACCCAGGGCTTCTTCTACGCCAGTAGGAATGGAGTCACCTGGAAAGGCTCGCATTTTCAGACCCGCCAAAGGGGAAGATTTCGATCATTCATTTGAGAGAAAAATAGATTACTCTCCATATCCGTTCGATCGAGCCCCTCTTGGAGAGTCGAAAGTACTACCAGAACCTACAGCTAGGCTGGCATCATCCAAGGACTCGGTTAGTCGGGCCAGGAAACAGAGGAGGGAAATCAGCAGAAAGTTATCAAATAAAGAAAACTCGCCTCCCAGAAACTCTCCCAAAAGACAAATTGTGGGAGGAAGCATTATATATTATAACAGCAATCGTTCCGGGATAAGAAGCCCGAGGAACATCCAAGACTCCACAATAAGTCCGAAGAAACTACCATTTGCCGAGACGGTGCAAAATCATTTAAATAAATCTCTGGAAAATCAGGAAGCTACAGGCAGTCCAACTCAGAGAGTCGAGGGGGAGAATGCGAATAACTATAGACCGATATAGGTTCGGGAGTCAGACAGGAACCATTGTTTAAGGAAGAATAGTGTATCTAATGGTTAGGCGTCTTTAATTAATTCGCAATTAGGTATACTAGCTGCCGGACCACCATTCAAACCCATGGTGCCTGGAAGGGGTGCCGAAGGAGACCGGGATGAAACGATCCAGAGTTTTAGCACTGTTTCCAGAAAGGATTCGGTGGGGCGACCGGAGGAAAGCTCGAGGAAGAAGCTGACAGAAATTTACTCATTAGTGACAGTCCGGCATAGCCAAGGACAGACGTCCGAAAAATTATCTAAAAGAACTCTCAGAAATCCACAAATATTTCCGCAGTTGGAAACGCACCAGATTATGAGCCGGCCTACGGCAACAGCCGTCGCAAGCAGGGAGTAGTCCTGTCGCGGAAGTTATCGAGCCACGAAAGGGACGGAGGCTTAGGACTCAAACGGTGTTTTACAGATCTGAGGATCCCCGGGTAAAGGTTCCGCGTGATCAAAAGAGAAGAGTACATGTACGCATTTATTTTTGAGTTGATTCTATTAATTTCCCTTTGGTAAGCATAATCACTCATACATTTACACAAAGTAGATACAACTCTGTCCAGGAGTGAAGAAAGGAAAATACAGTACATTACCGTTTTTAGCCCGGAATAATTTCGCATAATTTAAATTTGTGTAATTAGTAAGGGTGCTAAAGTTACTTTGAGGTATCATAATTACATGTTTTTAAGTTTTTCTAAAAAACACCAGATGGAAATTTCCTTCATTTACATGAACCTCACACCATGTAACCAACACTAAAAACTAAGTGAAAAATACACTGAGTGAACTACATACCTATGTGTCGGAATAGTCTAATTTGTTGGCCTAATCGAATATTTTATTTTTATCCTTTTTTTGGCGATTATCTTTGGGATGGCTATTTTTCTTCACTCTACTCCTTGTGGATATAGACTTTGGGTCAACGATCAGGGGCCAGTCTTATCGCGTTGAGAGTTGATTGGTGGAGAGCTCGGAATATTTAGAGCAATCCTGTCAGGGGTACTTAATTCTTACCTGAATATAGCACACCACGCAAATCCCTAAGATAAGGTAATTTATGATCAATTCCCTTTACACTAAATCCAGTATAGGAAGTAATAACTCCGTTCAAACAAATTTAAGGACCTCTGTTAAGAACATTTTTCTATAAAAAGAACTCATTCCTTTAATTTTTCCTTCAGTCGTGTCCTAACTTTAGTCCGAACAATTTCCGAGTTTCTCTTCGCATTACTCTTGAAAAAGTTATACCCTGAGAGTTGGTTCCCTTCGAAGTTTTGAGTAACTTCTTGATTCTTTTCCTCGATCTCAAACAAGTGTCTTGCAGTACACAGGTAAGGTATTAAAATTCTTTATCGGTATTAACTGTGTTTTGCGGATAAGATTGGTTAAGTCAGTGTAGTAAAATAGGGCTGAGATATCATCGGTTTTTCTTTACTCCTAATTATTCTTCAATTTTCGGGATTATAGCAGTAATGTCTACTACAATCGAATCTAAACCTTCTACGGTACAACTGGGAGGACAGATTTCCATGGATCTTCAACCGGGACCCAGAAGATATCCTACAACGATGGAGGTGATCTTGGACCGACATATGGTTAATGCATACTTGAGTGAGGAAATAGAGAATAGGTTGCTGAAGGACCCGACCCTGCAGGAGCTCCAGAGGGAAGCCGAACGTGCAGCAAATTTCTATTGCTGTAGTCCAACAGTCACTAACCAGTTCAGATTGTTCAAAGAGCTAGAGCGTAATCGAAACAAGATAATCCCAACCTACAGCGTGCTTAATAGTTTACGAGAGGGGTATTGTAATGAGTACTTGCAGCTCGCCAAGACGAACTCTCACCACAAACTGGGATTACAATTGACCTGCGAAGAAAGCCCGCACTGAGCCCCAGCTATAATCGATATAGGCTTATTGATGACTTGGAGGATCTGAGGGGACAGTCAATTGACAACTGGTCACGCTTTAGAGCCATTTATAGAGTGTTGACTCTGAGGGAAGATACTTTTCCGGAAAAGCTTTGCATCACTTGTGGGTACGGTTCGGATTGCATTAATTCGCAGGAACTTTGTCCAAAAAGAGTGGCATATTTAGCCAGGCAGAAGGAGGAGGCCGAGACGAATCTTAACAACCTTGAGTTTTATGCGGCCAAAGCTTTCCATTGGGAGGCCGATTGGAAACTCGGACACGCAGGTACTGACCGAATGAAGAGAGGCGAAATGCGGGAAGATGTTGCGACCACAGAGGTTACTGAAGCTAGACGACAGCCGGAGGAGCCTTTAAGCATCCACACGAAGGGCAAGGACATTTGCGAAAGATGCTCTGTACCACTAACAACTTTATAGGAGTTCACAGAACACATGAAGCAACACCGGTAATAGTTAGTATCCTGGGCATTTATTTATTTTAAGGAATCTTATGTAATACAGGATATGTATAAGTGTGCTAATGGTTAATGTTAGGTATATTTTAAACAATAATAATAATAATTAGTCAACAAGCGTAACATAAATATTGTTAATGAGTGGTTATTGTTCCAATTGAGCTAATCCTGTAAAGGTTATTTTATCGTCAGTCATTTTGAATATTTTTGTTCTGTTAATAATCGCATTTGATCATGAGGAGACTGATCCCGACGGATACCGAGGATTGTAATTCAGTGCTTGATTTATTATTTTCCAGAAAGTACCTATAGATGGAAGGCAAGCCAAGAATACCAGGTTACAAGGCCAACATTGATGAAGAAGAGAAGATACAGCAAACAACAGTGCCTCTGGACACAAATGTTTTGTTTGTTTGTTGTTTTCGTTTGTTTAAAAATAAGAATTATATGAAGGTATTGTATGTAGAGTGCTAATGTGTGCATGATATGTCGATGAATTTACTTACATGTGAATTAATTTGAGAATTTTTTGTGTTTTGTTTTTGCCCTATTACATGCTATTTTGATTTTGTTTTGAAGAATTTATAAAAAGTCTCCTCACACATCAATTGGGGACAATTGATTTTGTTTGTCGGGGGATACTGTAAGATGAGTAAATAAGCATTATCTATTTTATGTGTAAGTTAAGAGTACGGTTTGTGCGCAGACGCAAAGTGTGTAAGCGGATAATTGTTAGTTTTGAATAAAGGAGATGTGACTCTTCTCTTGGCACTAAACCTAAACGGACGTCTTCTAACCACCTCTCTTATCATATATTGTATATATTACAGTTTTTAGTTTAAAATCATAATTTTGAGACTTAGGGTTCTCACATGGATAAGATTGTGTCCGTGGCATGTCCCGTGTCTCCTCCCTTGTCTGCATATCCTCTGTCTCTACCTGTAGCTTTACATTTCACTCTCTCTCTATAGCTAAGTCTGCGTATGTGTGTGGTGATATACATGCTTGCGAGACTGCGGGGATGCTGTGTGTGACACCGGATATGTGCTTTGAAACTGTATGTGCTAATCTATAGCGGACTGCACACGTAGCGGGGGCCTAGACCTCTACCTTCGGTTATTAGTCATATGATGACGAGTTTACATGCAGACCTGTGGTTGAGTAAGTGTGGAATGGGCGGCCGCCCCACTTCACAGTACGCAGCTAATAGGCCAGAATGGCTCCAATTTGTAAATAAATTAAAGAGAATAAAGGAGATAAAGAAAAACTCTGTAAGGCCTTGAGGGCAAGAAATCGGAGTATAAACCCCAATAAAAAAATCATCTGCCAGTGTGCAGGGGTCGGATTTTTGTGGGAAGACGGGAAGATTCTTCCCAGGGAGAAAATATTTCTGGCAGGGAAAATCTCAAAGGAAAGATATTTATTTTTACGATTAGGGATTTTTAAAATCGTTGATCTTTTTTGCAGGAATTTTCAAACAGGGATTTTTGGATTGATTGGCCTAATTTGCCAGGTATTTCACGTCTTGTAAGGGATTTATTTTGCTAACAGGGATTTTGAAAATCATTGACCTTTTTTTAGAACGGATTTTTGAAATCGTTGAGGACCTACCAGCAGGGAGATAATAGTCAGCAAGGAAATTCAGAAATGACCTTCCAGGGAGATTCACAAAAATCCGACCCCTGTGCAGCACCCTTTACTTACATTAATGCTATTCAGCACCAAGCGAGCTGAAAAGTATGTCTCTAATGCCAACTATGTACATCTATAACTATTACAGCAATAAGGATCAAGTTAGAAAGGCAGGATTGGTAACACTTAATAAGTTAGAATTGTTAGTACTCCACTGCACACACCTGGTTGAACAGAGAAGGTTGCTACGAAATTAAACCCCTGTACTATGTCATCAGACCTCTTCTAAAAGACAAAACCCACAGTAAATGCTGTCCCGTTTATACAAAGCCAAAATGTATCCATTACTAAATTTGTGGCCGTCCTTTTAGTGGCAATTCCAATAGTTAAATTTATTAACTGGTGACAGCATTTCAAACAAAGTAATCCCATGGTGAACTTCCAACTAGAGCATCTCGGCGGTTAAAATTTACGGGTAAGCCCGCAAAAAGCCCGGCCCGCACGGGCTTCGAGCGGGTACGGGTTAAAATTATTACGTTTGACGGGTTACGGGTGGGTACGGTCTTTTCATCGCGGTTAAAAAGGACCGTGAAAGCCCGTTAAAGCCCGTGAGAAATTCCATTAGTTGTGAATACAGGAGCAGCGGTTGTGAATGTACATAGACTTGAATGACTTGAACGAATTTCAGACGTTTGCAATTTTAGCTATCAAACAAACTAAGGCTTGGTGTACGATAGAGCATCACCCCGTGGGATATTTTAGGCCCGTGCCCGTCTGTACGACTGTTTCTAAATAACAAAGGCAGGTATGCAAGAAAAGGTTTCTTGCATACCCGCATTTGTTATTTAGTAAGTTTCATTTCGCTCTTCATTACTGTGGAAAATTCCATTTAGTCTAGAAGATGAATCCTGCTAGTAGTTCAAGTATTTGTAATAAGAATCCAGAAGTTAACATTGTAATAAATTCAAGAACGCCACCAGAAATGCTTACCAAAGCCAAAATAGCAGCATAAGCTTTTGTATTGTCTTCTTAATAAACAAGGTAGTTTAACGACTGTATGTAACAGTCTAGAACACCAATATTTTAAAATAGAGTTTTTCAGTATTTAAGATGTATGGTATTTGCGGGCGGGCTACGGGCTTTTTTTAATTTTGCGGGCCGGGTCGGGCTTTTTCGATAAACATTAATTTCGGGCCGGGCAGGTACGGGTAAAACGTTACGAGCCACGGGCGGGCACGGGTCTAAAATATCCCACGGGGTGATGCTCTACTTCCAACCATAAATTCGCTGAGGTGTTTTGAACTTTTTCGTCGTATCGGACCAAACTATCGGCAGTACGAAAAATAAGTAACCCACATTTACAGCCTTTCCAAAATTTGATAAAAACGTTTGTGGCAGTCTTTCAAAACTCGTCGGAATTGTTTTTTTTCTCCCATGCTGCAAAAGTTTGAAATCCCAAAAGTTGATCCACTGTTCAAACATGGCTAGTTTTTAATATTGTTTTGAATTTTATCTATTGATAAAAGTAACTCTGACAATAATATGTTGTTATAGTCTTTCAAGCACTGTTTGTGAAGTATTGAATTATACTTTGGCATTATTTTGGACTATTTTTTAGCAAGATAGAATCATTTTGTGTAATTGACAAAAAAGTAAACAACTAGCTGAACTTGCAAATACAATATACGAAATAAAATGTTGTTCATCTGGAACATTTCAAATTGCATGCAATTCATATTTGATTAGCTCAATCCGTCTGACTAAGTATAACGGAGGATCTAAGTATAACCAGGGTTGCACAAATGAAAATGCCCTAGGTTTTATGCCTGCCCTCCTGAAAATGCCCTGAAAATGCCCAAAACGCCGAAAATTCCCTGAAAATGCCTTACTCTTAAAATGTCTTACTCTTAAAATGCCCGGCATTTTGGGGATTTTGGGCATATAGGGCATTTTTACAGAAACTTATACACTATGACCATTATTGCTCTTTAGCGAATATAAGGGAGTTTTTCATAGCATAATCAAACCCATCCAGGTTTAGAAAATGTTACAGTTGATTTTAAAAAAAGAATTTAATTCGTCTAATTCGTTACTTATGGCCAGTGGTCATTTCAATAAACCTTAAAAAATATTTAAGCCCCAACGGAGTTGCAAACATTCAACGCAGTACATTATAAAAAACTTTGGGATTTGAGAAGAACAATTTGCACAGTTTCAGCATAAATTCCGTGTTTTGATAATGGCTTGTAAAGTATAGAAAATTTTAGACTTTCGTTAGATGTATAAAATGCGACGGTTATACAATATGTCAAAACTTGGAGCTTCCGTGTCAAATTTTGTGTCGACTTTGAAAATTTCATTTAGCCCTAGTGAACCAGTGTAATAATTCTAGGAGTCCAAAATGTAACAATAAATACATTTAGATGATGACGAGTTTTGAAGCTCACAAACAAAGATGTTTTTAATCTTTTAGCAACAATTTTATCTTATTGTGTTGCTTGCCCGAATGTTTGCTCTTGAAGTCTAAATAATTACAGACACGGTGTACAACTGAATTTTTACAACAAAATAAATAAAATAGAATTATTATTATTTTTCCATAAATACCTGTATATATAAACTTGTTCCAGGTTTCAACCTATTCGGAAACAGTTTGGTTCTATAATTTTATCATGTAGTCCAGTTGAATATTAAAATTATTTGCAACATACTGTTTTGTGAGTTATTTTGCAAAATTAGCAGGTAGCTAAAGCCATATATTTAAAAAATTGGAGAAATATGCTGAAAATGCCTGCTCTACGCTGAATATGCCCAAAGTGCCATAGATGTCCAAAATACCATGAAATGAAAATGCCCAAAATGCCATGGCATTTCCAATGTTTTTTTTAAAAATGATAACCTGTATACCCTATTATGAACTAGAAACAATTGCAATGCTCGAAAACCTCAGCAAAATTCGAGGGAAAATTGGTAATTGAAAAATATAAATGCGCAAATATTTGCTGGTCTCCTAGTTTAATCAAAGCAATTTTATTACTTCCTTAGAGTTTAGTATTTGGATGGTAAACTATACATACATAGCGAGGACAGTTTACTTCCCTAATAATTGGAGAATACCTGCTTGAAATGCATCTCCCAGAATTATTTTGAAGGAAGGCTTTCATACTTGGAGGCAACCGATCACTCCAAGATGTACTATAACATATTTTGTTTGTCAGTATAAAAAAGTAAAATAGCTCAGGATAAACCACAAACATTGCCCCCCCCTGACCACAATGGATTAGCTGATGAAAAGATTGAAATACATTATATATTGTTTTCAATTGATTTGGTTCCACAATTTCTAAATGTTATTATGATATTACAATCAGGAATGACCATTAAAACAAACATACCAGTTTTAGCATATTTCTTGTGCTACAGATTTCTATACCCGATTCTGTGAATTTCGTGGAGTAATCCAGCGACGTATTACTGTTGCGTATTTTTGAAACTGTAATCGCACATATATATGCAATCCCGCTGCTTAATTATTTGAAAAGTAATCTGCAATCCGTAATCTCATGTCGCAAATTGTGAAAGCAATATGTAATCCGTAATCACAACTCCAGATATTTAAAATTTAATCACGTAATTGCAATTCAAAACTTTTATTTTTGGGATATAATCCGAAGCTTGTAATCCACAAAATCTTTTTTCAAGCGACATTAATCTGCAATCCGTAATCCAACATTGTTTTATGTACTCTGTCAACTCGTGGTGATCCACAATGGTTTCAACTTGATGCTTGAACTGAATAGAATGTAGGTACATCTAGGTGGGTAAAAGAGATACGTTAACAAATTTTAATTTTAATGTATAGTGAACGTGCAGTTACTGTACCCATGTATGATCCAATACCTATGTACAAGTTACTTTTAACGGGCATTGTCTCCGAAACTACATCCGACCGAGACAGAATTCTTTCAGATTGAGGATCTAGTTACTTTCTAAATTACATAATATTTTATTTAAAAAACTAGGAATAAAGGGTACACTATAATTACATCAGCTAATTGCTAACCAATGCGGCTTTTGTATCTTCATTCATAAAGTTACATCTTGGAGCTTCTGGAACAACATGCTAGAATTTCTATCTGAATTCAGGCTGTTCCGATGAAGAATTCGAAAATGTCAATACAATCCGCAAGCAGTCAGATCAGGGGGCAATGCACCCTATTGGGTTAGTAGAAGTCAAAGTCCTTGAAATCAACCCAGAAAAAGCCCTGAATGTTAAGTCACAAAGAAGTAACTCCAATTTAAAAAATGAATCTTCGGTAAAACATTTTGTTACTACAAAATAATTTTGTAATTATTATAGTACGAAATTTAATTATGAAATTAAAATAAATGACAATTATATTGCACAGACGTAGATTCTGCAGAACCCGATGCGCGCAGTGCTGATCTGGATGCAGCTGATGAAGCCAGTAAAAAATATCTTACGAATTCTTGGAGACTACACTCTTTGTCCAAGCAAAACATCGGAATATTTAGCATCGGAAGTAGGGGTGAGTATCTCGTTGGTTTTAAAATTCTCGTTTGTCTCGTTCTCGTTTCTGAAAAAAATACGAGAACGAGATATTTTGAGAACGAGAGTACAGCGAGAGTAAGCAACGCACGAGACAAACGAGACAGGGCAGCAACATGGTTTTTGTGTAGAAATATATGCAATCTAGTTGTGGCCTGCACAAATTCTGGCAAGAGAACATATAGAACTACCGCAATAAAAGCTAGCACCAAGAACTGCAAAATGTCCCAATTGGGAAAATGGTATAGCAATACACCCCAGTTTTCATTTTGATATGGGCTTAAAAAAATTAATTGCAAACGATATTCTCGTTAAATAAAGCGAGATGTCTCGTCCTCTCTCGTTGATGCATAAAGAACGAGATAAACGAGATTCTCGTCTTGTTGTCTCGGCATACTCACCCCTAATCGGAAGAGGATAACAAGCCCGTAACTTCTTCCGAAAATCTTTCCGTAATTATTAAAGAAAGTCCAGATTCACAGAGGCATTTGAATGTAACCGAAGCTGGTTAGACTTAAGAGATTTTAACTAACACGATGGCTATGTATTCAGAAAAATTCTGTGACCGAGTCTTCTTTTAAAACATGAACTTCCTGAGTACTGTTTTTGATGACGATTAAGAGAAGCTAATCGCCAAGAAGTTAGATTGAAAACAAATTCCGAAAAGCCGACACATCCTAGAATGAATGGAGCGTCATAAATTCCTTACGAACAGTTTAATTTCCAAATTCTGAAAATCCTCAAGTAGGTTCTTTTACTAAACAGATTCACATTATCGTAAAAAAATTAACTGTGGAAGCCAAAGACCTTAGATTGTCTGTGAATTTTTATATTTGCTGTTGATAATGCTTCTTGATTGTGTATAGATTTTAAAAAGGTATAATTACTGGATGGACTGTTCGCATCTGATTGGCTCCCTCATCTAGAACAGGTTGCATCAATCGTCGAAGAAGTTGCCTTAATTTATGACTTTTCAAGAGTGTGGACCTTGTGCTCGGTCAAAACAATATGATAAATATTGAAGAACAGCTATTTGAAGTTTGACGGCCTTGAATTGGAAGGACAAATATTTAATTAAAAATTCTCTTTCTAAAGAAATCAACCTCTTTTTGGCTCTTGTTTTTCATATGTGACTGTACTGCTTTCCGAGACCAAGAAATGTAAGTACGACAAACGAGAGGAAACTAATTGTAAGTCGGAGGAAGAAATTTCCCTTACCTGTGCTACCAACGTGGTGTCATTGTAAGAAGCTCCTGAACAAACCCTTTGATTACCCCTCCAGTCTCCGAAGGCTCAAATAAACTACTAATCATAGACAAAAAATTTCAAAGTTAGTTTCTATCGTCCGCAGGGTGAATATACTGCAGTAAAATTGAAACATTATGTATGGAGGAAGAGCATCGAGAAATGAGGGAATCCACTGAGGTGATAGGAATACAATAGTACCAGTGGAAAAACTCTCAAGGAGGTCATTTTGGTAAGTTTCCAAACGTCAATGTTTAATGGCTTGAAAAAAAGCTTCAAAGTTTATAATAGGTCAGGTTTCGTGCTCCTAAATGCATTTTTACTCCGGTCGCTAATATTGTTCTTTCTTGAACTAGAACCTATAAGTGCTGCTATTTAAAAGAGTATCTGCTGTTTGCCAGGACAAATTAGCAACGATCTCCAGGGCGCTCCATTAAAGAACTTAATGCTGCAAGTACGGGAAAAAATCAGGAATCCATGAAAAAACCCGTAATTATGGACCTTCTCTGCTGCAAAAATAGTGTTAACTCCAACCCAAGTGCTTCAAGTCATCTTGGCTTCGAGCCGAAACCGCCCTTATATAATTCATTCTTCATAAAACATTTACACTGTATTTATGTGGCATTAGTATTTCTGGCAGCAGTTCCATGAAAATTCGAACGGTGTGTGATTACATACAGAATGTCAGTAAGTATTGAGTACGTAATAAGCAACAGCAGCTACCTTTTGAAGGATAACTAGTTTGAATGAATAGTAGCTTAACAACTTGACATGTCTGTTGTGACTGAGAATCAAGGAATTTGTCTTGTTCAGTCCTTAGATTTCATGTGTTCTATTATGCAAGGGCGCGGACACTAACTTGAAGCATTTAAATACTTTTGTGTATTGAATAACAATGTGTTCCCATAAATACTAAACTGCGCTGTGGGAATTTATGTTTGAAGTTCCCGTGCATTCTGTGCAGCAATCCACTCTCTCTAAAGGAAAGGAGCAACCTCAAAATGACTCTTTTGACTCTTTTAATTGCCTGCCTTTGTAAGACGAAAACTTACAGTTTGGTCTAAAATTGACGCCTAAATATGTACCTTTGCCCCCTTCATAAATTTGCTCTTAGGAAAAGGGGGTTTCTTACAGCGAGGGTTGACGTTATTGAGGGTCATAACAATATTATTGTTTTTCAGTGGGTACAGTAATAATTATTACTGACGTTTTGGGAATCATAACAGATAAATCCCATTTACAACTTCAAGTTATGTAATTCTTTGAAAGCTTCATTTTTTGCAGCGTATTTTACAAAAAAAAAACTGCAATAAAGTTGGCAGGCGGAGATTCTTTTAAATGCAAAAGAAAGGAACGGCAGTATCATATATCTTTATCAAATACATATTACAAGATCCGTATGTATGGGTAATCAAAAATGCATTGCTTGATCTTTCGGTGACATTGTCAGGTGTCGTAATAAGCAAGATGAGGATTGTGTGTATAGGAAACAACAAAACAAGGTGTATAGTGCATAAACACATTACCGGCACTTGTCAAAATATACAGGTCAAGTTGCAGTTCCTGCTCTTGGCAATAATGTTTTTAGTATGATGAATGCTTTTAACAGGAATTGATGTTGTAAGTTTAATTTCATGTCTCCAGCTGTCCTAATGAATATGTATAATTCAACTATTAGGGAGCATCCAAGGAGCATGTAATTGATTGAAACCTGAGCAAAAAACTGCCGAAGATGCATGTAAAATCCATAAAAATAAGAGAGCAGATCATAAGCCTTGCGTTTCATTAACACGCTCCAAGTGCCACTGGTTACGCATAAAAAAGATATAAAAACCATAAGTTACTTTGTTTTTGTTTTCCGCTTGTTATTATCATGTGAAGGTGAAAAGCGAGTTAATTACTCCTTTCCTTTTTCATATATGGCCCAGATCACGCCAAGTATAAAGTCATTCAAGTATGTACACATGTCATTTAAGTAAGATATACAGTCAAGTGTGTATACAGCCATAGTCATAAGACCATGTCATAAATATGTTAGATTCTTGTCTGCGTAATGCAGGATAAGTTACGTAAAATCAAGCGGATTCCTGTTTGACTTGATTCCTAATCATACGTGAGGTAGAAGTATCAATGCAAGGATCTGAGGGAGCCCAAGTGCAACAGCCAAGGTTTTGGGGGTGGAAAACTATGGTTTATTTTCCAGCTTTCGGAAAGACGAAAGTTTCTTCCACACTCCAGATATATGTGATTGAGAGTGCTCCTGTAGGGCTGGTTCTTCGAGAAATCATCTTTGAGTATTGAACCAATACTTATTAGCAGTGCAGAAAAAGGCCCAATTTTTATGCGAAATTGTTACAAATGGCCAATTCAATTTTTGTGGTTTTGTGGCTCACCGCTCAAATTATTGGTAAAATTTGTCTTTTATATCCTTTACGTGCAGTGTGTTAAAACTGTGAGAAGACTATGACATTCAATTTCTTTAATTGACTTTTTGGTCTTGAACTTTCAGGCTCCTTAGCTCTGACCCAGTCTCGAGATCCTGAACAAGTTCGTTTCTATTTATACAACAACGTGAGGTAAGTAAGCGGAAAGGCAGAAAATAATAATAATAAAAGTAAACGCACCACATGCTACATTTATAAAAGTAGATACTATTAGAAGCTCGATTTCATTTTAGGGGAAGAAATGTTAGTATTTAATAAGCATTGAGATTTTAATCTATACAATTCACATACATTCTGTTATTATCTGAACATGTTTCTAAATTAAACATTTCAGGACTGTGCTCTCTCTGTAAGATCAAAAAATTTTAAAATCTCTTGGCTTTTATAATCATATTGTACTAAGGAAAAAATAACATAATAGTAAACAAGACTGTGCCCAAATCTTGCCACAGTAAAATCTTTGTAAACACTCAAAACCTGTTTTGAATGTTTACGTTAGTTGTTTTGTTTTTCAAAATTACAAATTGTTGCTACCCTGAAAGTAAAACCTATGCAATAAAAATGATTAATAATAATTATTATTGCTTGGTTTTTTGGCACAATAAACTAGATCTGCCCAAGATGGCCAGGAAATCAGGTTGGAGGATTTAACCGAACGCTCCTCATCTCTAGCACTGTCAATGAGAACGGACGTCGTAACCAAATTCCTGATTCATGGTTTCCAACACAATTACGAATGTTGGTTTCCGCAGGAGCTTAAAGACGGTATTTTGTACGAAAAAGCTAGTCATTAATATGTGAATGACAATTATTAGACCAAATTTTATGGGTAAATTTTTCCTCTCTCCCAATTAGCCTACCTAAACCGTGGGAGAGGTGAGAACATCATTACAGTTGACTGGGGTCCTTTAACCAATCCCTCCAATGTGGCTCGGTTCCTCCCTGCATTGGCTTATCCCCGGGCCGTTAGGAATGTCGAAATTGCAGGACGACGAATTGGGGAATTTATTGAAGCTTTAATAACTCAGAGGAATATTCCTTTAAGCTCAATCCATCTCATTGGGTTAAGTTTAGGAGCTCATGTGAGTGGGGTTGCTGGAAATTACATTGTGAGCAAGTACCAGAAACGTCTCGGTAGAATCACAGGTACATATTAAATTCCCTGTATTCGAAAACGAAAATAACATTAAAGTAATAATTATGTGAAGCCTTGTTGATACTAAAAAAATCTTCTAGGAATGATTTATGCACCTTGTTTTTACTATTGTTTTTTTATATAGAATACTAAAAAAACATAAAAAAAATTTTAAAGACTATTTTCCTAAAAACAACTTCCAGGCTTGGATCCAGCAGGTCCAATGTTCCGCACATCAAGGAATGGCAGGAGCCTCAACAAATTAGATGCAGATTTCGTGGACGTTATTCACACTAACCAGGGCGGTTATGGTCTGGAAAGGAATCTGGGTCATATTGATTTCTTTGTCAATGGAGGGGGTCCATCACAGCCCGACTGTGGTGCTGATAATAAGAGAGGTAAATCTATTCTTGTATTCTTGGGCATGGAGTTTCTACACAAAAAAACTGCTTGTGTTAAAAAAATTCACGAGTGTAAATTGTTCCTTGCACTTTATGCATTGACATTTATTATTCCCTTTCTCAGCCTCTTGCAGTCACAATTCAGCTGCCAACTACTACCTTCAGTCCATTGAGAACGAGAATATTTATGGATGCAGGTGTGAATCCTACTCTGCCTTCGAGACTGAACACCATTGTGGTGGTTGTCAGACCAAAGTTGTGTTTGGGGATGGAGCTCAACCTGGGTAAGGATTTTTATGCATTTTTAGCATCTTACAACAATTATTCCTTTTCAAAGGCTCATATAAAATGTGCAGCTAATTATGGAGAGGAAAAGAAGACCCAGTTAAAAATTAACTCTGCTTTTTATTTTTGTCTGAGAGACGATTTCTCTGGAAGTACATAAGTAATCATTGGAAATTTTAATTGAACATTTCAGGAGCACAGAAGGATCTTATTTCTTGGATATGAGACTTGGCCCATTGAATGGGAAATATAGATGTTGAGGGCGAGAGTCAAATGTTAAAGATTTTGTTATATCTCCTAAGAAATTATAATGATAAGGATTTTTAATCTAGTCTCCCCAGAGACGTGAACCACATAATAGAATTTGATGTAAGTGTAATAATTATCTGTAGATATAGTAAGTCATAAGAAGTAAATAAGTTTCACTGTTTTGTAAAATCAAGTGATGTGATTTGAAAGGCATATATTATTATGTGACGGTTGTAGATTTTCTGTGATATATCTGTTCGAAACTATGTAATCGTAATAGACACTATAATGTAATTACATATCTACAGTATATGTATATCTACATACATCTGTACTTACTCAAATGAAACAAAGGGCTATTTAGATACGCTCCTTTTTTTCTATCTCGGAAACTTTTTCTTCCTCCGTGGTCTCTGTCATTAATGAAGCCCCTTTGAAATCTCGTCAAAATGCGTGCACCCTCGAATCATTTTTACAAGTGCTACTGCCATATAGCTGTAAGTATCTATACATAAATTTATACTTATATATCTATCTATCTACCCATATACATACAAAGGCCGTTAAATCCCAATGATTCTCCATTCATCACGATGAACGAAAGGTGTATCAACATTGTTATATTTCCTTTCCTTCAAACTAAACCCCAAGTTGGGTACATATTGGGCAGAGAGGCTTAAAAAGACAGAGTCCTCCGCATGCTATTTTCTGCCCCAAAGCTTTCCATTCACATGTATATACTCACATAAAGTGAGATTACAAACGAAAGTTTCGCTCCACACACACAATAGAGTCATAATAATTAGAATTCGCTGGCGTGGAGATTCGTGCCTCGTGGCTCTGATCTGAGAGTTGAGTCAAAACTGATCGATTTTTTTATCGCTCACAGTCCCTCATCCACATAAATACACACATACCTATACATACTCAAGTATTCCCACAAATTGCACTCACTTCAAATCATTTTGGGGAATTTTCAAGGGTGTTATTACGTAGATTATTTCATTATTCTCCCATAAGTTTCCCTTGTTAAATTTTTTTTAAACTTGGGATTTCTTTGGAAAATTGCATCAGTCGTCAGCAGTTATCATCACTGAGCATCAACTACCGTTACAGTTTCCTACCTCAATAGTATTTTTTGTTTCAGGCATTTGTGAATGTATAATTTTTTTGGGACGTTATGTTTGTGTAAGTTAAGTATTTTACTACTTACTTTTGATAAGGGTGTGTCGAGTGTGGACGCTTCTGCTTAAAAAAACCTTGTTTGGGGTAAAGTGAGATTTTTTTGCTAAAGGAAATAATTTATTTCTCATTACTATTGAGTTGGTCCTGGGTAAAGTGTGTTTTGTGCTGTGAGGCTGTGAAGTATTGTGAAGGATTAGCCTGACCATGAGGATATAACATAAAGTGGTTGTAACTATAGTCCTTAATTATTCGAGTGTTTGTGCTAATATGTGCCGTAATTTATTATTTTTTTCACTCTGTATTACATCTATCGGGATACTAGGTAATGGGTGTTTTGCAATCTGTAATAATAAGTGTATACATGATAGGAGTGTATGAATATATACTCTTGGCTTTTTGGCTTGTATGTTATATAACACAAAAGTACACAGGGAAATATTTAATCTTGAAGTATCTATACAAAGTGTCAGTTGCTTCAAGTCACATTCCCAATTTTATTCGTGTTATCAGGGCCGCTGTAGTAAAACCTGACACTTGTTTCCTTCGCTGGTTAGTGTGATTGTGGTGAAATTGAAAGTGTCAATATATTGGAGTGTAAACAATGATGTCCTTTTTTCTAATTGATGTGACTGACTGTGTGATTGTGTGTTTGTGCAGGAATGTTTAGCAAGCTCGGAAGTATATACCTTAGGATTAATTTGTAATAATGTATCGTTACGTAATGACGAGGTCATGAACCTGAAATGATTTTTTTAAATTTAATATTCTTTCAACCCTTTTGCAGTGTCTTCCGGGATGGTCTCCACTAATCCTAAGTTTGTCCGATTTTTCGTATACAACCAAAAGTAAGTGCACATACAGTTTAATAATTTGTGAATACACAAGTATTAGTGTGTGATTTTTAATCTTATCTATATACAAAGTCAATTTTATAGGACTTTCTTTATAAACGTGACCCTTCAATTATCAAAAGTGGCTTAAATGCAAAGTATGTAGATTTAATTTCGTTGTAGGAAAATTACAATAATTGTTGCACAGTGCCCCAGTCCAATGGAGAAAGTTCTAACAAGTGGTTCCATTATACTATCAGGAGTATCGTAAAAAAATAGTAATTTACAATACAATTGCATGTATTTTACGAGGAAATATTTTTTGAGAAAAAACCAGAATTTATTAGAATTTTTGGAGCCTTTAATGCTTATTGTTTAGGGATTGGAATTTTTTCTGAGATCTTTGGAAATATTATTTCCGTTGTGATGTAATCGAAGTAGTTCCAATAAAAAGTAAATTAGGTTACAGAATAAAAAGTAGTTTGGAGTGGGACTTCTAAAAAACTAGTACTATTTGACCCCTGTACTTAAATGCATGATATATAATGTAGTGGGAGATATATTATATAAGGAGAATGTGCGGAACATTGGATTTTTAATACACTTGTGAGAAGGAAATTTTTACCATGACATAATTTACTATTGAATAGAAGGTGGAGGTTGGAGGATGGCTACGAAATGAGACTGAGTAACATTAGTAGTATTTTAAATTCTGGGATAAATCCATACACCCCTGTCAAATTTCTCATCCATGGCTTCAACCATAATCATCGGTGTTGGTTTCCACAGGAAGTCAAAGATAGTAAGCAAAATCCTTCAAAAATTGAAAACGTACTTAGAAAAAGCACCATCATAATTTAAACTTAAAAAATCCATTTGAGCATTTATAAAATATGTAAATACGACAAAAAGGAAATATGGGATTTTGATAGCGTTCCTCCGGCAAGGATTTGATGGGAACATTATTACCGTGGACTGGGGCCGGCTCGCCACTCCAGTGGGCACAGAGCCCTTCGCCTCTCTTGCATATCCCTTATGCGTCCGGAATGTGAAACTTGTTGGAGAAATTATGTCTGAATTAGTGACCATATTAATTGAGCATGGTATGCTTCATATGGAATCCTTGCACCTGATTGGGTTCAGTCTCGGGGCTCATATAGCGGGTATCGTCGGAAATAGTTTGCAGAGGAGGTATCGATGGAAAATTGCCAGAATTACAGGTAACTATTACAGTTTATGGTTAAAATGATGGGAGGGTGTTTTGTATAAAAATCAAGTAAACCTTGTATTTTTGTAGGATGAAAAAATATATACGCCATTTATTTAAATAAAGGTTAGTGCACACTAGGCTTTTTTATTACCGTAGGTTTGGATCCGGCAGGGCCATTCTTTTACACGGGTTTCGTCGGAAGAAGTCTCAGGAAATCGGATGCCATGTTCGTGGACGTGATTCACACTGATATGGCTCAGTATGGGCATTTGGGGGCTTTGGGTCACGCAGATTTCTATGTAAATGGGGGCATGCCACCTCAACCAGGCTGCAAAACTCGTAAGGCACTATTAAAATAATTACTTCAAGTTTTGAAGTTATTAATTAATTTCTTAAATCGCCATGTGTAGATAACGAAAATGCATTCAGTTGATGTATTATCTCCAATTGCTCCATCATAGGCACAAATCTGAAATCACAAATTAATGCTAATTATCATAATATGATATGTGTGTTCCTCCAGCTTCCTGTAGTCATCATGCCGCAGCAAATTACTTCCTTCAGTCCATAGGAAATGAGCAAATCCGAGCTTGTGGTTGTACTGCGAATTCCGTCTTCAGTAGCGGACCTTGCTGTACTTTCACAACTGTTTTTGGGGATCTTGCCACTCCAGAGTTAGTGTTAGCATTTAGTAATTGGATTTGAACCCACAATTGAATTCCTGCTTATTTTGTAACTTTATTTATGTAAATTTCAGGGCGAGAGGGAAATTTTACTTGCGTATGAGGCCCCAATTTCTCAGCGGAATGTACAACTGCTAGAAGTAAGGAATTATTTTATGCCCCTATTTATGTAAATCACCTGTGAATATTTTATTGTTGATTTTTGCTATCAGGTCCTTCCTCCGACTTTTTATGTTCTATACCTTCTTGAAATGACCTTATTCGATATTTACGATTATACAACATTTAAGTCTGATATCCACCGACTCGATTATTATTATGAATTTTCTATGTTTGTAATAATTACAAACAGCAGAAAGTTCAAAAAAAAGCTTCTATTATTTAATCTTGTTATCAAGTGTTTTTTCACATGTAAAATAAACACGACAAATGGGAATATTTTACAGCTTCTAAGTCCAGTTGTAAGTTAAGAAGGAAAATATACAAATCTATTTTGAAACATTTCTTCGAACTTTTATTTTATTTGCTAATAAAATTTTTATCTGGAACAATAATAATTACTATTCTTTTTTGGAATCCTTCTATGTATATGCATACTACATAATCACAATTAATCTGCCAATAATATGAAGTGTACAGCTCAGTGTAAGTGATCTTATAGTAAGAACCGTTATATGTTGAGAATCAACTGTACTTTTCCCCTATTCCATTTGCTCAGTGATGAAATAATAAATCCTTTTCAAGACTAAAGTACTCATTCATTTTGGATATTAACCATTGCTACTTGGTCAGCTGTCTCGTGATGAAATGTATACCTATAGATTACCATTTACGAGTATATTCTCAAAAAATTATTGTAAAAATCACGGCATGAAATCAAATGTCCTTTTGTGGTATTCAAATGTGAAAAGGTATGCGTGCGTGGATGCTTACGCGAATATGAACATTGTTCAGGACACCGCTACACGTAATTACCTAAAAACTTCTTAATTTATACTTTCACGTCTCATATGTATGTATGTGAGGCCAGTTAGGAAAAATTGAATATCACTATCTAATTGTAAGAGTGGGGCTGACAACAAGGGGTGTGACACGTTGGGATTTTGTCCCGCTTCCTCAGACTCGTATCCATGACATTTGAGCACATCAACAAAATAATACTATTAATTTAACAGTCTTAGTCATTTTTATTGAACTCTTAATCTCTCTTTCGCAATCAAACGTATACAATCTGATGACGGTATCATTTCTTATCTCTGATTTGTATAAATAGTTTAGAGGGCCCTCTCACTTTTACGAGCGTTCTTTAAAGCAGGAAATTCGGCTATTATGTAAGGACACAAATAACTTGGGATCAACGAGAATGTGTCCAAAGTTTCATTATAACTTACTTCTCGCTGTGGGCCCAAAATTTGGAACGTCTACGACTTGAGGAGTACTACATTCACTTATAGATACGAGCTACATACGGAACTTACGCAAGGTGTATAAATCTACTGTATTTAATGAATGAATATTTAAGGTCCTTTAATAATTACAGCCTCAGCATTTACTTGGCGAAGAGGCAATATTATCTACATTCTATGTGTTATCTTGTAGAACATTAACTTGCGTCTTGACCAACAACTATATTCCCTAATAATTTCTGTTAAATGTTACAAATTGTAGTACAAATTACCTACACACGCTTTTATATACTTGAAATGCTATGGAAACGTTCTATACTACAATTTTTTTAAGATTTAGATATAATTTCGAAAATTACAGTCAATAGTATCTTGAACGGATTAAAGCCATCAAAAGCCCTGCAACTCCATCCAAGTTTTTGTACCCAGCGATTTTCTGAAATGCTCATCCACTGCAAATAAAATAACGTACATACAAACGTGTATAATCAATTCCTGTCTAATTACTTTTTGCATATTAATTTCTTTCACTTAAATTATTTTTTCACAATAAAAAGTCATTTGCATTTCCGCAATCCCAAATAAGAAAATTATTTTTTTGTAATTATTTTATAGGTAGTAGTAATTATTATTAAAATATTACCAACCTGATAAGCCTCCTCTATTAAACTGTATTTTTCCATCTTGAACGGGTCTGGAAAATGTCCAGCTATGAAGCCTTCCTACAAATGAATCACGAGCTGTCCCTTCAATAAACAATATAATATATTACAAATAACTTATGATGGACAACGTGGATGTGATCCTTTGTACTTAAGGAGGATAATCCGCTTGTTTGCTCTGTATATATTAATCCATACGCTTGCTGTTCAAAAAATGTATTTATTTCTGTAAATAATTTTATTCCAAAAATGCTGAAAATTTGTCCAGGATTTTAAGTTACCGTAAATCATCTTATAGAGCTGTGGACCCAAAGCTCTGAGAAAATGATCCGCAGGATCGGCATTTGTGAGGATCTCAATCCGCCTGGATTTAGGTCTAGCAAAAGAAATCAAGGAGGGTTCTCTTCTTTTGTAAATTGAATCCCGTGCTTCTCCTACTGCTGGGTCATTGGTCAAGTCAACTTCTCCAAACTTCCTTTTCCTTGTCTTTGGAATTGTCAAGTCCGGTGGGGATTCTGACAATAAGTCTCCACTTGTGTCCAAAAGAGGAGTGCTCAGATTTCCAACTTGCCCCGTTTCTGTATCACAAATCCGACACTAAATATTTCTACAGAAACCATTTTTACCCCAACCTGTTACCCTGTTTCTCAAATATCTGGAATGCTCAAACAAAAATAATGTTCAATACGTGTAGATTTATCCGGGCTGTCTAAATCCTGGGGGAACTTATCCTGAGAATTGTCAACCATGTTAGGGATATTTACTGACATTTCATCTTCGACTTTGCCCTTGGATCTTTCAGTGGTGCTATTATCCGTTGCTACAGTTGACAGGCTGGACTCCATACGCTTTATTTCCATCCCACAATAATAAATTTACTATTTCCTGTTCCAGTAATGTGTCTCAATGGTAAATGGACGTTCTAATTTAACTATCAGCACAGCGAGTTGGACAGTTGAGGAAGATTGTTCCAACTCCTTCATTGAGAACTGAGTGAGGATTCGATAGCCCGTAATAATTTCTAGTCGCTATGAAAATACTCTCGCATTTCCTCAAATACAGACTTTTCTTATCTTTCTATTGGAATTTCTCCACACGCCGTAATTTGATACGATTGATTACCTTTGATAAGATTTTGATTCCTTTATTGGAAGAGCAGACAGTTCGCATTCATTTCTAAAGTACTTTCTTTGAAAGTCCAGGAATGCAGGTAAATGTAGCTTCGTAGTTCTGTATGAGCATGTACATTTTAATATACTGAAATATATATCAGTGGAATTGAATGGATACTTCCATATATGCCAGTGATAAGCCACAATTGAACGTTGGATTGCCCTCCAAACGAAACAAATCAATCTGCTTTAAAACCCATAGACATACGTACATATAATTAGACCTGAAAATCTTAATAACTAAAATAATGCTATATGTGTACAGTATATACATACGTAGTAAGGCTCGTCAAGTAAATATAAATTTGTACATATGTAATTATGTATTCACATAGTACGTAAAGATTCTATACACCCATAGACTTACAAATACTCTTAAAAAAATAATTCATATTCCTAATTGTTAAAACATTTTCAGCCGATTTGAATACTGTCTATATCTACTATTCAAACGTTATAGCATTTTCCCATACACATAATCTACCCTTGAATAAATGCAAAATTATCTTGGAATATTTGGTGCATCCAACAGTGGCGTCCAGAAATTGCTTGGAGCATCCTCTGACAGCTGCATATCGTCGGTGAAGAGGCAAAATGATCTAGGTGCATGATCGATTAGAATCAAAATGATCTACTTGCAGTTTCACTAAAGGCAAAATGATCTATTTGCATTGAATTTTAAAATCAAAATGATCTAGATGCAGCTTTTCCTAAAAGCAAAATGATCTAGATACAAATTATAATAAAAACAATATAAGTAAACACATTCTAATGCCGGTGTACAAAAATGCGAGGTATTCAAAATCTTTTATATATGCATTTAATTCCCCAATGCCTCCATTTCTTTCTTTCAGTAACATTGAAAAAAAAAAGTTGTCAATTATGATTTAACATTTGAAAATGATTCCGAATGTTATGATAATGGTGATAATCGTAGAATACGATTTGAAAAAACTCCACGTTGAGAATTATTAAAGGGAAAACCAATTCAATGTGCACACTAACACATGAGCTTACTGTGATTTTGATTCGTCTTTTAATTCGTCGATTTTAAAATAAATGAATGTTGCAGTTTTCGTAACTAAAAATGTAATAGATGCAATAAGTGAAATTAACTTTAGATGCCGGAATGATCCTTAGTAATAGCAAACCCTTCAGAGAATATTAACCCACAACCCTAGGTCAATTACAGTCATGGTTAGCCCTTATAAGCCACGTGTCCTCCTTACAGATGCTGGTTTTCTCACAAAAAAAAAATACACCATCACTTAGATCATTTTGCTTTTAAGGAAAATTGTATGTAGATCAGTTTGCTTTTAAAGAGGCTTGCACCCAGTTCATTTTGCCTTTAGGGAAAAAGTTATGTAGATCATTTTGATTCTAATCGATTATGCACCTAGATCATTTTGCCTCTTCACCGACGATATACTTTTACTTCAAGGAAAATTCTCTCAGCTGAGAAGTTCTCGTGTATTTTCCTTTTTTTTTCGCAATTCTTAATTTTATTTAAACAGCTGGAGTTTTTAATTACATTTAAAAGCTCTCAAGAATTTGACGATATTCGCCTGTTTCCGATGAACATGGGAAGTCTGGTCGTAAGTATTTTCTGTATTTAATAGTAAATTTTTCTGTAATTAATAATATACGGTAATATTTTTCTTAATTCTTAATGACCTTTTATTGACTTAAAACTCAAAATTAAATTTCTACAGATAATAAGTGAGGATTTTTTCCAAAAAATATATTTTTCAGTAGGTTTTATACATACGTGTAGTTGCAATTTTATTGTAAATTTTAAAAATAATTTCAGGCTCGTTTTCCCATCTTTGCAAAGAATATGCCTGAAAGAGTATCACCAAACAATTACGATGATTCCATTGGCTTGCAAGAGTCCCGGCAAGAAATTGTCTTGGATTTTAATAAATTTATGCGAGAGAATGTTGAGAATATCCGAGATATTCAGCAACAAAGCTTGGCCCGGCAGATTGAGACCAATGACAATGTAAGAGCTCAAGGACTACAAATAAATCGACTACGACATCAAGTCCAAGAACGAACCCAAATGCTGAAGGAAACGATTGTGGAGGTGAGCGGAGTTAGTCAGCGTCAAGTGGAAGAACTTCGATTGGAGGTGAATCATTTCCGGGAGCAATTTAATTTACGGATGGAACGGTTGGAAGTAGATTTGGAAGTCTCAAGAGCTCGGGAGAACCAAAGGGCAGTTCAAGCAATGGATCTAGCTCAGGATCAAACTCATGTCAATGGAAAGATCGTTCACACTCTTTCAGAACTAGTGTGAGAGTCTCAGCCCATTTTTTATACTCAATTTGTACAAATGGATATAATTTTTGCTTCATTATTACATGAATGTCATTTTCAATTATTTTAAAAATGGGTTGATCCCAATCTGAAAGCAATTTTGGGTCAAAGAAATATTCCCAATATAATTTGCAATCCTGTCTGATTTGCTATTTCAGAACTGGATTGACTGCTAATGTGAGACACCCTCAGATGATTGAGACCGCTCCCGGTACTAATAATAGCCTTCACGTTAATACGAATTCAAATCCAGAGCCTGAAATGGACTTTCAGGATGAGACTCCGGTTATCTCTGATGTGACTGGTCAAAGTCGTTCGGGTCGGATCATTAAAAAAAGAGAATTGTGTAAGTTGATTTTTTATTTTTAGGGGTTTTTGCAAGAGCTCACTCAACTCACAATGACTGAGCAATGAAATACAGAGTCGACTCTCTCTCTATATAAATACAAACCCTTTATTTGGCAAAACCAAACCCTGCCCTGTGACGAAATCTTTGTTTATGAATATAATTATTTTTATTGTCTTTTAAAATTTTTCCTGATTTTCGGAAAATTAATTTTCTCCTTGTAAAATTATAGTTTATTACAATCGTGAACTCTCAACTTTGTTGAGATCCTGGGTAAGGATACGTACAGTATCAATTTCAGTAATTATAAAAAGAGTCGAAAAAAGATCACAAGTACTAAATATATGCTGATATGAATATGTTGTAATTTAATATTGCTGATTTAAATAGGAACTTAATTTCTTCTTGCAGTTTCAGCAGGTCCTTTACCATCTCCAAAATGTTCAGGTAAAAAATCCTTGAGCCTGAAATGTCGGCACTGTGGGAGGATATTGAAGACAATTACTGGTATGCAAAAACATGTCGAGAAATTCTGCCCTGCTCTTAAGTGATAACGAAATGTCCAATGGAACTACAGGCCTAATCTAAATTTGATTTTGCTGAGTTAATATGTAATTATCAGTAATTTTGGAGACACACGTCTGTACGAATGGAAATACGTACATAGTTCAACAACTACTCAGGGACAATACTCGTTTAATTTTATTACTCTTGTTAAGGTCGGATTTGTAAATGAAATATTATTGTGCCGAATCTATAGTTAGTACTAATATAGTTTTTATAGGGAGTAACGGAGTAAGGATAATTCGAGTAAGGATAGCATCCCTGAAGAGCAAAATGGTCTAAGTGCTGTACAAAAGCATATACACTTTTTGCCTCTCCAGCGATAATATATATACTCTAGGAATATTGAAGTATTGATTAGTAGAGAATGACAAGTTTTAATGTAATAATTATATATTTTCGTAATGACGTAATAGCACGTACATCATAGAGTAATCATGAATTTTACATGCTGCATTTAAATTTAATTTCAGTCATTTCAAGAGCGAAATTGAACCCTGACAGAGAATTTAATGTGCAGATGTTTAGATTGTTGTAGTTCTTAGTGTTTTGTACAAGAAATACTGGCAGATGATTCGCTGCCTGCCTTTTACTGACATTTAGTTACGAATACGTTTTCGACCCTAATCCACAATGTTTGCTTGTTATTTTGAGTTGTAAAAGAGAGTTGAGGTTAAGTAGTTTTATTTACAATGTATTTTTTAAGCTGCTTGTAATTTAATGCTTCGTAATAAATAATCAATTTTAAACCTTTAAATTGCTTCATGCTGATTTGGAATTAATTTATGTTTATTTTATCGTAATTATTTATCATTAATTTATGTTAAATTATGTTTACCACAATACAGCATAGGATGGATGACCATTACAAACTCCTTGTGATGGTTCAGATAATATAGTCTTGTTTTTGCTTATGATATAACAACAGAGCTGTTCTAAATACATGCTCAGAAAATACATTTAATATGTACAAACAATATGTAATTACTACTAATTATATGACAAACAAATATGTACTTCCAAAATCTTTATACACAGTTCCTGTTTTGTTAACACATAGGTTCTAAGTTCGTAAAATTTTTAGGGTTAAGATCCTTCAAGCGATAGTTTACTCCATGCTTTTTGGTTACAAAAAACTGGTCAATAATTTGAAGAATCATTACAGATCGTGTACGCAAACAGAAATACCAAATCGTCTCATAGAGTTGTAATTCATAAAATCCAGAGTTTTTGCACCACAACGTGTCCAATTCCTGAGCAGCCTCTTGAGACTCCAGCGTTCAACTTTTTTTTCCCCCACCGCGAAATTAATACGCTGCTAATTATTTAGTCCCCCAGTCCCAGTCATTAAACTTTTAATGTCACCAGAGAATAACTAATCAAAATCATAGAACAAATAAAATAATTAGAAATAATTTTATAACAGATAATCGCCGATGAACCTCTTTAAAAATATATTGTACGAAATTAGCCAACAGAATAAAGCAGTCCCCTTAGCTGCAATTATATCCACTATTTCATACCCACAGTAATTCTCTCCACCATTGGTAGCAGAAAAATTGGTATCCTGGGGATACTTTGAATACTCCCAGGAACAAATCTGAGAAAAATATTCTCAGCTGAGTTTTACAGAATATTGATGCTGCACAAAGCATCCCAGGATTCAACACTATTGACTTCGAGGTAATCAGGTCCTCGAACGTCTTCTGAATATGCTCCATTGGGTCCAATGAGAAACAGCGTTGGATTGGTCAGTTAGCAAAGTTGAAGGTTCTGTGTAACACATAGGTTCATATAACTTTTTTAATTTATTTACAAAACAAATAAAAATAACCAAAAACAGCGTAACTCAGGAGCGTGGGCCAAATGATAACCCACGCCGAATTTTTAATCAGGGCAGAATATGAATAATCACGAATCTGAATTACATGAGCAAATTTGATCATTGAAAATAAACGCAAGGGCAAATCCAATTTGAAGAAACCGTTAGTCTTCGGCCCCATGAGGGTGGTTCATGGGCAGGGGCTCCTGCGTAAAACGTGAAACCCATAAATTCCAGCATAAAGTCTCCCTATAATTAATGCAAAGTTTTCACGCAATCTTAAGGAATAATTTCCCCATTTTAAGGCATAATTGTCCCTTATTTCTGCCGAATAATTCTCTCCTATTTATGCCCCATAATTTCTCCCTTATTCTTAATACGTCAAAAAACATTATTTCTGTAGGTAATAAGTACACTCCTTATAAATTAATGACAACTTCATAGAGGGTGTGGATATTAAAATTTCGCGCGCTACTGTTAAAATACGCGAGCAAGATTTAGGCATAAGTCGCCACGACTGGGCTTGATTTGTAAGCCGTTTAGCCTTTACACTCGCACTACCCGTACAAGTGTTTTCATGGGAGTCATACAGGGCATACATCATGGGAAAGAGACTTGGGCGTTTTGATGAAAATCCCATGGGAAGCCTTGTCAGAACACTCCCGCAATATATTTTTGGTCGGACATTTCCCATAGGATCTTTCTGAAAGAAATTGCATACACAGCCCTCCCATATGATTTAACATACAAAATTAAGGTAGTGCATGCTCGACGTGTTTATGCAATTATTATAATCTAAAAATAAAGGCGATTCATTTCATTGAATTTTAGGATGTTTTTATTAAATTCAACAACGAAAAATTATTACGAAGCATAAAATACGGAAAATGAAAACAGTTAAATTTATTTATTACGATTTGAGATTATTAAAATTTCTTCTGCTTTGAGGCCAGCCTTTCCTTGCATCCGAACAAACATTTTTAATTCTTCGATCGAATTCAGCCATTTCAAATGTCCTGGGATGAAGCTTGCACATTTTAATCGTGTAATCTATTTCGAATTTTTAAGAAAAAATTTAACAACAAGAAGTTTTCCAACATTTGTAGGATACAGGTATTATAGTTAACATGTTCTACTTTTTACTGCCATTAGCTTCTTGCGATCCAGAGCTGGTCTTGTGGTCTTAGTAACTACAGACGGCTTCCCAGTAAGAGAACACGCAGGGATTAATTCTAGCTCAAACAACCCTGAGTCAAACAGCAACTTTCTGAAATATTTTGCTGGGTCCTCGCGCGAAAGCCAAGCTTGATGTAGGTCAGAAAGGATGATGAGACCATAACTCCTGATACAATATCTTTCTGCTTGTCGGTATCGGTGCTGCTTGATGCCACACTCTCTAGTAAAAAATTAGTTAAATGTACAATTATCGTGTCCGTAATTAATTCAAGTATTACATACAGAAACAATTTGTTGAAAATTCCATTAATGAGATACAAATGGACCGTAAATTACTTTTCAATTCTCGGCGTCGTTTTTCCAAGTTTGAAAGCTTTGTTTCAAGGGATTTAATAATTACGTCCTTATCAAAAGCCACAGTGGGATCCTATAAAATTCATAAATCGAAATTCACTTTCAAATTATGTAACTCTAACACCTTGCGCACAAATAAATTTGGTAAAATATAAAAAATATGATGTACAGCCCCTGCATACTATTATTAAGCAATTACACTATGAGAAATATATTTGCTTCAGTGTTATGAAAAACAAACTCAAATACATTAACAAATTATTTGTCTATGGATATGTTTCATTTCCCAGACGTTCGTGCAATTGAACTTACAATTGTAGGGACTGTATCTTGAATTATCCCAGAGATTTCGGGATTGTTGATTCCTCTAACGTCTCGATCTAAATTCAAAGCCTCACTATCTTCTAAAGTACCGGAATTCTAAACAAACAATACAAGCAAGTAACTCGTTGGAGAATAAATTATTTGGCAAAGCCTGTAACTAAAATATTATACGAGAATTTTAAGTCTTTAAAAACTATTTAAAAAGAAACTTTGCCTCGGGGAGAAATCCCTGCCCCGTTGAATCTGTACAGTTAAGAAAGGAGAGCTGGTCAGCTTCAGAAACCTTTGCATCCTCAAGAGCTCGCATATCCCCTTTAGAACCTGAAAACAAAATAAGCGTATTTAGATTTTAATCAACTTGAGAACTTCTAAGCTTTACAAATAAAAACGTCGACGTACCACATGATATTACTTCGGCTTGAAGTGTTTCGTGCTCAAATCATTCGTCGTCAAACCCAGACAATATTTTCCTTCTTTGGACTACTGAATAGGCATTTTCAGCGTCCCAGTAAATTAGTACATGTGATCCTGAACTCATTTTATATTTAGTTAAAACACCGAATTAATCAAACCGTATTGACTGAGCAAACCACGTTACAAATTCACTGTTAGCTCTTTCGGTTTCTGGAGTGATGTTAACGTTTCCTTCCTTTGTAGACATTTCTGGGGTCGTTCAATAAATTCACGAGCTAATTGTTTAATATAAGGAATGTGTTCCTGCATTTTCACACTGCTGCTAATGCCTAATACTTGAACAGTCCTACGCTGTGGTGCTAATTGGCGGGATATAATGCCATCGAGTAAATCTTCAATCGAGTAAACGCAATAGAGATGGTAGAATTTGTGGAATTTAATTTTTAATTTGCCCTTGTTTTTACATGCTTTGAAATGAAACGAGTCAGGCTAAGCCTTTCAAAATCAAACAAATAGCCGTAGTAACAAGTAGCCGTAGCCAGTAAGTACAAAACTCACGTAACTCTCGTAAATACTGACATTATTATAAGCCTCTGGCATATAATTTAAAATTGTGCAGTTTCAATTAAAATAAAACATTAAAATGTCAGGTCAGTGGTCCGTCATGTAATTTTGTTCAAGATACATCCGGGGCAATCCTTAATGATGATGGCGTAATAATGTAATACCTGTATTAATAAATTTAAGCAGAAATTAGTCATAAGTTGTTTTTACCAGATGGGATTTTTACGTTGGGAACATCCCATGGGATAAAGCGTCAAATTCAGGAAAGCTTTTGGAAACAATCCATATCCTATAGGAAATACTATCCATTTTCATATGAGAAAGCATTTCCCATAGTCACCCAAGCAAAATAGTTATGCGGGTACTACCACCTGTCCCTGTGAAGCACAGGGCTACTAGTCCTTATTATTAAAGGGCACTTTCTGTCCGTTTATTTAAAGTTTCGCACTTTCATAGTTCAATGGCCTCACACAACGCCCAAAAGGTGGCATGCCAGGCATTCATTATTAACGAGCACTACCTGCCCGTTCATTCATGTCGCTTCTCTTAATATAATCGCCCGCGATTTAGGCACACACAAGTCTCTACGACAGGGCTTGATTCCTAAACTGTTTGGCTTTTAATTTCTACAATCACACTACCACCTCAAGCAATCGTCCCTGTGAAGCCCAGGGCTTTTACTAGTTTAATGTAAATACAAGGTCTCTCTATGGAATCATAATAAACGCAAACATTTCAAGACAAGCGCCCTTCAAGAAAACCTATATGACAATTATTTTTTATCATTTTATTATTTTGGACACGTGCAGTCTTACCAAGTGGTAGTGAGTGTATACATCTACATATTTACACATCTTCGCTTCTTAGAGTTTTAAAAGATGAAACAAGTTGCACCACTTTTAACTAACTAACTTTTGGAAACAAAGAATAAACACGATTCACTAAAACAATATTTTTTAAAAATTTAGAAGTTATCAAATGGAAAATAATTGTGTTCAAATATCCATTAGAGAAAGTTAAATAAATTGATAATGCAAAGCGCTCATTGTCAGCATGGAATTATTATAGTGTTTCGATTTGACACAGAGTATTTTGCAATTTCAGAAATTAGTACGTTCACAAAGAGATTGGCGCTGCCTTTGAAAGACAAGATACTAAACTGGACAAGATTCATGAAAATGTTTCAGCGTATTCTCGCTAACAGTACAGTTCATACAAGAGTCAAAATGCAAGATTTGTATGTGCAAAAATATTCTTATAAATTAACCTGGAGTAGCAATCAATTATATTCAAACTAATTGTGTCAAATTTTACGAGCCTATTTTTGAAGGCGCCACGTAGTGGCGGGATTTCGAAACAAAACGCGGTAACAAGTGAATAATATTAGAGCGAAACAACTACAACCAAAATGCTGATTTTAAAACTCATGTTCTTACAGGCATTTGTAGTAATTGGATCAATTTGTCAACCCACCATGTCCCCCAACAAAGGTTCAACAATCGACTTGCAAGATTTGCTACCATCTTTAACAAGCTGCTTCATTAGAATTTTTGAAATGAATATAACCTTTGATTACTCCACACTCACTCTTCCCTTTGTTCTGACAAAAGTCAATAGTTACTTAAAATGTAAAAATGCTCCTCACTGTGACCCATACGCCTTGGACAAACCAAGTGGTATAGAAAACCTTGCAGTGCTGAAGTTGCCCTCAATCAGATGCTTTGCTGGTATATTTTTACACGAAACTAATTATTATTCTTCTACGGGGCGCAACAGCATACTTGTTAATTATTACAATCTCCAGCGAATATTGACCAATGAATATTCCATCTGGTTCTTCAAGAAAATCAACAACAAATTTGTACATTTGCAAAAATTGAGAATCACCCCGCGATTTTATTTCCTTTGCACTAATAAATTGGCTAAATCCGAATTATTTTATTACAAACTAGATTCGCTGATACTAGATGCACTGCTCTACAATGATGACACATTTAAATATTTCAGAATCATGTACACTAATACCAATGTCACAGCCAAAGAGGTTACGACTCATCCAAATGAGCTATACTACATCCATTTCAAATGTGATTGCGAGAGTTTGTACGAGTTCAAATGTCCCTATTTGACAGGTTTGTCAATTTATGAATCTCTAGATTCCTGCTACAAAAGCGTGACAAGGAATGGAAGAATTTTGTTTGCATGGTCAACCCCTGAGATTGGCAACCAAGGCTATGCATTTTGCAAATCAAGCCCCACTACAAAATGGAAATCATCTGTTATTATGACAAAAACGGGAATTTTCCTTCGGGATGATTACAACCACAGCTTAAAGGAGGAAATTTGCTCCAGGGCGTCAGAATTGTACAGAAATAATCAAGGATTCAGCAGAACAGAATTCATTAGAACAAGAATCAACACTTCCCCAGCCGGGTATAAGTTTTACATGATTTCATATGAAAATGAATTCCTTTTCATTACTTCCGATGGAACGTACGAAGTCAAAACTACATTCAGTGAGTATTTGAGACCTCTTGGAAATCAAGTTCGATGGTGTTTACTTTTAATTCTCATTGGGACAGTCCTTTTACTCACTGGTTTTACATTTAAACCTCAGAAGTTTGTCCTTGTGTTAATAAATAGTTTGTTTCATATTTTTGGTATCATCATGGAGCAAGGGACTGATTTTCATTCGTTGACTACTCAGAAATCAGCATTGGACAAAGCTCGCAAAATTCTATTTTTCTTCTTCATCCCATCCTCAATGATTTTAGGGATATTATACAAAAGCGCCCTCAAATCCGACTTCACTATACCAGCTCCCTATCAAACAACTTGGAAGTATTTAAAACAATTGGTTGACTCGGATTTCGAAATATTTGTTCCAATGGAGGACTGCATAATAAATGTAAGCCTGCCTCATTCAAGTACAACGAGGAGAGTCAAATATTGTAAACCTGGTCAACCAGATTTGTACGAATCTCATGAATGTGAAGAACACATGCTGGAACAACAATACGCTTCGTATCAGCGAGCAGTCATGATTTTTGATGAAGATATATTGAACTTTGACGCAGGGAAGTTACCCGAATATTACTCGACAATTATGGATCTTGGAAGTCAAACCACGTATGTATGCTTGGAGGATTTCCAGGAATTTGTACAAACAAATTTGAGCCAGTCAAAAACAGCTTTGGTGGTATTCAGGCGGGAATTCGATTATTATTTTAGATTAGTTAAGAAACGACAAGGGGTTGGGACAAAATTTGGTCATAACTTGGGCAGTAATGACAGTTTGCTAAAAAAGCCAAAAGGGTTTTATATTTCCAACACTGGAGATGACAGTTACAATTTGGTACACCGAAGAATGAATGCTCTCTTATTCTCAGGGATTTACTGGTTTTGGGAGAAGTGGCTGGAAATGCGAAGGGATTTTGAGCATCTTTCAAAACGAGTTGAGCCCAAGAAGGCTATAGCAATCGTAGATTTTGAGCTAGCTTTGAAGGGATGGTTCACTTTGCTGATGATATGTATAGGAGCTTTTTCATCGGAAATACTTGTAAGTTGGGTGTTGTATTGTTACAGACAAAAATGTGGACGATCTAACATATATAGTAGAGTGTTTAGTAAGCTAAAGCTATCAAAGTGTAGTTCAAACAACTTTGATAAAACGACATTTATGAAGTGATCAGCTAATGTTTATTCTATACATTTTTGTATCGTCTAATTGTTAGATGTAAAATGATGTACTTTTGACTTCGTGCAGCATAATGTATAAAAACAAAATTGGGAGCCGGACATTTTTAGTCGAGGAAAATGAGGTTCTATCAAGGAGAGGAAGCATTAAAGAAAGCGCAATGGGCTACGTTTGATTTTGCGTGGAGTTTTAATTGAATACAAAATTGCAACTAGCAATAAATCTATATCCTACTGTAGTCTGTAGCTATTCAATGCTTGGAAAAAAATTGGATTAAAAATTAAAATCAAAATGTTGAAGTTTCTAAAATGTTCCATTTATTTGACCCTGTGACCTCAGGTCACAAAGAGTAGTTCACAGTGTAAATCTGGAAAATAATTTACAGTACAAAACTAGGATTTGAACAAGTCCTTGATCACTCAATTACAATGTTGTTATGTGCACGATTTAACTTCAATATAACACAAAATGCAGTTGGTTAACAATGCTTGAAATTCTTTGAAATATCCGTAAGACATTTACAGGAAAGCTGGGAAGTTTTGTCCGGCGAGGATTTGCTTAAATCTGCAGGAAGGTCTGTAGGATTTTGTGCAATCCGAAAGTAATACTAACCATCAGGGGTTGGATTTTCGTGGGAAGACGGGAAGATTCTTCCCAGGGAAAATATTTTTTCGGCAGGGATTTTCGATTTTGTTGACGACTACCCTGCAGGGCTTAGGATTCAGCACAGAACCTCTAAAATAATCTTCCAGGGATATTTATAAAAATCCGACCCCTGCTAATCATTAGTACGTAAATGTTACCCCAATAAACAAGTATCTTTCCATGTTGGAAATAATAACAATATTTCAGCCAAAATGTGTACAACTTTATGAGCCAGGTAATCAGAGTGTTGCTTTCAAATCAGTACTCTGAAAGCAGTGCTGAAATTAGGACTTCTTGGAGAAGTTCTCAAAAGTTTGATTCTCCTATAGTGTGCTACAAATTTATTTCCGACAATTTACGAACGTAGATAAAAATGTGTGGTAACGGGGGTCAAAAGATGAAGTATAAAGTTGGTTTCGGAAAACGTTGAAGGATTTTTAATTTGATTTGTTCGAAAAGTCCTGGAGTTGAGAATAAAGGTAATTGCTTCTGATGCTTCCATTTAATAATGTTTGGCCTCAACGGTGCATTCTCGGTGTCTACATCCTATTCTGATGGGATTAAACATTATTGGAATGCCAATTATTTCGTTATTTATTTTAACTTATTTAGTATGGTATTACTTGTTGACCCTTTTGAAAACAATTGATATCCCGCGCTTAACTCAATCAATTTGAATAGAGGAAAATCTTTTTCAGTTCCATTATAACCAGATTTCGTTTTCGTAAAACAGAGAACTGTTTTGTATAGCATGAACTAACAATAAGCTGTATTTAATATGAAGAGGAAGCTTTTAAATCAATATCAATTTTATGCAGCGTGTACATAGAGTAATAATATTCAAACTGATTTCCCAAAGTATTTTCGGCTCAGTTTATTTCAATGGTAAATTAAATTGTGATTGTTTTTATTCAAACGTGTGGGAACTCACTTACAGTGACATTCCCGTATCCCTTATGATGTCACAGCTCATTCTGCCGTTGAATCAACTGTTGGAATAAGGAGAGTAGATTGTATTCATATAATTTGGCTTTATAGTGATATTCAAATATAATTAGGGGTCTCCTCTTATTGTTAGATAGCATTCTAGCATGGTTAAAATTATCCCCAGAATTACAAATTCAGGTGTAGTAACCAAAGTATGTACATATGTAATTATATACAGGTATGTATTCTATATGTATTCTATATGTGGTATCTCTATGCATAAATTGGAAGCAATTCGGCCTCCCCTTTTTACAATAAGAATTTAGAATAATAAACACTTGATAGTGTGTATACATCATGTCCGCACATTCCTTACACTATGTAAATATCACATTGGTCCTATAGGAAATTCAGTAGTATAGTAATAATACACAAAATAATTCTATACTTCCTGAGCCTGAGCTCGCTCTCTGCCTATAACTACCTTTCCTCCAGATATGCACATTGAATGCAATGCGTAAAGTAGACTGAGAAACTGTCTAATGAAAATAAAATGTGCCTTCTGAACCTGAACACAAGGTTAATCTCAAGGACAAGGACAAGGTACTCACCATGCTACAATCTCTTGAGTATTACCGCCAGTCGGGAAATACAGTGACACTACATTGGGCTTTTACATTAAGTTTACCTGTAAAAACTATTCTCACTTTTGTGAAACAAAATATTTAAAAAATTGAAATACAAGTTAGTGCTTTACACATTAAATACCAATTTGTTGTACTGTGCAAACTGTAAGTAACATTTAACATTTTGTCCTTGATATCAATTTTCTAAAAGTAATTCGTGCGGCAGGAATGGCAGGAAATACATTTGACAGTTGGTTTGTTTTTGGTGTACTATTTTCCTAAGCTATTATTTATGTATATTGAATATTGCTTCTTAATTTTCTTTTAATTGTCTCAATTGAAAAATATCCACATAAATTGTTTCCTGGTTTTTCAGACCATCCATTAATTTAATATTGAAATTGCAAAGATGTGAAGTTTCCTGATGACAAGATGCATCAAAGTATCTTATAAATAATAATTCTTTGCAGGGATCTACAATGGTGGCCAATCAAAGTGATTCACTCATTCCTGGAGCAGTGACGGATTCTGGAAATCCAGTAAGCCAAAGAAATAGCCAGGTTCGGCATGCCCCGCAGCCACCTCTTGTAACCGCCAATCCAAATCAACAGCATCCCTCAGCATGGGGCATTTTCAGGGGACAACCTATTTTTATTGGGTTAAGCATTATTGGATTGACCATTGTAGTGCTATTTATGACAGTTAGTATTTTTCCGTCCTATTTTCAATTCAATTCAATTATCAATAAATAAATTTACTCCATAAATACACTGTTCGTATTGTTAGTTACGATTTTATTTGAATCAATTAAAGAATAGTAAAACATACAATCCTAGTTCAATGCTGAATTTAATATTTTGAAAAATGTTTAGCAGGGGTTTACAACGCAGGATCCGAAAAGGGACTCAACTATTCCTAACGTAATTGCTAAATCTGGGAATCAAGTCAGTCCAATAAATAACAAGTTTCAATATTCTCAGGACTCTGTTATTCCAAAAGCAGCTGAGGATTCAGAGAAACAAGTCAATCTAAGAAAAATCGGTGCTCAGCATGCTCAGGAATCCGTTCCGTTAACCAACAAAAGAAATCAACAGAATTTCTCATTAGTCAGCATTTTAATGGACGTGCATCCTGTTTTGATTGGATTGATCATTATTGGAATGACAATTGTAACGTTATTTACTGTTGCTTGTATTTTTTGTGTCGTATCATTAATGATAATTTTTGGTTTCGGACGAAATCTCTCCTATAAATTTGATTAGGGTTTTTGAAAGCCCTTGCTCGGAGGAATAAATTGATGCTTTCCATGGTAAAGACTTAAATCTTTAGAAGAAGTCTCTTAAAGAGCTTTAAGTGCATAATGTATTCCCAGTTGAAGGTTTTGGGTCAGATGTGAGAAAATATTTCTGTGTACATTTTTGCTTATAATAACTATGCATCACATAACAAATACTACAAATACATACGTGCATATACTTTACATATACATAACTTTCCGTACCGTAAAGTTCATCGTTTCAAACAGGATAACAAGAATAAAAATCACTATTACGGGTGTTTTTGAGAATGAATTTCACTTGCAATACTAATATGTAGTCTATACAAGACCAAAAACGTTTCGCCATTTCTGCACCACAAAGCCAGTTGCATAACTTATAATAACTTCCAATGTAAACACAACTGTGCATACTGTCAATAAAATTATCCATCCAATCAAAGCCAGTTCAAAGTCTGTGGTTTCTAAAGCCTTCACTGGCTCAACCAACGTTTTTGAAATGGTTTTGAACTTCCCACTTCGTATCTGCTTCCCACTTTTCCCACAACCAGTAAATCCCAGAGCTTAAAAGAAAACTCATTCTTTTGTGCACCAAATTGTAATTTTCATCCCCAGTATTTTCAATGTAGAATCCTCTTCTCGTTTTTAGCAAATTGTCTTCACTTTCCAAGTTGTGGCCAAATCTGGTCACACTTAAGCGCAACTCGTCAATTAATCTCCAATAATAATCAAATTCTCGTCTAAAAACCACTAGAGCCGTTTTGGATTTGCTCAGATTTGTTTGCACGAATTCCCGGAAACCTCCCAGGCACAAGTACGTGGTTTGACTTCCAAGATCTAAAATTGTAGAGTAATATTGGGGTGAAATCCCTGCTTCAAATTTCAATATATATATTCACCAAAGATCATTACTGCTCGCTGATAGGAAGCGTATTGTTGTATCAGCATGTGTTCTTCACAATCAAGAGCTTCGTAGAAATCTGGTTGATCAGATTTACATGACATAATCGTTCTATTTACACCCAATTTGTGTGGATGGCTCCCCTTTAACATGCAGTTCTCCATTGGAACAAATACTTCAAAGTCGGAATCAACCAGTTGCTTTAAATCCTTCCAACCTGTTTTGTAGGGTACTGATATGGTGAAGTCGGATTTAAGAAAGCTTTTGTAAACATTCCCTAAAATCATTACAGATGGAATGAAACAAAACATTACAGTTTTCCCAGCTTTGACCAATGTCGGTTTTGCAGTTGTCAGCGAATGCAGATCAACTCCTTGCTCCAGGATGGTGCCAAAAATGTGGAACAAATTGTTTATAAATACAAGGACAATGTTCTTATTGTCAGATTTAAATGTAAGGCCAGTGAGAACAAGCACCATCACGATGAGAGTTGAAAGTAAACACCATCGGACTACAATCCCAAAAGGTGTCAAGAACTCACTGAACGAGTTTTTCACTTGGTAAGTTCCATCGGAAGTAATGAAAATAAATTCGTTTTTATACCCAACCATGTAAAAATCATATCCTTCTGGTGAAGCGCTAATGCTGGTTTCAACGACTTTGCTTTTGCTGAAAGTGAAATCTTTAAATATTTTAAATAAGAATTCTGGCGACCTGGAGCAAATTTCTTCCCTTAATGTGTGGTTATAATCCTGACGGAGGAAAGTTGATGTAGCTTTCATTAAACTATGTGACTCGATTTTAATAGTGGGATAGTGTGATTTGCAAATGGAGTTGCCTTCGTTTTCAATCCCATCCATTGACCACGCAAACAAATGCCTCTCATTCATAATCCTTTTTTTGTAGCAAGCATTTAGAGACTCATACATCGGCATGTCCTGCAAATACGGGCAATTGAATTCATAAAAACGCAAGCAATCATAATTTATGCGTATGTAATACAGCTCAATGGTGTATTGTTTTGTAACTTCGGAGGTCGGGGATAAGATTGTACGGTAAACGATTTCGAAATAAGTAAATGTGTCATCGTGAGTAAGTAACGAATGTAGAGTCAACTTTTGTACATCAGTATCGTGAACCAGAGCACTAGTCATCGTGTAAAGGAAATAAATTCGTGGGGAAATTCTCAATTTTTTCACACCTTCAATTTTGTTGTTGACTATCTTGAAGTACCAGATGGAATACTCAATTGCCAAAATCTGTTCAAGAGTTCGTAATTGTAATTGAGCGATGTTTTCAGAAGAATAATTTGGAGGTGAAATCACACCAGCGAAGCATTTGATTGATGATAACTTCAGCATTGCAATGCTTCCTGATTCTCTTTCTTGCCGATTAATTCTGTAAACGTCATACCTGGAAATACTATCGCTAATTCCGTAGCTGCTGACTTTTGTCAGGACGAAGGGAACCGTGACTGTGGAATAATCTAAGCTGAAATTCATTTCGAAAATTCGAATGAAGTAGTTAATTAAAGAGGGTAGCAGTTCTTGGAGGTCGATTGTGGTGGCTTTGACGGGCGCCAGGGATGGTTCGGAATTTAAATTATTTACAAATAATGCTATTAGAACGAACAGGAATTTAAAAATGCTCATTTTAGTACTTTTGGAATAAAAATTCCCAGGGGGCGTTTTATTTTATATTGAATAAAAATTCCAATTCATTGCTATTCGAGCTTCGAGAGAATCAACGATGGCGTTTAGTCTGTACTAGGGATGCCAAATACGATAATGCCGAGACGATATTCTCGGAAATATCGCCATTTTACCACCGATATAACTTGCGATAAAAATCGCCAAATGTGTCGAGAATATCGGTGTCTCGCAAATATCAATTTCCATACATTGGGGCCTGTTTCTACTGTGCCTTCGATAGCGCACTAAATGAGAATTATACAAAGGGATCCGTCTACATGGCTTGCAAGCATTATTGGCATAACCAGCGCTCCCTGTGCAAGCTCCTTCACTAGAAACATACTTTGTATGCACATTCCATCTATACAGTATGCACAATTGCGCACATGTGTTACCGCCATCAACAATAATTGTGGGTGCAGTCTTCATCTCATTTCTCACCGATTTTTATTTTCCGGTTTAATAATGTATATAAATGAAACAGCAATCATTTATAATAAATAGTGAAAATAACGGAATCGATAGAGGTGGTAAAAGGCATAGAATTAAAAAACTAGATGAGATCTCATAAACAAAGTTTATGACTCGAACTCAGGGGTGGATTAATAAAATAGTTTTTACCCAGGTCCTAACCCTCAAAACGGATTAGTGGGCCTTTCCACTTGCAATCTGAGGGCCTTTGGCAATTGTTTTTACTCTGGCCCTAATTTTTTTTACCCTGGCCGGGTCAGAGTGGACCACCCCGTAAATCCACCCCTGACTCGAAGGATTAATAAAAATAAATTTATAAATATCTGGGAAAATATGGAAACAGAGCTCAGGTTTGGAAATATTTTCTGAAAAGAAACGATTGATTTAAGGCTTTGTGTAAACTGTGCAAAACAGATCCAGTACTTATACCAACTATAGAAAATAAAACTTTCGATACGAAATACCAACTCAAAACAGTGCTTACAGTTAGTATCAAATTAGTCACCGAATTCGATTGTTCAAGATTTATACGTGTCAGACGATGCCCACTTGAATGAGAACGGTAGTTTTGTCACCGCAGAATCTGATTTTGAGGTTTGGTCGGATCTAATATTTGGCACAGAGGATTAATTTGTTACTTTACAAGAAAGTCACCTTTCATAAGCTTGCAGTAGGCTTCCTTATAACCCGCTGTTTTCATTAATTTATTGCTAACTGCATTGTTTTGATATAAATTTAAGAGAATCACTTTGAAATTAGTACGTTGTAAATTTCGCTAGCATATCTAATTTTAATGATGCTAAGGTCCGATATATCGCCGATAGGCGATATATCGTAAAATGTGATTTACCCGAGATCGATAATTTCGATATGAGATGAATGGCGATAACTGGCATCCCTAGTCTGTACGTTTCACTTCGTTTTTACCTCCTCAAATTATACTGTTCTGGCAAGTAGTCAATTATTAATATTTTTACATACGGAGTGAGCTGCTAAACAGAATTATTAAAAACACCAATCGCTATCCAGCGTCTGTGATATGAAGTATGGAAGAAACATTTTATTAATTGCCCCCTCCAAATAGTGCCCACGTGTAGCTACACACACCCTGTCATTAAAAAGAATAGAAACCAGGGATGGAAAACTGAAAAATATGGTTTTGGTTAATACTTTAACGTTTATGTCAGAATTATTTACGCTAACGTTATGGTTTACGTTATCTGAGGAAAGGGTTATTGGTAAAAACTGTTCCGTCTTCCGTGCTATTCTGTTAAACGATTAAAAACAGTTTTCCAAAATTAAGGTTAAAGCTTCTATGACATACAGTTAAACGGTTAAAAACGGTTATAAAAATAATGATTTCTAACTTTAATAAATGAAACATAAATTTATTGCCTATTTATTGAAAAGCAATAATAAGAACTGCATACAAATTGTTAAATACCTCTCAGAATCCATTTACTCGAAGAAATGGAAATGGCGTCCAGAAGTTCATCCGTCAATCTCATTCTACTGTCTGACAAAATGTGAGCTCGACACTTGTAACAATTAAAATTGTAATAAACGTGTGGCGCAGAATTTACCCGTGTGATTTAATCGCAGCCTTCCACTAAACACCGGGTAGAATTAGTTCAAGTGAAACGAAATTAAAGCGTTTTACATGTCTCATTTGAGATCAGCCTAAAGCTTAATTGGAGCTTAGAAGATGGCAATGCATAGGATTTGTAAAAACGGAAAATAACGTTTATATTTGTGGTTATGGTTTACGTTTTTGGTTTTAATAATCCAACCTTTGGGTTAGTTTTAGTTTAACGTAATTACATATTTTCCGTTTCGTTTTCGTTACTGTAAACCGTTTTCTCTTTTTTTCGATAATAACGTTATGAATAACGTTATCCATCCCTGATGGAAACTACCGGTCGTAGAACGCTTCAGATTTAAGAGCAATTTAGAAGTACGTACATCAGCCTTAGATTGTATTTGATGAATTATAAAGAATTACTGGGAGAATAAGATTTGACAAAGAACACAATGGCAATCTGGATATCAGGAATACATACATTATGTACATACGAAATCTAATCTACAAAATGTATTTTCAAAATTACACCCTTCTTTACATTAAAATTAGTGAAGAAGACAAGGACACTTATATAAAAATCTAGCCCGATATTTGTGATAAACCTATTGGAATCTTAAGAATAAATAATTAAATGATTTTAAATTTCATATCAATTTGGAGTAGTAAGTATAAGCAACGACCCATAACAACTATTCTTAAACGTAAATTTTCCATATTCTTAATATTGAATGAACCAAGAAGGAACTTTCACTAACTTAAACAGTTTTGCGTGATTATTACTTACTTTTTTAGCCTTGAGAAAAAATGCATTTTTCAACTTATTTAACACGTGTACATATAATCTGGGTTGCACAAATAAAGATGCCTGGAATTTTATACCTGCTTACCTTAAAATGCCTTGAAAATGTCGAAAAAGCCCCAAAAATACCTTACACTGAAATTGTCAGGCATTTACGGCAACACTGTTTGGCATATTGGACATTTTGGCAGAAACATAGATACACTAAGATCATTAATGTTCCTTTAGCGTACACGATGGAGTTTTCAATGGAAACACACATCATGGAAATTATTTTCAATGAAAAATGTAGAATACAAGTTTTCCAATATCCGATCCAATCCGCGGATACCCGAAGAAACAATGTGCATGTTTCAGGTTCTGCTATGATATGATACATTCATTGTTATATCCTTATCATATTCAAACGTTTGGTGATCACTATATCCACTTTTTAATGTCTTCAATTCTGGTTCTTCATAACATGTGTTGGTGTTTGCTTCAGTCTAGTTACATAGCTTGCAATTATACTTTCATGCAAATTTACTTCTTCTGTTTCCATTTTGTTTCGATACTAATCACTTCGAAAGATTCATGTTAATGTTTCTCAGAGATATTTTGTGTCCCTGAATTGTGCGCAGCATGAATTATAAATCGTGGTAATAAGGAATCTATTTAAATGCATTTTCAGTGGCTCGAAATGTTCCTGAATTTCATTAACATACATCACAGCTCATGCTATTATCTAGAACCAGAATTCTTATGTTGTAAGAGCAAAATTTGGTAATAATAATAATGTGATAATATGCATCAACAGATGGCCAGCTTCGGGTATCCGCGATTAACAGTTATCTGAATCGCTCACACTGTTTATATTGTCATCGCATTGCTATACTCCTATTCTGTCCGCCGGGTTTTCTCAGATAATAAATTGGTATCCGATCCGTCGGATAAGTTTCGGATCGTTAAATCTTTGAATTTATTCAACTCGTATCAAAACCGATCGGATATATCCGAACCCTTGCAGAACCTTAGCCATAATGGGAGTTAGCTTACCATGGGCAAGACCATTAACAAATCTGAAAAACTACGAGTGTGTTTTGTAGGAAAAAATAAAATTTGCCATCATATTACAAACACGAGATGTTAATTTTTAATACAATGGAAGTAAAACAACGTTAACTATTTCGGGCTGAAGACAGCTTGTGACGGATTTACAGATCTCTAGGATAGCCCAACCTAGTGGAGACTGGACATCTGCGTTGTTTTTCTTCTTACACTGCATTAAGCCATTTTTTAAAAATCCGATAAATTTGAAACATCTGGAATTTTGCAATTTGTACAAGTAAACCATATGTAGATACAAGAAATACACGTACGGATAGTGCAACTCTAATACCCGAAGTATTTTTTAAGCAACCCAAACTTAATTTAAACTTGCTGAATACTAAAATTTAACATGTTATTTAAAAAAAATTCTATTTCATAATTTCCTTCCCCGTTTAAAGTTTTTCCCTGGAAATTACTTCAAATGTAATATTTGTTTCTCCACTTTTTTACCCAGTAAAAGCATTTTTTGTTCATAGAACTTATAAAATTGGGTAAATATTATTATACAAAAATATATTTACGATATCGTTGGTGAAAAGTCAAACGGTGCATGTAGATGCATTTTCAATTATAAACAAAAAATGGTCTGCAAGATTTTTCCCTAATGGTAAATTAAACAGCATGCAAGAAACTTTGAAAGCAAAATGATCTACATGTAGTTTTCGCTAACAGCAAAATGAACTACGTGCAAATAGTTAAGACATCTGCGAAGAGACTATTTGTTTTTAAAATATCTTGCAAGTATAGCGCATGGCCTTAATTCAAATACTTGTAAAAAATTTTGTTTGCAATTGAGAATGCTATAGGAATTTAATAGAAAAGTCATTTCAAGCTTCTAAACTATCCATTAATAATTCATCTTTTGCGATGGATGGGCTGCAATACTTACTATACAATATTAACTCGAATATTTGGTTGACTACACTTGTTAATTTCACTTAATCCAAAATGTAAATAAGAGAGTTACCCAAAACACCCCTAACGTTTTAAAACACATTTGATAAATTGTTATTTTCAAGTATTTATGTATTTGGGATCACACACTGACCCACTTTCTCATTCTCATTTTAATTTTACTACAGGGCTAAATGCAATTAATGTTTTTCATGCATCCCTCTGAATTGCACTTTTGAAGGCACTTTACGACTAGCAATCTTTGTCTTTTTTTTAACAATAAGTGGTAGGGTGTTTGTATTATCTACACATGTAACTAATTGTAAGTGATATGAAATTAAAGTCTTTTTTCCTGTTCCAGTTCTTTGTTTTTAGTGTCATTTAGCATCTTAAGAGTGAAAATTAATAACTCAGTAGCTTGCTGGCATTACGAAATATAAGTAAGAATTTAACATTTCACAAGTAGTGTATTTCCACTTACCAAAAGTTGTTCCAACGAACATACCATAAGCATTTACAATGTTCAAAATGATCGAAGCTCTCCCAATTCTCCACACCCTCTGATCTCTTTTCAAAACCACATTTAATTATCTAACGGCAAGATATTATTTCACTCTGAACGGTTTCCAATGTCAATGGTAACTGAGCAGGCAAGTTAAGAAGTCTTGAAGCTATACAGCCCTGAAACTATACTTAGTAAATTAACTTTCTGGGGTGATTTAATGTAGCAGACCAAAGGTGTCCAAATGGCTCAGCCTATCCTACATCCTTCCTATTTATAAAATTTGAACCGAGCCTACATATATGCCTACATTTTAACCGCCGAATAGGCCAGCCTATCCTACATCCTTCCTATATGGGGAGCACCAAGCCTACTTATTAGCCTATTTTTCATTGGCAAATTCGATCAACCAATTCTACACCCTTCCTACATTTTATATGCTGCTACTGACAGACTATATAAGGGCATTCTACTCTAATTCTACGACAACATATCTCAGTAAAACTTGTTTGAAATTTGAATTGTATTCAAACGAAATTTTTCGTTTCCGTGGTCGAGCTTATACCACAATCTGCAAGTACCAGTGTCGGATTTTCTTGAATTTTCATTTTGCCCGTTCCATATAGCATTAAATGAAAATGACGTGTATCAATAGCCTACATATATGCCTATAATTCTACGATGCCTGAGCCTACCTATTTTGTAGGCTAGGCTTTAAGCGTAAATTCTTGCACCCTATTTTGCCTACAAGCCTCTTTAATAAAATCCTCGCACCCTATAAATAGCCTACAAATAGGCCTATATGTAGGATAGGCGGACACCTTTGTAGCAGACCATTACCGCACTATAGATTTGGTGAAAAGGTAACAAACTAAATATTTTCCCAATTTTCGGAACCTGTAAAGTGGGACTCGCCTTAGTTTGTCGCCGGTTAGAATCTGAAGATACTAGTGTGTTACTTATGCACACCCTATTCCTATTAGGGTTGGTCATATCGTTACCTTTCGAAATATCGTTAATATCGTTATCGTTCACAAAAATAATCCCGATAACGATATGGTAGAACGATAAAAACGATATACAATATAAATTGAAATAATAATGAAATTAAACAGTAAAAGTATTCAATAAGTATTTAATTTATTAAAAGTTACATAAGCAATATAAATAAGCCGAAATAATGCTTCAATTTCACTTATTCATTTTTACAAATATCTGTTTAACCATTCCTTCTAGTGCTCGGACTAATCCAATTCTGAATTGGAAATTTTCGGTTCAGTTCAATTCAATTCACTAATTTTTCGATTTAATTCAAGATGAAACTGAATCGATTGATTCAGTTCATAACATTGAATTAAATTGAATCGTTTTCCTTGAACGTTCAAACGATTCATTCTGCCCCAAAAATTTCAGATTTACCGTTTACAAGCTGTCCAGATCCTAAAAGTAACGATCTGTACCCTTAGTTTAACTTCCTTCTGTTGTGCGCTTGGAAAATACTGCTTTCGTGTCTAGAAAGCGTATTCTTTAGGTTAACATGCGGAAACCGTTGTTTTCGATTCAGTTAAATTCAAAAAATTGAACTGAAATGAAATGAATTAATTTTTACTGAACTGAATTGAACGGTTTTGACCACTCCTTCTGGTTCAGATGACACTTTCTAGGGCACGAAATACGTCAGATGACCACAGTATGCAATTTTTGACGATCCTACCTTCTTAGAACGATATTAAGATAGCCCGATATAGCGTGTGAAATATACGAGAATTATCGTAGCATATCGTTCCTCCAAATTGGACGATATTAACGATAATATCGTATCGTTATATCGGTATGACCAACCCTAATTCCTATACTGTAAATTCTTATTGCACCGAATGTAAATATTGAACTTGAAGTTATTTTAAAGGGTATTGCTTGATTTTATGTATCTACATATATGTAATTAGCAGGAGAATAATTTGCATGCTCACAAGTTAATTTTAACGAAAGCCACGAATCTTCTTGTTAGTTGTGAGGTTTGCATTTAATCAAGGAGAAGCCTTGGTATATGGTCATGGATCGCTGAGCCTCAGAAGCAAGATAAAATTTTGTTTGCGCAAATAGATTGGGGCCTGTCATTGAATTATATATCTATAGATATTTTATTGAGAAAAAGCAAATCTCTAGAATCATATAAATAGCTCTACGGGCCAACGATTAAATTTTTTGTGTAATATATATTTGCAAATTCTAGGAACGGAATACTTGTACCAGAGTATTCAAAATGAGCGTTTTCAAATTGTTGATTTTGGTAGCATTAGTTGTAAATGAATCAAATTCCGAACCATCCCTGGCACCCGTCAAAGTCACAATCGACCTGCAAGAACTACTGCCCTCTTTAATTAACTGCTTCATTCGAATTTTTGAGATGAAGACGATCTTTGATTATTCCACACTCACAGTTCCCTTTGTTCTGACAAATGTCGACAGTTACATAGCTGAGGGAAATACTCGCTTTGGTAAGGAATACAGCGATGATGAGCAGAGAGAGCTATATGCCTCACGAAACGTTGCAGTGCTAAAGTTGCTCACAATTAAATGTTTCGTAGGTGTAATTTTGCATGAAACTAAATGTTGTGGTTTTCAACCTCTCCAGGAAATTTTGATTATTGAGTATTCCCTCTGGTACTTCTGGAAAGTCAACAAAAAGGTTGTGCACGTGAAGAAACTGAGAGTATCCCCGCGATTGTATTTCGTTTACACAAATTCAGTGGCTGAAATGACTGGTGCACTAGTCGTAGATTTCCTAATTCTTGAAAACCTACGCTCCCATGATGAAACATTGACGTATTTCAAAATCGTTTACCAAACAAGCCATGTAACCCCAGTTGAAGTAAGGAAACATGCAAATGAGCTATATTACATCCATTTCAAATGTGATTGCTCCGTTTATGACTCTTTGAGTTCGTGCTATAAAAATGTCGTCGACAGACTCGAGGACAACAACACTCGACCTGCAATAACTAGCGTAGAGTGACAAAGAACAAAATTGTAGAACTGTAGGAAAAGTTACTTTAATTTTTTCCTACTCTGTATGGATAATGAATGGGTGTGTAGAATCCACTAGGTGTTTTGAGAAAATTAGTGTTTAATTTAAGTATTTAACTTCATTTAAGATTTCACAAATTAATTATAAGTTTATACTTCAAACCATTTAAGACAAATATTTCAACTAACAGGGAAAAATAATATATATATTTAAGTCAGCAAAATAAATACTTTGACAAAATTCTAAGTAAAAATGTACTTTCAAAATTATACAAATAATATAAAATAAATAACTTCCAGGAAAAATAATTAGGAAAGTGCGGAGAGATTTAAGAGTCCACCTCGACTCTCCGGCTTTAGGACGATGATTGATTCTAAGGGCTTGAACACCTGGCTCTCAACGAAGTAGCAATGCATTCCCAGAACGTTTCTTCTCTCCAACTACTCCAGCGTTCCTGGTCATTCCATTGCCGGAGGCATTGCACAATGTATTTATAGTTGCACCTTCGCCATTGCCCGTTGGTGCTGTCTCCTCATTGGCTCCTATTGCCAACTCTGTCCTTTTCTCTGTATCTGAGACGAGAATGTCAGCCATATTTTCGTACTCATTACCAACATCATTTGTAACGGTTTTATTTGCGTTCTGTGACGACAAAAAACTTGACAAAGGGTGGGAAAAATTTATTTGCTTGGTCAACGGATGAAATTGGTAACCAAGGTGTCATCTATTGAAAATTGAATCCCACTATCCAAAGGGAGTCATTTGGTATTATGAAATCGACTGGAATTTTCCTCCGGGAGGATTATAACCAAACTTTGAAGGAAGAAATTTGCTCGTTGAGGTCCATTTATAGTAACCCAAAAGTTGAGGAGCCTTTGAATTTATTCATTGCGACTAGTAGGAGCAAATCCCCGGAAGGAAATCAATTTTACATGGTTGGGTATGACAACGACTTTATTTTCTTTACCTCTGATGGAACTTACCAGGTGGTAAATTCTTTTAGTGAGTTTTTGACACCTTTCGGGATTGTAGTCTGATGGTGTTTTCTTGCAACTCTCATCGTGATGGTTCTTGTACTCACTGGCCTTACATTTCAATCTGACAATAAGAACATTGTCCTTGAGTTTAATGATGAGAATTGGAGCAACCGTGGCGAGGATGGAAATGATAATTTGAATAAAATTTACAATTATTCTTGACAACGCGTTTCGGTTTTATTTTTCCATCATCAGGCTGGAATTATAATTTAAAAAAAGAGAGAGACAATTAAAAAAGGAATATGAGATTCATTTAGCACAGACAGCAAATATATAGTTCATTTCAGTTGGTTCATATTATTAAATTATGAATTAGGATTATTATTTTTATTTTTATTTTTACGTGTAGGTTATAATTAAATATAGAGAGAATCCAGTTCTTACTCAAGAGTTCCGTTTACGTAAATTTCTTATACATTATATACAGTGTACATATAAGATGCGTGAGCTAATTACAGAACTATCAATTCAAATTCGCTGTATTAAAATTCTGTAAAAAATCTGTAAAAAACAGTAGTTACTTATTCACACTTGTCACTTTCGCACTAATTGTACAGGTATAATTATAAGGCATGCCAGAGAAATGCAAACAATTTCAAAAGTATGCACTAATCATACTCAATGGTTCACTTCAGTAATTCTATGATATTTTTGTTCCGCTTAAATGCTGGAAGTACCTTGATGCTGTTAGTAGCATTTACATATTTTGTATCCGATATATTATTGAGTTGAGTTTTGAACAGTTCAGAAATAATTTTTTTTATATTATTTAGATTACTATTGTATGTAACTCCAAAATATACATTATTGCATGTGTTTTTCCAAGAATTCTCTGTAGCTATACAGTTGATATTTGGGGAAAACTTTTTGATGTATTCTATAACGTTAACCTTTTTAGGGGCTATAATCACATCACGGTTGACACTTTTGAGCTTTTCATAAGTATCAGTTATAAGTTGTGAAGGGTACCCTCGATCTCTGAATTTTTTCATGAGGCGTTTCAGATGGCACGTTCTTTCTTCCAGTTCAGAGCACAATTTTATAATTCGAAGTCCTTGTGAGTAAGGTAGAGCATTTAATAAATGTTTGGGATGGTTGGAACAGTAATGCACATACAGCTGCTTAGCCATTGGCTTAGTAAATATTGACGTGGAAAGTAAATTATCATCTGACATATAAATAGTTACATCTAAAAAATCGATTTTACATTTGTTCCATTTATGAGTGAATCTAAGGAAAGGGTGTATAAAAATATTTTGCAGCCAAATGTCAAAATCCAAAATATCTGTTGCATCGATAATCATAAAAATATCATCGATAAACCTACCGTTAAAAACAATATATTTGTGAGATAGAATACCCAATAGTTCCTTATAAACTGTAATATTAGCTATAGCTACACTCGCTGAGTTTCCCATTGCAATACCTGAAATCTGTTCGTAGATATGATCTTTAAAGCATACATAATTTTTGTGTAAGGTCCATTTCAAAAGCAAGCTTAGCATAAATGAACTTATGTTGTAGGGGTTAACTTTGAACTCACTGAATATTTTTTTAACGTTCGTTGTGCATATATCTGGAGGTAGTGAAGGGTACAACGATACAATATCGCTTGTTACAAGTATGTACGTTCTAGATTGTTTCAGGCGAATGTTACGGAGTAATAGAAGGAAATGATTTGTATCCAATATTAAGTCTGGGATGTTTAACATAACTGGTTGAAGCACTATGTCTAAAAGTTTACTCAGAAAGCGATTGAACGTTTTACAATTAGCACTGATGGGTCGTCCCATTGGAAAAGTCTTTACTCCATGTTCTTGCTTGTGAATCTTGGGAAGTATGTAGAAATTTGCAGGGCAGAAGGTTTTAGGAATTAATTCATTCAGTTGGCAGATATGTTTAAATAAAGTTACATAGTTTTTTATATCTACTTGAAGTAGGTACATAATATCTTCATACTCTTGTCTGCTAACATTTTTATAATTTGTTACCTGATTCAACTGTCGGAATATTTCTTGATTATAATCATGTTCATAGCAGACTACTAAACCTGCATTTTTATCTGCATTACAAAGTTTCAGGTTATTAGACAGCAAGACATTTTTACACCATAATATAATCTTGTAATTCGGAAAGGTACGATAGTGGTTACTATTAAAATACTCGTCAATTTTTGAATGTATAAGAACATTGTTCTTGTATTTATAAACAATTTGTTCCACATTTTTGGTATCATCCTGGAGCAAGGAGCTGATCTACCTTTGCTGACAACTGCAAAATCGGTACTGGCCAAAGCCGCGAAAATTGTAATGTTTGTTTTCATTCCATCTACAATGATTTTAGGGAATGTTTACAAAAGCTTCCTTAAATCCGACTTCACTATACCCGTTCCTTACAAAACAGGTTGGAGTGATTTAAAACAACTGGTTCACGCTGACTTTGAAGTATTTGTTCCAATGAAGGATTGTGTATTACATGTAGATCGATATGACATTGTTACAATTAAAAACATCACATCTTGTAAACCCGATTCACCGGATGAGATTGTTTCGGTCGATTGTCAAGATCACATTGAGAAACAGCATTACGCATCGTATCAGCGAGCATTGACTATTTTTGGTGCAGATGCTATGGAAATTGGAGTAGGGAACACACCGGAACACTACTCCACAATTCTGGATCTTTCCAGTCAAACCACATACTTCTGCCTTGGGCTTTTCACGGAATTTGTGCAAACCGATTTGAGCAAATCCAAATCAGCCTTAGTAGTTTTCAGGTATGAATTTCACAATTTTTGGAATTTGGTTCGAAACGTACAAGTAACTGGGATCAAATTTGGTCACAATTTTGATAGTGAAGACAATTTGCTGAAAACACGAAAGGGATTCTACATTAAAAATACTGGGGATGAAAATTACAATTTGGTGCACAGAAGAATGAATGTTCTGTTAAGCTCAGGGATTTACTGGTTCTGGGAGAAATGGGATCATATTTAAAATGGTACGTTCGAACCCACTTCAAAAACGTTAGTTGAACCAGTGAAATCTTTAGAAACCACAGATTTTGAGCTGGCCTTCCTTGGATGGATCCTTTTACTGGCAACATGCACAAGTGTCTTTATGTTGGAAATAATCCCAAGATACGCTATTGCCTTAATGGGACTAAATTATCAACAATTTTTGCGGCTTGTAAGACAATGTCATAAATTCCGGAAGCAAGTTAATTCTTTTCTTCAAAAATTATCCTGAGATGAGCTGGTGCAACACGTCGACACGTGCTGTGTCGAGGTGTAACGAGTAATGAGTAAACGATAAGGAGGTCGAATGTTGAGGTTGATATGTGTGATTAATTTGAAAGCATGTATTTCTAGAATTCATAATAGTAGTATATCAAAATGAAGAGACACTTTCTGACGTGTTGGAGAGAGCTCTAAATTGTAGTTACAGGTCTCTACAGTACAACCCTTCATTACGAAAATATAAATACGTAAGGGTAGTTTGAAGTAGAATTAAAGGGAATTTTTGTTATCGTAAAAGCAAAAATTGATTTCGGATTTATTCACTTATGTCCTTGTTGTTAATATGTATACTTGTTGTAGTGTTATTGAAGTAAATGCTGTCAGGTGAATTGGCATCAGATAATTGCAAAATTCTTGTACATATAAAGTATGTAAAATTGTGTTTACCCATCTAGGTATTTATCAATGTGTTTTGTAAAGAATCTAAAGCATTTGATGTGTCACTACATAGAGACACTCTCTATACAGTAACTCCATCCAAGATGGGTTTCCCTCTACAGTAGCCCTCTCAGATCCACCCCAGTATTTTCCCACCTTTAAGGTATAACGAATATATTCCCCCCCCCCATTTAAAGGTTTTACGCTATGTAATCCCAATGAAAATAGTTCCTACGAACAATTGTACGTTTTGCATAGTCGTGGCCTGGGATGAAGTATTTGTGTGGTAATACATACATAACTATTGAATATATATGTATAGGTTAGTTCGTATGTTGTGTGTTAATCTGCACGTCCATACACGTATGTGCGTTTCTAATATTATTCGATTAGAATAAATGAAGTAAACGTAACTACAGTTGAAGGTACAAGACTATAAAGTATGAGGAATATGACCTTAAAACACAGGAAAATTATGAAAGTTATAATTTTTACCTTTAAAATAATTAATAACATAGTTTGTCTATCACTTTTTATACAGTCGTTTCTATGTGGTCATTGGACTGAAAGTAGTGCAGCTCATTTTTTAGAAGGGTGCCTCAGTGTCCGAGAGTGTGACCAGTAAGGTTGGTGTCCATAACTTGAGTAACCTCTACCATTTTTTCATTTCTAGCATCATATCCTGCCAGTTAAATACTAGTTTCAAGGATTTTCTTTTTGCTGTATTCTTGAAGTTTTTAAAATATAATTCGGGAGACCTAGATCAAACTTCTTCCTTTAATGTGCGGTTATAATCCTCTCGGAGGAAAACTGCTATAGCTTTCATAATACCACGGGATTCCCATCCAGTACTGGGATGGGATTTGCAATTGGAGCTACCATTATTGTTAATCCCGGCCGTTGACCATACAAACAAATGCCTCTCATTCATAATCAGTTTTTTGAAACGAATATCATGAGACTCATACTTCGGCATGTCCTGCTAATACGGGAATTTGAATTCATATAAACACAAGCAATCATTTTTTAAATGTATGTAGTATAGCTCAACGATGTATTGTTTTGCAACTTCGGCGGTCGGGACTAAGATTGTGCGGTAAACGATTCCGAAATAAGTAAATGTGTCCTCATTGGTGAGTAACGATTGTAGAGTCAACTTTTGCACGTCTTTTTATTTTATTATTAAAAATTTCATTGGTAGAATTAGAGCTTCTCCTAGGCATTTGAGGTAATTGACGACGCCGATTGGACTTTATTACACTTCTTTCAAGTACGCATTCCCAAAAGTTGGTATGATCATATTTTTAGAGCATCATACACACCAAGCTGCCTGAATTGCGTGAGACGTTTCTCAGTTGAATTTTACAAAAAGATGAGGATGTAATTCTTAAAATTGTCTAAAAATTAATTCTATATATACAATATATACAACTACCTTGCTTTAGAACTAATTTTGGAGTTTTTCCACTCACGTTAGTGTAGAAACAATAGTACGAATTTCTAAATTAACTTTCATGATTATAGTTTTATTATTTATGTAAATATACATAATATCAATTGTTCAGAAACGTTTCAGAAAACACAGAGAGAAAGGGAACACGTATTTTATTACACTCGATTTCCGAATATTCAAACGCCGCTGAATCTAATTTATTGCAACAGAGACATCTAGAATTTATCAAAATACGTACCCAGTTAGATACTTATTTAACAAAGCAATAATACAAAAAATTGTTTAAATTCTTTTTGTAAAATCAAGTAATTATTGATGGGTTATACGCCCAAGCCTAGATGGGGTCAGATATACAAAAATGTCAATCAAAATATTGCTACATAGAATTATTAAAAACACCAAACGCTATCCAGCGCCGATGAAATGGGAGAAACCTTTAATTTAATCCCCACTCCAAATAGTTTCCCACATGTAGCTACACACATTCATCATTACAAAGAATAAAAACTTCAAATAAGATCAATTCAAAAGTATGTACATCAGCCTGAGATTGTATTTGATGAATTATCTTATATAATATGCAATGAAAATGTATGTTATTTTGAATTTACGCGCCAATAAAAAAGAATCTTGTTAGATAAGTACAAAAAAGTAAGGGCGTATTGTCAAAAAATCTCAAAAAATATAAAAACAGATTCGTAAAGAATATTATGCTGTGAGAATGTATGGTAATTTGAATTTTAAAAAGTAGAAGAGCATATATTATTAGAAAAGCACAAATCTTCGCGAATAAGTACAAAAAGTAAAAAGCATACATATTTATTGTAAAATAACAGAATAAAAAAGCATCCTTTCTACTAATTTGAAAGAGTAGACCGTCTTCGTCTTGGTGTAATACAGATTTGAGATTTAAATTTACGCCCGTTAAATAATTTATTCAAATTATTTAATTTTTTTAAAACTATTAAAGCATTATACAGTAGCGAGGGCAGCGACAATGTCACGGGGAGCCATTCATCAACAAGTCGGCCCACTCTTTCAAATTAAAAGAGAGAATTATTTAAAAAAAAATATTAAAGCAATAAACAGTAGCAAGGGCGGCCACACTGTGACGGTCAGCCGTCCCGGGATCTCACGAAGCGAGACATTTGGGCTTTTTTAATAATTATTATAATTTGACGTAAGCTTAGCTATGACTAGAGCTACTTTTGGGTTCGGGGGAAACCCGGAGATTGAGTTCGGGATCGGGAACGGGTTCGAGTTCGGGTGTCAAATTAATGTTCCCAAATACTTTGTGACCAGGTTCAGGAACTTGTTCAGCAGACCCGGGATTTCGGGAACGGGACCGGTTTTGGGAACGGGTTCAAGCTTGATGAAGGTATTTGTGTTCCCGTCCGGAACCGGGAACAACTTCGTTCCCACACCCGTTACACGCTTCTCGTTCCCGGGAACTACGCTTCCATCTAGCGGAGACAAAAATACACAGCATGCACGGTTTCCTTCGTGAAAATGTTAGATGTTAACTGAAAAGAAAAAAATGGTTTATATATGTGCGTCCTTGTATGCAGTATTACATTCAGTACGTATAAAATGAATTGTGCAAAACGTTTCATGTTCGATTTTAAAACACCATGTACAAGTACTCCCGACCTCTACCGGTCGTTAGAACGCACAATTCAATGTAAACAACAAATCCTTCAATAGATGGCGCAAGCTGTACTCTCCAATGTGCACACATATGTATTACTATGAGTTTATACGTGACCTCATTTAATTTTCTGAGTTCAAACGGATGACACAATGTCCTCCAAAAACAATAGGGTTCTTCCTTTTTGCATGATTTGTCCCGGTATAAAATTTGTAATGTGTAGTAGCAATGGTTCTGCAGATATCGTGCGTACAAAACAGCCACTATACAGACAAGCCGACAGGACGGAAGGCAGACAGCCAGACCTTCGCAATAGGGACTCTCGCTTCGCTTCGCCCCTAAAAATTGGTTTACACTAACTGCACTAGTCCCGGGAACGAGTCCGGGATCAAGGAATTCGGGATTGGGATCAGGAGCAAATTTTATATGATTCTGGGTTCGGGATCGGGATCGTGTTTGAGTTCAACGATTTAAACATATTTTATGTCTGGGTTTTCGTGCACCCGATCCCAGTATTTCCGGAACTGGTTTGGGTGTGAGTCCGAAAATATGAATGACACGATTTTCGGGATCGGGTTCGGGAATGGGATCAAACTTTTCGTTCCAACAAGTAGCTCTAACTATGACGACAAACAATTCTCAATGACAAAGTTTGGATGCAGTTGATATTTATTTATCCAAGCCAATTTGTTTACATGGTCAGGTATATGTTGTATTTTCGAGATATATACAAGCCAAAAATATATATTGAGATCATTATAAATGAAGTAATTGTGTATTTACAGAAGTTGTGCAATATTAGCAGAGGTATGGAAAACACATGAAATTTATTATTGAAATACAAAATACAAATACATTTTCAGAATAGTAAAAATACAAATATAAACTACAAATACCAGGTGTATTTTAGTGAAGATACAATATAAAATACAAATATCCCGAGTCATTTGGGCAAGATACAAAATAAAATACTTTCCTTCCAACAAAAAGAGAAAATATGAAAGAAAAATACCGTATTTGAGATACGAAATACATATTGAAAATACTCTCATATTTATCTCAAAGTACATATCTGAGATGTATCTAAAGTTTATTCTCCCAAAATATTTTGTATAATTAGGCCAAATAATACGATATTTAAAAATAAATCAACTTAATGAAGGTAACTGCATGTTATTAGACTTTATAGTTGTACATTTGTGTGTATCAAAGTAAATTAACATGGCCCTAGGTACAGAATATTTTTCCTTTAAACAAATAATCTTAAAACTCCTGGGTAATATATTTATATTCGCGTCACTAATTTAGCTAGCTTTATAGTTCTCAGATACATTGAATTTTATGTATTTATACAGTAATTTCTTCAAACCCGTCCAACAGGTTCCAAAAAATCGTTTAAAAATGTTTTAAATTAGTGCTTTTACATTAAAAATATTTATTTGAGCATGTTTTAGAGACGACCTTAACAATTTCCAGAGTCATGTATTTTAAAACTATATTTTGTATTTGAAATACTGACTGGGTAAATTTTAGAAGATAAATAAATACAAAATCCTCTCACGTTCGTAATCTTCAAAATACGAAATATAAAATACAGTACACATGTTGGTGCTGACAAAATACGAAATACAAAATACTTTAAACAATTTACGGCTTGAAAAATACCAAATACGAAATACTAAATGTATTTCAAATACTATTTCAAATACAATATTTCAAAATATTCCACACCATTGAATATTAGATTATAATCATACGATTTGTATTTCAGAAGCAAACATCATTATTTAAAAAAAATTCGATAAAAACAACATTTCGGCAATAGACTTTTAATACTAGCGGATCGAACGGTTAAACTGTGTGGGTTTTGTCACTATTTGATGAATCATTTTCTACTTACTTCACAAGTGTACATATAATTAGGGTTGCACAAATGAAAGTGCCATAAATTTTATGCCGGCCCACCTTCAAATGTCCTATAAATTTCAAAAATGTCGAAAATTCCATGAAATTCCCAGCATTTCCAGAAATACTGCGCATTTTACCAGAAACTTACACACTGTGTCCATTAATGCTTCTTTAGTGTACATGAGGGAGCTGTTCATGACATATGTAAGCAAACTCATCCAGTTTATAAAGTTTTACTGTATTGTTGATTTCCTAAAATATTTTTAAATGGTCTAATAATTAATAATGCAGTAATATTTTATATAAACTATTTATTTGAATAAAGTATTTACATTTTAAGCGTTAAAGTTTTCAGTCTAGAAGACAATTTAATATTAAAATTGAATTAAGTAATACATGTAATGTGTATTTCAAAGGGAAAACACATTACTGAAAATCTTTTGAGAAGACCGAAAGAATTCCCGAAAAATACCTACATACTTGGACAACTTTTTCGGTGTCACTCATCCTCATCTGTTACATTTTTACAGCGTAAAAGCGTGGTATACATTTCAAGTTTATTTACTTGAAACGAAGAATTACTCCTATGAAGCAATAAGTCTGTTAGCGATGTAATACAATACCCCTTTTCAAGTTCTCCACTTATTTTAAATTATTTGATCAGGGATATACGAAAATAATCATTTTTGAAACGATTGGTCCATGAACATGCCATTTTCCAGTATTCTCTAGCCCGGAAAAGCGAGTGGTCTATTAAATATTGAAGATCCCGAGTTTGCAGCTTTTACAAATTTTACTTGGCTATCGTTAAGTAGACTTACTAAGAAATTAATTGTATATTATACATAATACAATTCGATAGCATTCAATTTTATTCAGGGAATTTGGTATATCTTTAGGTTCTCATTGAATGAAAATCAAATTTTAATCTTCAAAGCTATCCATTTCTTAATCTTGTGCAAAGGGTGGGTTTCAATACCGTATAATAAAATATTAACCCGAATACAGTATAACCCGAATAGAAACCCGGTTGGATAAAGTTGTTAATTTCCATTATTCCTAAATGCACATAAATAAGAGATTTACCCAAAACACCCCTAGTTTTAAAACACATTTGATAAATTCGTATTTTCAAGTAATTACATAATTGGGATTACACACTCAGCCACTTTCTTATTCTCATTTGAAATGTATTGCAGAGTTAAATGCAATCAAAGAAATTTACACATGCCTCTGAATTGAACTTTTGAAAGCACTACGCCTAACAAGTTTTTGTCTTTTAACAGTAAGAGGTAGGGCGTGTGTGTCGTGATATGAAACTAAAGGTTTTTTTCATATTCCAGCTATTTTTAGTATTTGAAATAAAAGCAAGAATATAATATTTCCCAAGTAGTCTATATGCGCTAACCAAAACCTGTTTGTGCAAAGAACATTTCATTATCGTTTAGAATGTTCAAAATGATCAAAGCTTTCACAATTTTCCACACCCTCCTTGTCAAAATCATATTTAAGTATCCAACCGCAAGATTTTATTTCACCCTGAACAGCTGTCCATGCCAAGCTGAGGAGGCAAGCTGAGAAGTATTGAAGCTACACAGTGTTACTATGTAGTTACTATATCCAATCCATATTCTAATATTGTTATAATACATAATGAAAATATTCAAGCTATTTGAAAGTATATTGGTTGATTTTATTTATAATTAGTAAAAGAATGCAATTCCTACTCTAACAAATTAATTGTAGTGAAAAACGCAAAACTTCTGGACATTTGCAAGGCTTACCTTTTATAACCGAGAATTGAATAGATCTTGCGTATAGATTGGAATCTTATTGAGAAGAAAAACAAATTTCTAGAATCTGACAAATACTACAAATAGCTCAAAGAGTCAAGGATTAGGTTTTTAAAACAGCCTAAGCAAATACCAGGAACGGCACATTTGAACCCGGATAGTTACAATGAGCATTTTCAAATTATTCCTTGTGCTAGCATTAGTTCTAAATGGATCAAATTCTGAACCATCCCTAGCGCCCGTCAAAGTGAACACAATCGATCTGCAAGAACTGCTACCCTCTTTAATTAACTGCTTCATTCGAATTTTTGAGATGAATTCCACCTTTGATTACTCCACACTAACAGTTCCTTTTGTTATGACAAATGTCAACAGTTACGAAGCTGATGGAAATATTCCCTTCGGTAAAGAATACAGCTCTGATGAGCAGAGGGAGCTGTTGGACTCACAAAACATTGCAATACTAAAGCTGCCTACAATTAAATGTTTCGCAGGTATAATTGTATATGAAAAGGACAATTTACTCCCTGGTGAATCCTTATATCGATACATTGATTTTAAGCCTCTCCAAGACATTTTGGCCAATGAATATTCCCTCTGGTACTTCTGGAAAAACAACAAGAAGGTTGAGCACGTCAAGAAACTGAGAGTATCCCCGCGATTGTATTTCGTTTGCACGAATTCAGTGGTTGAAAAGTTGACTGGCGAACTAAACGTAGATTTCCTAATTCTTGAAAACCTACGCTCCCATGATGACACATTGACGTATTTCAGAATCGTTTACCATACAAGCCATGTAACCCCAGTAGAAGTGAGGAAACATGCAAACGAGCTATATTACATCAATTTCAAATGTGATTGCTCTGGTTTGTATGAATTCAAGTGTCCCTATTTGAAAGACAGGCCCGTTTATGATTCTTTAAGTTCGTGCTATAAAAACTTGATAAAGGGTGGGAAACATTTATTTGCTTGGTCAACGGATGACATTGGTAACCAAGGTGTCATCTATTGCAAATCGAATCCCATTATCCAAAGGGAGTCATTTGGTATTATGAAAGCGACTGGAATTTTCCTCCGAGAGGATTATAACCAAACTTTGAAGGAAGAAATTTGCTCGTTGAGGTCCATTTATAGTAACCCAAAAGCTGAGGAGCCTTTGAATTTATTCATTGCGACTAGTAGGAGCAAATCCCCGGAAGGAAATCAATTTTACATGGTTGGGTACGACAACGACTTTATTTTCTTTACCTCTGATGGAACTTCCCAGGTGGTAAATTCTTTTAGTGAGTTTTTGACACCTTTTGGGATTGTAGTCCGCTGGTGTTTTCTTGCAACTGTAATCGTGATGGTTCTTGTACTCATTGGCCTTACATTTCAATCTGACAATAAGAACATTGTCCTTGTATTTATAAACAATTTGTTCCACATTTTTGGAATCATCCTGGAGCAAGGAGCTGATCTACCTTTGCTGACAACTGCAAAATCGGTACTGGCCAAAGCCGCGAAAATTGTAATGTTTGTTTTCATTCCATCTACAATGATTTTAGGGAATGTTTACAAAAGCTTCCTTAAATCCGACTTCACTATACCCGTTCCTTACAAAACAGGTTGGAGTGATTTAAAACAACTGGTTCACGCTGACTTTGAAGTATTTGTTCCAATGAAGGATTGTGTATTACATGTAGATCGATATGACATTGTTACAATTAAAAACATCACATCTTGTAAACCCGATTCACCGGATGAGATTGTTTCGGTCGATTGTCAAGATCACATTGAGAAACAGCATTACGCATCGTATCAGCGAGCATTGACTATTTTTGGTGCAGATGCTATGGAAATTGGAGTAGGGAACACACCGGAACACTACTCCACAATTCTGGATCTTTCCAGTCAAACCACATACTTCTGCCTTGGGCTTTTCACGGAATTTGTGCAAACCGATTTGAGCAAATCCAAAACAGCCTTAGTAGTTTTCAGGTATGAATTTCACAATTTTTGGAATTTGATTCGAAAAGTACAAGTAACTGGGATCAAATTTGGTCACAATTTTGATAGTGAAGACAATTTGCTGAAAACACGAAAGGGATTCTACATTAAAAATACTGGGGATGAAAATTACAATTTGGTGCACAGAAGAATGAATGTTCTGTTAAACTCAGGGATTTACTGGTTCTGGGAGAAATGGGAGCGGATACAAAATGGTACGTTCGAACCCACTTCAAAAACATTAGTTGAACCAGTGAAAGCTTTAGAAACCACAGATTTTGAGCTGGCTTTCCTTGGATGGATCCTTTTACTGGCAATATGCACAAGTGTGTTTACGCTGGAAATAATCCTAAGATACGCTTTTGCTTTAATGGGACTAAATTATCAACAATTTTTGCGGCTTGTAAGACAATGTCATAAATTCCGGAAGCACGTTAATTCTTTTCTTCAAAAATAATCCTGAGATGAGCTGATGCAACACGTCGACACGTGTCGGCGTGTAACGATTAATGAGTAAACGATAAGGAGGTCGAATTGTTTCAATTCATGATATGTAAATCCGAGATTAATTTGAAAGCATGTGTTTGTAAGATACATGTTGTTATATATAAAAGTGAAGAAACATTTTTTGACGTGTCAAAGACGGCTCTAAATTATAGTTACAGGTCCATGTTGTTAATGCGTATACTTGTTGTAGTGTTAATGAAGTAAATGCTGACAGGTAAAATTTCATCAGATAATTGCAAAATTCTTGTACATATAAAGTATGTAAAATTGTGTTTACCCATCTAGGTATTTATCAATGTGTTTTGTAAAGAATCTAAAGCATTTGATGTGTCACTACATAGAGACACTCTCTATACAGTAACTCCATCCAAGATGGTTTTCCCTCTGCAGTAGCCCTGTCAGATCCACCCCAGTATTTTCCCACCTATAAGGTAATACGACTATTGCCCCCTCCCCCATTTAAAGGTTTTCGCTATTTAATCCCAATGAAAATAGTTCCTATTTCTAGCATCATATGCTGCAAGTGAAATACTAGTTTCAATGATTTTCTTTCTACTGTATTCTTGAAGTTTTTTAAATGAGAATTCGGGCGACCTAGAGCAAACTTCTTCCTTTAATGTGCGGTTATAATCCTCTCGGAGGAAAACTGTTATAGCTTTCATAATATCACGGGATTCCCATCCAGTACAGGGATGGGATTTGCAATTTAAGCTACCATTATTGTTAATCCCAACCAGGCACTCCGGAACGTCCAAAAAAGTCGGGGGGGGGACAACAGTGTAAAATTATTTTTCGTTACATTGTAAAGTGGCCACATACAAACGTACGTATGCACATATGTGTAAGGTTACACATTATTTTTCCTAAGTTAGCTCATGTAAGCAATCAAAATATAGATCCTTTATTTTTATTCCAAGATTATTTTTTTAAAGAACAAGCTTTCATAGAAGACACCAGCTGAACCTTATATATTAGAAACATTTTCTTACACACACTAAATACTACCAAAATTTTATGGACTTCAAATACAGGTATCAAAGAATCATTGCGCTGATTGGCGATCTAGTTCCGGAAATGGTTCAATCAGTTCTTTGATTTTTGGTCTAGTCTCGTCCAAGTGTAGAACCGTTCCGCAAGATCTGTTCTCAGTAGAGGAATAGAGGAAAATTCTCCCGTAGATTTAGTGCTTTAGAAGTGCATGAACTTTTCCACCCGTTGGAACAGACAAAATTTTGTGTCGGTGAATTTTTGATGTAAATGTTTCAGCAAACAGCAATACTTCATGATAATTATCAATATCCTGAAATAAACTCCTTGGTGTCGTCTTAATACTCAGTTGTATTCATTTAAATAATATCGGCGCTCTAAAACCTATCGAGTTTATTAATTGCCCCTAGCGAATTGTCCATTAACCTCGTAATACAAGAATGGTATTAGCTGTCTGGTCCGCCATTTAACTTTTGATCGAGGCCAACATTTTGGCCTGGATCAATCTGGCAAGGAGAGGTCAATATGTTCGGAAAACGTAGCGGGAAATAATATTCCAAATTTAATAATAGCAAAGAATCATGGATAGAAAAATATCCTCTAATTTCTTGATGGGCCGCGTTGCGTCCCATCAATCCTTAGCTCAAATCAGTTCCTAAGCTGTTATTTGAATATTCACACTATCATACAATTTCAACCCTGAAAGTTTGTTGCAATACTGGCATAAAATCACTTGAATAAGTTCAAAATCATTATCAAGGATGAAAACGGTAGCTTTATAAAATATATTTCGGACTGCAAGCTTATGACCACTACTTTCACTACCAGGGATGTCAACGATTATTAATCACGATTAATGATTAACGATTAATGATTACTAATTATTAATCATCAATCGTTAATTTAGTAAGCTTGGATTGTTTGAAATAATCATCAATTGTAATCATCAATTAACCTTTTTGCAAAAATCAATCATCAATTGTAATCATCAATTAACCTTTTTCAAAAATCAATCGTCAATTGTAATCATCAATTTACCGTTTTCAAAAATCAATTATCAATTGTAATCATCAATTAACCGTTTTCAAAAATCAATTATCAATTGTAATCATTAATTAGCCGTTTTCAAAAATCAATTATCAATTGTAATCATCAATTATCGGGCTGGCGACGTCTCCAAAATTCTAAGCAGTCTAGGGTTCGAAGAAGTTTTTACTAAGCAGTGTCCGGTGTATCTGGCTGATAATATAAAGGATATAATACACTCTGTTTACGATCAGAGCAGTTTACACGACATTAACAGAATCCTGAACTCCTCGTCTCACCCTTTGTACAAGTTAGCTTATTAAAATGATAAATGCAAGCAGTATCTAAATACCCACATTACACTGTTAATTGCAATCCTCAATTAATTAATTTTCAAAATAATCGTTAATTGCAATCATCAATGAAAATTATTTTTAAAGTAATCGTTAATTGTAATCATCAATGAAAATTATTTTCGAAGTAATCGTTAATTGTAATCATCAGTGAAAATTATTTCTAAAGTAATCGTTAATTGTAATCAACACGGAAAATTATTTTTAAAGTAATCGTTAATTGTAATCATCAGTGAATAATATTTTCAAAGTAATCGTTAATTGTAATCATCAGTGAAAATTATTTCTAAAGTAATCGTTAATTGTAATCATCAGTGAAAATTATTTCTAAAGTAATCGTTAATTGTAATCATCAGTGAATAATATTTTTAAAGTAATCGTTAATCGTAATTATTAATTATTAGTTATAAGCCCATTAATCATTAATTGTAATTATAAATTCATTTTGTTTTCGAAGTAATCGTTAATCGTTAATTGTAATCACAAAATTGGAAATTGACATCCCTGTTCACTACTCAATTCTAGTAATTACCTAGATGAACCGATCTCCTCATGCATGCATACACCAAGAAGAAAAACATATTTTGCAATTTTTATAAACATTTTTGTTTAGAAGATATAACTTCTTTTAGTACTTAAATGCAACTATTATCAGTTACTGGAGGACTTTTTTTAAAAAATTGAAACTTCATAGGAGTTTTGACATCAAAAAGTTAAGAAAAGGTTGATTTGATTCTTGGAAAGTGGGGGGAAAGTAGTATAGCATGTCCCTCCCTGACGTTTTTTAGGAGCGACAATGTCCCCCCTGTCCCCCCTTATTCCGGAGTGTCTGATCCCAACCACTTACCAAACAAACAAATGCCTCTCATTCATAATCAGTTTTTTGTAACAAATATCATGAGACTCATACTTCATTATGTCCTGCAAATACCGGCACTTGAATTCATAAAAACGCATGCAATCATTTTTTTATGTATGTAATATAGCTCAACGGTGTATTGTTTTGCAACTTCGGCGGTCGGGACTAAGATTGTACGTTAAACGATTTCGAAAGAAGTAAATGTGTCCTCATTGGTGAGTAACGATTGTAGAGTCAACTTTTGTACATGAGTAACGTAAACCAGAGCGCTAGTAATTGTGTAAAGGAAATAAATTCGTGGGGAAATTCTCAATTTTGTCACATGCTCAATTTTGTTGTTGACTATTTTGAAGTACCAGATGGAATACTCAATTTCCAAAATCTGTTCCAGAGTTCGTAATTTTAAATCAGGGATGTTCTCAGAAAAATAATTTGGAGGCGAAATCATACCAGAAAAACATTTGAATGATCATAACTTTTGCATTGCAATTCTTCATGATTCTCTTACTTATTGACTAATTCTGTGTACGTCATACCTGGAAGTATTGTCGCTAATTCCGTAGCTGCTGACTTTTGTCAGTACGAAGGGAACTGTGACTGTGGAATAGTGTTTCTGATCGAGTTCGGGAAACTCGAGGTTTCGAGTTCGAGTCGGGTTCGAGTCGAGTTCGAGCCTAATATTTTTGGTACCGTTTGCTTTCGAGTCGGTTTCGGGTATCAAGTTTTCCACCCGAAAAAATCGGGTCGAGTTTGCAAAATCTAACGGTCCCTACCAAAACTCGAAAGTAAAAAATTATTTTGGAATTATTGATTCATGTTACCTTAACAATAAAAATTGACCTTCCTGCCACCTCTGATTAAAAAAATATGCAATTTTGTGGAAAACATCAACGAAAACAAAACAGTCTCTGTTCGCAGCAAGTATTTGTACATGACCGTATAACACTCCTCATACCTAAGCTTTATTAGCGCACGAAGCTAAGTACCCTAATATTGCAAGGATATCGCGTGAATTCTTGGGTAATCCTGGCATTCTAATCGAGAGTGTTTTTTCGTTGGCTCCGACATTTTAACACTGAAATGTTTGGCTACTCAAGGAGATACGATATGGAAGTTACCGCTTTTAATATCGTGGTTAAAGTTGGCATATAACAAGTTTATCCAAGCAACAATGATAAGCATTACGGAGGGATGGCCGGTTGTAAAAAATTATAATGAAAATTTGAAATTATATTGAAAAAAAGGAAAACGACGCAGTGATTGCTGAATTATTTCGCTTTTACAAAAAAAATGCTTTGTTTGATACTCATTTTTCGGAACTGTGTGATGTTGTATTTTACGTAACATTTGTGTCTGGTTTCGGTTCGAGTTCGAGTTCGAGTCGGTTTCGGGTATAACATTTCTTAACGATCTCGGTTTCGGGTACAACAAAATTTCCCGACTCGAATGTCCCGAGTTCGAGTTCGAGCCCAAAAGTAGAATTTACACCGGGTTTTTGTTTCGAGTCGAGTCGAGCCCAACTATTTGTTACCGATAGAAACACTACTGTGGAATAATCAAAGGTGAAATTCATCTCGATTGAAACAGTTAATTAAAGATGGTAGTAAATCTTGAAGTTCATTCTTTGTTAATTCCCCAGACACTGTTGCCTGAAATGGTTCCGAATTTGATGTATTTACAACTAATGCTTGCACGAACAAGAATTAGAAAATTTTTAAAACTTGTGTAATAAAAACTCCCACCGGGTGTCTTTTTATTTTATTATTAAAAATTCCATTGGTAGAATTTTAGCTTGTTTTAGAGCTTTGAGGTAATTGCCGACGCCGATTGGACTTTATTACACTCCTTTCAAATACGGATTCCCAAAAGTTGGCATGATCATATTTTTAGAGTATCGTACACACCAAGCTGCCTGAAATGCGTGAGACGTTCCTCAGTGGAATTTTACAAAACGAAAAGATTGTAATTCTTAAAATTGTCTAGAAATTAATTGTATACATACAATATATACTACTACCTTGCTTTAGGACTAATTTTGGAGATTTTCCATGCAAGTTAGTGTAGAAAGAATCGTACGAATTTCTAAAGTAACTTTCAAGATTATATTTTTATTATTAAATTATCCATACTATCAATTTTTGAAAAACGTTTCAGAAAACAGAAAGAAATTGAATACGTATTTTATTACATCTGATTTATCAATATTCAAACGCCGCTGAATCTAATTTAGTGCAACAGATGCATCTTAATTTCATCAAAATACCAAGCTAGATACCTGTTTAACAAATCAATAATACAATAAAATAGTTTAAGTTCGTTTTGTAAAATCAAGTAATTACTGATGGGTTATATGCCCAATCTATATGATGTGAGTTATACAAAAATGCCAATGAAAATATTGCATCATTATGCGCAAATTTTATTTAACTGATTGTGAGTGAGCTGGTAATTATTAAAAACACCAATAGCTATCCAGCGCCGGTGAAATGGGAGAAACCTTTAATTAAATTCCCACTCCAAATAATTTTCCACGTGTAGCTACACACACCATATCATTACAAAGAATACAAACTTCAAATAAGAGCAATTCAAAAGTATCTACATCAGCCTGAGATTGTATTTGATGAATTATAAACAATTAAAGGGAGAATGAGCTATGACGAAGAACATAAGGCAATCCCGATATCGCGAATGCATACGAAATCTAATCTACAAAATGTATTTTCAAAATTACGCTCTTGTATGGATACACCAAAATTTGTGAATAAGACAAGGATACTTATCTAAAAATCTGGCCCGATATTTGTAATAAACCCATTGGATTCTTGGGAATAAATAATTGATTTTAAATTCCATGTAAGTTTGAAACAAGATAAGCCACAACAGCTATACTATTGCACTTAAATTTATCATATTCTTAATAGTAAATGAACCAAGAAGACCCTTTCAATAACTTTTTTGCGCTATTAATACTCAAGCATTTCTTAGTGCTGAGAAACATTACAAAATGCAAGATATTACCAATAGCTGACACTAGTTCCCCTCATTAGTACAGGCAGGTCCCGGGTATATGGGTGCAGGTTCAGGTTCAGGTGGAAAAAGGGTGTACGTAAATGTACTCAAATATTTTGGGTACTTCTTGGGCACACAAAATACGTACCCGCAAAGTTGGGTACAAGTACGTGTATGAGAACGAGTACAGAACAATACCTGTTGAGTCGATTATATCAGGGGTTAAAAAGTCTACAGGTATCTGAACCTCAAGTACCTGAAATATTTGGGTACATTTATGGAAACGTAGAATCAAGGATGCAGCCACCCTCACCTCTGCAAAGTTAATTTCCATGTTGTACATAAAACGAATATGCTATTTAATGAATCATTTTACTACTTACTTCACAAGTTTACACATAATCAGGGTTGCACAAATGACAATGAATTTTATGCCTACCTACCTTAAAATGCCCTATCAATTTCGAAAATTCCATAAAAATTCCGGGTATTTTGGACATTTCCGGCATTCTGGGCATTTTACCAGAAACTTACACACTCTGACCATTAGGCTTCTTTAGTGTACATGAGGGAGCTGTTCATGACATAATCGAACCCATTTAGTTTAGAAAATTTCATTGTTCGTTTCCTAAATTTTTTTAAATGCTATAATTTAATAATGCAGTATTATTTTACAAATAAACTATTTATTTGAATAAAGTATTTACATTTTAAGCATTAAAAAGCACAGCTCCAATGGAAGATTGTATATTGAAGGGCCTTCCATGGTTTTCAGAGGAAAACAAGAGTATTACATTTTGCAAACCTGATCAACAAGATTTTCAACAGGTTGTTAAATGTCAGGAACACATTTTGAGACAACGTTATGCTTCGTATCATCGTGCAGTGATGCTTGTAGATTCTGATTTGGCTCAGGTTGAAAATGAGAACATTTCGGAATACTATTCAACAATTTTGGATCTTGGTAGTCAAACCACGTACGTTTGTCTCGAGGATTTTGTAAAATTTTTGGAAACCAATTTGAGCAAACCTAAAACTGCTTTAGCGGTTTTCAGGGAAAACTTTGACTATTACTGGTCGTTCATTAGCGATTTGTCAAGGGGTGGGACAAAGTTTGGTCATAACTTGGGGAGCAATGATAGTTTGTTGAAAAAGCCAAAAGGATTTTATATTTCAAATACTGGAGATGAATGTTACAATTTAGTGCATAAAAGAATGTCTGTTCTTTTACACTCAGGGATTTACTGGTACTGGGAGAAGTTGGAGCAGATGCAGAATGACAATTTTGATCGTACTTTAAAAACTTCGAGTGAGCCAGTGAAGGCATTACAAGTTATGGATTTTGAGTTAGTTTTTCTTGGATCGCTTTGGCTTTTGACTTCAGCTTCAGTTTTTGTTACATTTGAAATAACAGTATAGTGGATTCAACATTTAAGGAGAAAATAGTGTAATATATTAGAAATTTTCCGAGTAATAATTAACAACTAATAACATCACACAATTATTATCACTTGTATGTGCAGCCGAACAATTGTGCGTTTTTACATCAATAGTTTAATTAATAATAATAAATAATAATTAATTAAGCCTTTCCTCCACGAGGCCTTTCCGTTTTCACGACTACGAAAGTAATAACCAAAACCCTTTTTTGCGCAAGTGATCAAACCATGGGCACACAGAATAATTATGTATGACGTTAAATTGCAGTCAGTAGACCTAGTCAGTGATACCAATGGTCTGGTCTGATCCATATTTTATGAAACTGGTCTGGTCCAAAGCTCAGGCCAGACCAATGGCCTGATGCAGTCGTTCGGATCAGACCGGACCAAAGATCATTGTCTGGACCATGGTCCAGAAGACCATTGAGAGCAACTAAATATCACACTTTATCCAGTAACTTTTCTGTTTTATCACCAGAAATGATATTTTAAATTTGTTCCATGGAATTTTGTTAACTCATACATTTTTATTTTGCGTAAATTTAGGACCATGACCCTGTGGTCTGGTCTGGTCCTGAAGCTGGACCAATTGTATCTGGTTCCGGTCCAATTCTTGGATCAGACCGGACCAGACCATACAAATCTGGGACCATTCGGTCCAGGCCAATAACGGACCAATTATAAATATTCGGAACCAGACCATTGGCATCCCTAGACCTAGTTACGTGGCTCATTGTCAGAACTGAAACAAGGAAAAACTATGTATAGTACAAGAAATTACGACCACAAATATTTTGAATGTCTAATACATCACTGGCTGAAGTAACGATATGCTTCACCCAACGCGTAGTAACGCTCCTTTGTAAATTATTTAGCGTATGCAGACAATGAAAACATTCCGGAATATTTGTCAGATGAGGTTTCAGCGCATATCAAGAAGAGATAGCACGTACTTTTCACGCTTGAACCACTCCATAAAACAATTTGCAAGTACCAGGCGGTGACTATTCTTTAATTTTCATTTTGTCCATTCCATATGCCATTAAATGAAGATGACATCCTTCAATAGCCTATACATATATGCCTATATTCTACGACGGCTGAGCCTACCTATTTTGTAGGCTAGGTTTTAAGTGCATATTCTTGCACCCTATTTTGCCTACAAGCCTCTTTAATAAAATCCTCGCACCCTATAAATAGCCTACAAATAGGCCTATATATAGGATAGGCGGACACCTTTGGTTTAAAGTGAAACTCGGTTTCAGCATCAAAACTCATAGGCTTATCGCAGGGGTGCGTTCGTTAACAACTAACTGCGTGATGTTGCGGTAATAAAATTAATCTATGTTGAAAATGTTAAATGAATTTAATTATGAAATTTCGCATAAGATTCAGGTGCTGATTAAAAACAAAAAACATCTAATTTCTGAAATTTGGGTAAATTTCATAACTATAGGGGGTTTTCATTTAACTGTGACCTTTTTAAGTTTGTAAAATAATTGGGTTTTCAAGCGTGTACACACCACAACCAAAATTTCCGTTGGGTTTTGTGTGCTTCTAACTATTGAAAGCACATTTTAAAATTCCACTAAAATTCTCAATTGAAAACGCCTATGATCTGCTTGCAAACTACTACCGAATTTTACTTTTACTCCATTTATCGAATTGGAACAGCAATCCGACATCTCGTAGCAAATGTCGCTTCGTTTAAGCCTATTCTAGGACGATGTACTTACAATGTAATCGTAAATAATGAATCATAGCTAGAACAAAATATTTTGCATGAAGAATGTTTTCAAGATAATATTTTGGAAAATGAGCTCAAAAACCATTATTAAGTAACTTGATTTTAGAAAACACAAAAATACCACATTTAGGGGACCTTGCACAAGTTTAAAGTGTAAAAATTGGCATTGAATTTGATACATTTTAAAAATACCATCAAGTCTTAAATCTAGTAGAGAATTCACGCAAACTAATTTCAAAATATTTTTTTCCCAATTTTCCAATTGAAGTCATATGTCTCAATTGGTTTCGAAAATCGCCACATGCCCTTCAGCTTAACCCATTAACACGTCTATTATGCAAACATTTGCTGAATTCATTCCTTCATGAGTGGGATGAATCACCAGTTGTAACGCCCCACTTCAATGGTAATTAGATTGTTTCTTTTTTGCACACAAACGTTAAGGTCTTTGCTAATCGCTGCTGAGCTGATACTGTAATGTTGGATAGCGACTAACCCTTTCAAATATCGTTTCCCTAGTTCCACCGAAAAATCCAACAATCTAAACAGTCACATATGTACATTTTCAAGAACCCCTCAAAATAACAATAATGAAATATTTGTATCAAAAAAAATTTGAGACAAAATATAAAGCTTTACACCAAATACTCCAATTTTGTATCCTCATAATCGCCACATCTCCCGCAAATTGCCAACCCGTTTCGGAAACAGTCAAAGTCACAACCATCGACTTACAAGATTTACTACCATCTTTAAAAAATTGCTTCATTCGAATTTTTGAGCAAAATGTGACTTTTGATTACTCCACGCTCACCATTCCTTTTGTTCTGACGAATGTAAACAGCTACTACAAATGTGGAAACAGTTATGAATGTGAATTATCCGGCTATGGTCAGCCAGACAATCAAATAGAAAATATTTTGGTGTTAAAGATGTCCTCAATAAAATGCTTCGTTGGCGTGATTTTAATTTACGCGAATCCTGATCAATTTTATTATAATTCCATAAAATTAACAGGATATATTCACTCGTTAAGAGCCATTTTGTCCAATGAATATTCCCTCAGGTACACCCACAAAGTTTGGAAGGATACAGTAAATGAGAAAATACTGAGGATTTCCCCGCGCATTTATTTCGTTTATACGAATCAAGATCTCTATCTGCATCATTTGGACGATTCTCTAGTTGAAGCTCTGCGAGTCCACGAGGACGTATTCACCTATTTCAGAATCGGTTATACCGAAGCTTTGGAAATCTCCAATAGAGCGTCAAGCTATCCCAATCAGCTATATTATATAAATTACAATGAATTCTGTAAGCAAACAGACGCACTAGAGTGTCCCTATTTGCAAGATTTGTCAATTTACGAGTCTCTAACTTCTTGCTACAAAAACAAAATAATGAATGGAAGGAACTTCTTTGCTTGGGCGGTTGATGAGATAAAGAAAAATATTTCCACAATTTGTCAATTGTTTCCTGTGACAGGAGAGGAATCATTTAGTGTTATAAAAGCAACTAAGATTTTTTTAAGAGAGGACTTTAATCAAACACTGATACGGGACTTTTGTTTTACGTCAAAGGAAAAAACTGATACTTCTTATTGTTTTCAAGCACATTTCATTTCGACCAGCACTCTTTCGGAAGGATTTCAATTCTACCAGGTAAGTTATGAGAATGACTTCAATTTTATTACCTCCGATGGCATCTTTCAAGTCACAAATACAGTCAAAGACTACTTGACACCATTTGGAGCTGCTGTGCGATGGAGCTTCCTGGTTACATTTATTGTGATTGCATTGATAGTCACTGGTCTGACAATTGAGCATGAAATGTTTTCCCATGAACTGCTAAACAGTTTCTTTTACATTTTCGGTATTCTTCTGGAGCAAGGAACCAATTTACCAGCTTTTACATCAGCAAAATCCGAATTGGCTACAGCTGGGAAAATTGTACTTTTCTTCTTCATTCCATCTGCCATGATTTTGGGGACATTTTACAAAAGCTTCCTCAAATCAGACTTCTCGATCCCCGTGCCCTATAAAACTAGCTGGAATGATTTAAAACAACTAGTCGATGCTGACTTTGAGGTATTCGTGCCAATGGAGGACTGCAACGTGGACATAAACTGGAATAATTTTCAAATAAATAAGAATACAGAATTTTGTAAACCTGACCACTTGGATATTTGGGAAGCTGCCATGTGTCAAGAACACCTTCAGAAACAAAAATACGCTTCGTTTTTGCAAGCAGTAATGCTTCATGAAACAGATTTGGCGGCTCCTAATAATGGAAGCATTCCAAAATATTACTCCACAATTCTCGATCTCGTAAGTCAAACCACTTTCGTTTGCTTGGAAGATTTTCCTGCATTCGTGAGAACAAATTTGAGCAAATCAAAAACGGCTTTCGTAGTTACTAGGAGTGAGGTGAACCATTATTGGAGTATAATTCAGGAATTGGAAGTCACTGTGACCAGATTTGCCCACAACTTTGGTAGCAATGATAGTTTGTTGAAAAAGTCAAAAGGTTTCTATATTTCAAGTACTGGGGATGAAAATTACAACTGGGTACACAAAAGAATGAATGTACTCTTAAGCTCAGGGATTTACGGGGTCTGGGAAAAGTGGGAACAGGTCCGAAATGGTAATTTAGGATTTCGTTTTAAATCACTAGTTGGTCCAGCGAAGGTATTAGTAATGACAGATTTCGAATTAGTTTTTATTGGATGGTGCATTTTACTGACAGTCGGTTTTCTTGCGTTTGCAATTATTGAAGTCAATTTAGGATTGGCTACTTATTGTAAGAAAAGAAAATTTATTATGATTTGACTCGGAGCTGGCGGTATCTAAGTGGGACCCTCATCATACCGTAGTTGTTAAAATGCAAGCCTAAATATAAAAAACTTTAAAATATTAGTATGAAGATAAAATATTTTTGAGCCATCCTGTAGTGTTGACGTAGATTTTTTTTGTAATTCTATACTATTACCGTATTGGTCATAGGACGTTCATTTAGAAGTCACTAATTCAGCCTAAGTTAAGAGGCAACAATTTAGACTACAACAAAATTCATGCCTCTAAGTAAACAAGCTCGTTAAGTAGGTGTAAAATCTGCACACATTTTGTTTATGGGTCATATCAGTGTTTAATTACGCAATTAAAACGAACTTGTTGAAGGGGAATAAATTGTACCAACAAAAGTTTATTATCATGGTCGTATGTAAGTTTATGAATTAATTACGTTAAAAGGATGTGAGTTCGAAATTTGAGTATTCATAAGACCTAAATTATTTTCCTTTGGAGTTTACAGAAATCATTGTGACCCGAATATGTATATTTTAGAAAACACTTGACAAACTTCTCCGTCAAGTTACCTTTAAATGGCTTCCTGAGTTCGTCAATTCGGGTTCGGAACGTAAAATGTGCACAGCGTCTGATATAGATATCTATAATTACAAATTACCCGTTTCGGATTTCCCCCGATTCCCTGTTGAGTGCTAGTAAGCACTTTTACAAATTTCACAGTAGGCTTCATGCTTTCAATGAGTTTAGATTTATTCAAAGTGCATATTTGGAGGAATTAAAATTTTAGCCGACATGTGTCGGGGGATTTTACCCGACGTGAATGTTTTTCTTCTTCCGACATGTGTCGGGGGATTTTACCCGACGTGAATGTTTTTCTTCTTCCGACATGTGTCGGGGGATTTTACCCGACGTGAATGTTTTTCTTCTTCCGACATATGTCGGGGGATTTTACCCGACAGGAATTTTTTTCTTCTTCCGACATGTGTCGGGGGATTTTACCCGACGTGAATTTTTTTCTTCTTCCGACATATGTCGGGGGATTTTACCCGACAGGAATTTTTTTCTTCTTCCGACATATGTCGGGGGATGTTACCCGACAGGAATTTTTTTCTTCTTCCGACATATGTCGGGAGATTTTACCCGACATGAATTTTTTTCTTTTTCCGACATATGACGGGAGATTTTACCCGACATAAAATTTCGGAGAGTTTGAACGGGCATGGAATACAATTTAGTTTCTGCTTCAAGTTGCACCAAGTTGTAGCTGGACTTGAAAGTGAAGACATTTTATTCCCTGAGGCTCGATCAAACCCCAGGAATTAGGATAAAAGATCGAAATACCTTTTAAACGCGCATTTTGCATGTTGATATCTATCAGTTGTTTAATGATCTCGTCAAACACTCGTCCACTGACTCGGCTGAGACCCACCACCTGATTTGAAAGAAGAAACTCATATTCTACAAGGCGTTTACTCATTCAAGTTCAAAGAACGACGGACCATTCATAATAGATGTTCCCCAGCATGTGGCTGTATCAAGCACCAGCAGGTCGTTTTTTTGCTTGATAGTAGATCTTTGTTTGGATCTGGTATTAACATAACTCGGATTGACTTTATTATATCTATTTGACAATTGGTAGGCAGGGGCGTCTGTATGAAAAACACTGACCACTGTAAAGAAATTTTTTGTGGAATTAGCAGTGTTCGTAGAAGCTCGGGCGTCGACAATTGATTCCATTCTAATCATTTTCCACAGCCGATTGTTTTTGCCTGACAATTGCTCAGTTGGAAATATCGGTACAAATTTATCTTCGTTCGCCACAACATTCCAATTCAAGCAACACGTGTACACACGATGTTTCCAAATGGAGCGATGGAAGAATCCTTCACAATCGTCTCAAGTGATGTTCACGTAATTCTGAAGTCTTAGGGAACATGCAGGAATAGTTTTGATTTTAGGATCCAGAGATACATGGTGTACTTGCTAGGGTCTCATCTAGGCTCAAGTCAAGTAAACACACTTTAGCGTAACTATTCAAGTTAGATCTTGAGTTAGCCTGATGAAACCGAAGTAGCCCCGTAAAATTTCTAATATATGCAATGGGATATACGATGAGCACAATAAAAGTCGTTACCGGTTTTTTGTGCTTAATTATATATGAAAATTATACCATAATGTAAGTATAATAAAAAGCGTTAATCTCCGAAGGCTGTTAGTATAATCTATAATTCAATTGTAAGAAAGTTCCGTAAAATAAAAAATGACTTAAAAAAATGCGTTATTTCGTTGAGATCCTGCACGACAAAGTCTGGGTTTCTTACGATTTTAATGTTTGTGTGCATATAAGAAGTGTGCAGTATGCGTGCACTTGAATTACCCGGATATATATAATGCATCCCAAGATACAGGAGTTTTTCGAATTTTTCGGGGAAAACAAAATATCTCGACAACGAAAATTAGGATTTTGGTTGTGCGTAGTGGTTCTGAAATCGAAAACAATACTCTGGTTTTGACGATTCGATTGTTTTCAATTTCATGCGGTATTTTGAAACGTTTTATGCGTTGTTATACGTTGACGTGAATATTTGCACTCTAAACTAAACTTTATGCAGTAATTTCACAATGTAACGAAATTATTTTACTATCATTTTATAATTATTATCATTTTCAAGCATAACGTTAGCACTGAATGTAAGCTAGTGTGGTGACACCTGTGATTAGTGCTACAACATTTCAAGTCTTTTGTAAGAAACACAAAGAGCGCACAATGTCCAAATTCATAGAAAATCAATTTAGCCTCCACTCTTTTAGTGCAAAAGCTACTCGAGGATTTTTGAAGTAGTGACTGCATTAATGTATTAACAACGCTTAAGTATTTTCAAGCATGAAATAAAAGTACGACATACTACAATCAACTCATCAACATAATATATCAGTAGTAAATACGCCTTATTTGTAGACACTTATTGGCTAGTTTTTGTGGCCATCACCTTGGGAAACGAGGACGCCTGGAATATTAGACGCCATTCGTTTCCACATTAGAATTCCTGAACAACAAAGTAGGAAGTAACGTATGGTAATTCTACCCAATTTAAGCTAACTTAGAAAACGATTCTCTTACTTTTGGACGAAATGAAACAGGTTGTGAAGTTTCCTGAAATCAACGTGACAAAAATGAGAACACTGAAAGCTCCAGCAATCTCCAAGCCTCTCCTGAAAACGTCAGATATGTAAGAATATACAAATTCTTTTAAGTACGAATTTTAAAATATTGAAAACATCGCTTAGAAGTTATAACTCCTAGCATTCTTCACAACATCGTATGTTCGAGTACAACCCATTTAAGCACTAAATATAATTATTAATTGCAGCTGAAACTTTTTAAAACGGGAATACGTACCTCTAAATTTATTACTGACTGAAGTGACATAAACGTTATACCAATAAAATGAGCTTGAAATAAACTGTTGAATGGCAGAATGGGAGCAAGAACAAATTGCACAAACAGCCTTTGGTCGTTGCGTCAGAAACTTTTGGAATAGGGCGCTTTTTTGGCGAAATACTTCGCAAGCCGCAACGACACCCTGTAAAATAAATGGCAGCAACAATGAAATAAGACGCAACGAGGGACTACTGGTTTGAATTAAATATTCGATTTGATTTTACGAAAGTGGATAGGATCGTAAAACTAAAGCATCTTAGAAATACAGTTCAAAAATTGCGGCTTAATCTGAGATGTTGCCCCTGCCTCTCCCAACAAAAATAATGCACTCAGTAATCTAGGTAACCCAGTTTCTCGAGAACAGTCTGGCTTGTCATAAGACCCCTCCTGTTGCCAGGCTATCCTGAAATCACGTAGAACTTTTAGTTTTAATGTATTTCTTTAGATACATAATCTTGGGATCGTAAAAACAGAATTACTACTATGTTACGCGTCGTAATGGAATGATTCCACTGTAATTTCGCTGAATCAGAATTTATGAGCTGAATTTACTGCTAACCAAATTCACATTATGGTTACGATAAAATGTCTCAAATGTGATTGCCGGGAACCAATTTATGGTAACAATTTAAGGATGAAGTAAATGTATACAGTAAACTCTAAGGGAATAAGAGGTGAATTAAGGTATTGAGATTAGCAGTCCAAATTCTTATTTATACTATGCATTAATACTGTCCTTTAAGAGATTGTTTGTATAAGTGACAACATTTTCCAGTCCTTGAACATTCCTAGTTGGGAGATCTGACTGTACTCAGGATTTTTGTTATCGCAAGTGACGATAATTATTAATGGATATGTGAAATGAACATTAATTTTTACCAATCCGAATGCAAGCGCAGAAAAAAGTCATCTGAGCCTCCCACTGCGCTGTTTGCGTGAGAGGAAGCTCGCAATATTACGCAATTTTAGATTATCATTTAAAAGCGCTAATCATAATTATTATAAACTTTGGACTTAAATCATCAAATTTGGATTAAATTAAGTCTAGTAGTGAGGAAAACTACGTTCGGTTACAGCACTGAAGAATTTGAGGAGAGGAGAATTTTAATGGCTGAACTTTGTACACATCAGCGTGGGATTCTTATTAGGGAAAAGCAAATAGAATTGTAAGTACTTATTGCAACAGTTTTTATACATAACGTCAGATAAATTGTCAGAATTTGTATTGCTGAAGTTATTTGCTCACTATTTTTTATTTACAAGCCTTTACATCCATACATTTGATCTTTATATCCCCTAATAATATCATTAGGAATTAAGGATTGATTTGTAGGAACCATGGACTTCAGTAATAATAGCAATTGAAAAATGTTGCGCTAATATAAATTCCTTTCACTTTTCCTGTTTTAAATAATCAGTGCGTCCAGTGTCTGAGGCTTTAGTTACATTATTACGCTACAACTGATCTATATACAAATTATAATAACATAAAAAATCATATTTGATCAACACGTTGGGCTGATCCACTAAGGGGTGAAGCACGATACAGTGATTCAACAGCAAGATTTAATAACAATGTTGGTTGGTATAAAGTTGATGAAGCGATTAGTTAAATTCCCCGTGTATAGCCAAATATTGAGTTTTGGAGAGAACTTTAGTGGGCTGGAGCGTTGTACCATAATTGTTTGATGATGAATTGCTAACTAGATATTTGAAACGAATTGTTAGTCTTACAGTTAATAGTTCGCATGTCTTATATGAGATTACTTTGCCCAGTGAAGCGGGCTGTTAATACTAAGCCGTCTGGACATGCCATGATACGGGATCTATAGCAATTTACGGTTTTGTGTATAATTGACCATTTTTGTATAATAAATTATGTATCTCACAATTCTCAAGTAATTGCCCCTGTGCGAAGCACAGGGCTTTTACTAGTCTTATATAATATGCAATGAGAATGTATGTTATTTTGAATTTACGCGCCAATAAAAAAGAATCTTGTTAGATATGTACAAAAACGTAAGAGCGTATTGTCAAAAAATCTTAAAAAATATAAAAACAGATTCGTAAATAACATTATGCTGTGAGAATGTATGGTAATTTGAATTTAAAAAAGTAGAAGAGCATATTATTAGAAAAGCACAAAAATATAAAAACATCTTCGTGAATAAGTACAAAAAGTAAAAAGCATACATATTGTAAAATAACAGAATAAAAAATCATCCTTTCTACTAATTTGAAAGAGTAGACCGTCTTCCTCTTGGTGTAATACAGATTTGAGATTTAAATTTACGCCCGCTAAATAAATTATTCAAATTATTTAATTTTTTAACTATTAAAGCATTTTACAGTAGCGAGGGTAGCGACAATGTCACGGGGAGCCATTTATCACCAAGATGGCCCACTCTTTCAAATTAGAAGAGAGAATTATTTTTAAAAAAATATTAAAGCAATATACAAGGGCGGCGACACTGTGACGGTTAGCCGTCCCGGGATCTCACGAAGCGAGACATTTGGGCTTTTTAATAATTATTATAATTTGACGTAAGCTTAGCTATGACTTGAGCTACTTTTGGGTTCGGGGTACACCCGGGAATTGAGTTCGGGATCGGGAACGGGTTCGAGTTCGGGTGTTAAATTAAGCAAATGGAATTTAAAGTGCATATTGCAACACTTATTATACATAACGTGAGGTAAATCCTCAGAATTTGTATTGCTGAAGTTATTTGCTCACTATTTTTTGATTCATCAAAGTTGCATGCATGGTTTCATTTATAATTTTTGAAATAACTGAAAACTTTCCAAAGTTCCAAAAGACATCAACTGTTATATAGGTATAAAATTTTAAGGAGCGGTTTGGTATGTATATGAAGATAAAGATTCAAATCCAATAAATTGTAAGGGGGAAGTGGATACTAAATTATTGAAGTTCTCTTAAAGTAAAAAATATTTTATGTACTAACAATAATGTTTGTAAAACTGTTCAAATTACATCGGGAAAATATTTGTGACCCGGAATTGCCCCGTACCGATCAAAAGTCCTATATATTAACCCCGTTTGAGAAAATGATTGGAATAAGCACTGAAGTATTGCTTGAACGATCATCGAGGAATTCCCTTATTGTTAGTTCTTTATTACTATGGGCGAACTGGACTAATTGGATTAGTGATTGTAATACTAAAATAAAAATAGTAATTATTAAAATAAATTAACAAATTTTCACTTCAACCTCATTTCAAATTCTTTGGAATGACGTGTTAATTTTGATTATAGACTTTACTTAAATTATATATTTAATGAAAATAAATGTTTAACTCTCACGCCGTGTCTTCTTTTTTATTTCGTGTTGAATAAGCACTGTTACAGATCAATCGGTCATCGGTTACGCCTGGCACTGCTAATCCTTCTTCTTATTGATCTCGACCATACATGTAGGCTACTCGCGAGTGACGAGTGCACTCAACACACTCCTACTCACACTCACAGGAGAGTAGCAAGGTAAAGAGTAGGAGTGAGGGCGCCAAAAAAGTCGTGAGTTGGAGTGGTATAAATCGTAGCATAGAAAAAGAGTAGGAGTAGGAGTAGCATGCTTTGCTACTCGCTATTTCTCGTACCATTGTATTAACCGCATAAAGCTAGCACTGTCACTATTAAAAGATTGGCGGTTATTGCCAAATATTTCATAATTTCATACAAACAATCGTATGGAATGCCGACTTATGTATGTACAAGTCATGCATTTTTTGCTTAATATTCGCTTTTTTAATGATAAGGAAAACTTATCTTAATATTTGCAAATATTTCGATGAAAACATTGAGTAACTCACGAGTGGTGAGTAGGAGTGGTGAGATTTGAAGTTAGCGCTGAGAGTAGGAGTAGGAGTTTTACATTCTCAGACAGACTATGAGTGGACACGAGTAGGAGTGGTGAATTTTTCTTTATGGAAGTGCGAGTGTGAGTGCGAGTGGGAAAAAAACCTACATCTATGATCTCGACCTGAGGGTTGATTTAAACTTTCGCGGCTTTGGCTTTACATTTCAAATCTTCACGGCTCATAGCCAAGCAAGTCGGTGGTATATAAGTACAGCAAGCCGAGAAGCACAGCGGGCTGAAACGTTGTCGCAGTCGCAGAGGAGAGCTTCTTGCAGCTTACTCAAAGCTCGCAATATTATGCCATTTTAGATTATCACTTAAAAGCGCTAATCATAATTATTATAAACATTAGACATAAATCATCAAATTTGGATTAAATTAAGTCTGGAAGTGAGAAAAACTACATTCTGTTACAGCACTGAAGAATTTGAGGAGAGGAGAATTTTAAAGACTGAACTTTGTACACATACATAAGTGCGGGGTTCTTAGAAGGAAAAAGCAAATGGAATTAAAAGTACGTATTGCAACAGTTTATATATATACAATATAACGTCAGATAAATTCTCAGAATTTGTATTGCTGAAGTTATTTGCTCACTATTTTTTAATTACAATCCTTTACATCCTTACATTTGATCTTTATATCAACCAAAAGTTTCATTAGGAATTAAGGATTGATTTGTAGGAACCATGGACTTTAGTACCAATAGCAATTGAAAAATCTTATGCTAATATAAATTCTTTTCACTTTTCCTATTTTAATTTATCAGAGCGTCCAGTGTCTGAGTCCTCAGTTACATTATTACGGTACAATTACGATATATACAAATTATAATAACATAAAAAATTATATTTGATCCACTAAGGGGTGAAGCACTATACAGTGATTGAACAGCAAGATTTAATAACAATGTTGGTTGGTATTAATTTGATCAAGTGATTAGTTAAATTCCGCGTGTATAGCCAAATATTGAGTTTGGGAGAGAACTTTAGTGGGCTGTAGCGTTGTACCATAATTTTTTGATGGTAAATTGCTAACTATCTATTTGAAACGAATTGTTAGTCATACAAATAATAGTTCGCTGTCGTATATGTATTCTTTTAAAGGTCTTGGGTGGCGCTTGATTCAAACGCACGTGTATTTTTTGTCCTCCCAATTTTAATTTTTTACGAAAATAACAAATAAGGAGTCTGAAGTGAATAAAACTCGAAAAAATACTCCTAGTCGAATCCTAAGCCTTTATTTCCCCTGGGGAACTAGTTTGACAGTTTTATTCCATTTCAAAGACAATTCAGTTAAGACAAGTGATTACTGGAAAATCATTAGCTTTGACATACATATTTTACTTATCAAGGCATCACCATAGCTGGCCCCTGGTCCAACAGACGGTTGAGTCCGTAAAGTTAGATTTTTGGTAAACCAAAGGCGAGTATCTGACCAGGGGTTGCCCCAAAGTAAGTGGCATTAAATATTTTGATTTGATAATTGAGAGGAGAAATATTTACATACCTTTTGGAGATATTGAAAGAGTAGGTTATGGTCATACCATGAAATCCTAACTCCTGGATTATTTACTTATGTAATTGTCAAGAATTGTAAATAATTGGAAATCGTGCTGATGGAAGGAATGATTATGAATAAACGATTGAGAGTGATTTTACATTAATCCGAAGACTAATTGCTTTTATTTATAATTGAAACCAAAAGGAAAAGGAAATGAAGATTAACAACTAAAAATAGGTGTTACTGGAATGACTCTCAGTTATTCACTGAAGAGTCTGGAAGAATCTTAAACTTAACAAGTGGCTACTTGAGCCTATTTTTACAATCTTAAGTCTAGACGTTACATCATAACGGATGTAACGGGACGTTGACACTCGTCGGCTTTAGCCGATGGGAAGTGCTTACTTTGCACCTTTACAATAAGTGTTGAAGTTACTTTAGACTGGCTTAACCTATGGTTGTGTATTTCACAACTTAATTAGTTATTCATGGGAGACTTAACTAATTTATGTAATTTCTATATACATACCTAACATCCCGGTCGGTCGGGGAAAATTTTGTCCCCAAAATTTAATAATTTGTAATGAAAATTCATATTGTGTTAGTACAATTGGTATGTATGTTTGAACAAAAGATAGGTAGAATAAAGAAGAGATAGTTCAAAAAAAATTATTTTTGTGTTTTTCTTTACAAGCTAGGACACATACTGTAATCATTTAAGGCGAAGGTGATAACAGGTGTAAAATCAATATTGTATTAGTACATCCTATCGTTATAAAATCAAAGTGAGCTTAAAACTAGGCTGGAGTCCGGGCAGACAGCTGGTTGGATAAATTGTTGAGGGCCACAATGGGTGGGTACGGGTCATTGTTGTGTGGGCGGGGATTATTGATGAAGTAGGCGCTGGGGAGGGCATGAGAGATTCGGGAGTTCTGACGGTTTCTTTGACGATACCGGTAATAACAATATAAACCATATATAATTAAACCAAAACCAATAATGGTTGAAAGAGCAGTACTTGACAATGTAAAAATACGGAGGAGAACTTGGGAATCGCCCTCGCCAACGCCGATTTCCATCTTTGGAACCGGAAGAACGGGAAGAATGGGTTCCGGTGCCGTTTGCTTAGCATGTACAGGCGGAGAGAGGGTAGTAGTGAGAGTAACTGTCTGGCCGGGCTCATCCTTCTTATTCTGTAAAGAGAGAAAAGAATTATGAATAGATTTCCATTCTTCTAACATTTGTGTTATGTTAGCATCATAATTATTAACATCGTTGAATGGCTTTAAAGTATCATCGTTATAATCGTCACTCGTCATTGGTGAATTTATCAAAAGTCGTTTTTCGAGTGGGGAAGGAGTGGGCGGAGGAGGAGGGAGGGTTTCCGAGTCAATTTTAGGAATTTCCGGAAAGGTGTTGGAGCGAGAAGGAATAAAATCCAAGATTTTACTAATAATTGGTGGGGCTACCATAAGAGCAGCTCCAGCAGCCATAACTTTGACTGCATTATTTTTCTTGGCAGGTGCAGCCTGCATGGGAAGATCAAAATTTTTGTTACCGTTTTGAGCCATGGAAGGTAATGATTGGATACTGACTGACCGTTGTAGGGGTACCATCTTATGCATTGAATTGGTCCGGGCCATGTTGAGTTTGGTTCCGGCACCGGTGATCTTGGATAGATTGGGGAGGCTTCCCCAAATGCCTAGTGGAGCACTTTCACAGGCGAAGATAAAAAGAAAAATCATAATTATTAAGGTTGAAAAGTCGACGGGGCTTCCACGAATTCCCCTTGTTCGTTGAGAACGAGTTCCGGGTAGATTCGGTGAGGTTGATGGAGAGGAGTGAGTTGTATGGTTTCCATTATCGGTTGGGGTCTGAGGTCGATCACCGTCCCAGTCGTCGGAGTCCATTGCTGCGGCGGCTTGACATGCGTCATACCAGTCATCATATGAGTCGTTGGCGGGGGGCCGGGCGTCAGAGTTGGGAGAGGGCGAGTTTGGCAAACTGTCGTCATCACTTCCGGTGAAGTCACTTTCGGAAGTGAAGGTATATGTACAGGGCCTTGTTGAGGCGGCTGGGCGAGAGGTTTTTGAATGGGGTCCGGTGGAGCAGTTGTCAGGAGTTGTTGAGGCAATGTCAGAGTTGGGCCTTGACGTGGCCCGTGTTTCTTGACCCAATTGGATCGACGGGTTTGGATTGCACAAGTGTTGGCTGATTCCAACCATGCCCGAGATATTTGTTCGAACCGAATCTGCGGATCGATGGAGATAACGGGCGTCGCTGAGACGTAATTCGGTGGGGCGTCTCGTAGTTGAAGGAGAAATTCGTTCCACATCTGAGATTGTTTCACTGTGGCTTGGAAGTATGTTGCGCTCAACTGGTCCAGAAGAGAGGGAATTTGGTCTGGTAATACAATTCCGACAGCAACATGGCGGAAGGTCCTCTTGAGAATAGGAATTGAGGAGTCGTAACAATGTAGTTCGTTCCCAGACGCGTCGGCAAATTGATATGGAAATATTTGAACTGTGCAGATTGATACCGGGCAACAGATGAGTGTGTCCGGGGTGCCGGGGAGATAAACTTTGATCAGTTCCGTCCATGGGTTGTCGGAGAGGCGGATAGCAGGATTGATACCCAGAGTTGTCGGGTACTGGACAATGCCTGGCACATAAGGGTACACAGGCGGGGACTGGGGATTGTTGCTGGTCATTGTGGTCAGACATGGGAAAATGTAACTTTCTTTGTTTTATTTCGTAAACGTACGGAACGTCGAAGTGGATGATTCGTATCAATTGGTTGGGGCGATTTGAGAATTGATTTTAACTTTGTGGAGTGATAACCAGAAGTTTGTGGCGAGAAGTTTGGAGGAGGAGAAGTTAAACGCTTAACTGGACTGTCTTCAGAAGAAGTGGACGGTTGTAGTTTCATTTTGCGTGAAGGACGTGTAGAAGCTTTACGGATGGGAGAAGGGAGAGAGGAACCGGAGTCTGGGGTGTCGGAGGGAAATTGTGTCAACCAAGCGTCAAATTCGTGCTGGTCTTCCGTAGTATATACATACTCGGGATGAATAATGCCATCCCCCAAATCAATTTTTATGAGCTTGAGTTGGGAGAGGTGACACTTAATACTAGGTCTAAGCTTAGTAGAGGGAAAGGTTAAAACTAAGTCAGCATTATTGTTCTTATCAATATAAGTTATGGTATAAGGTCCAACCCAACGACAAAGAAGTTTGTCAGACAAACCAATTTTTCGCTGAGGGAGATAAAATCGAACGTGGGAACCAACTTTAAACTCTAAGGGTTGATACATAGCATCAAATCGTTCTTTGGCTTGTAATTGAGCCTTTTTAATTAACTGGGATATTCTTTGGTGCATAATTTTGACCTGAGAAGCGCTGAGCTGAGTCATTTGTAAAAGTGTATTTGGAATGGAGTTGAGTAGAGGGGCTGGAGGAGCTCTACCGAAAAATGCTTGAAAAGGGGAAATTTTTGTAACTGAATGCTCGGAAGTATTATATGCAGTAATCACATACGGTACAAAAATGTCCCAATCTAACTGATTGTCCGAAACAAATTTGCTGAGCATAATTGCGAGAGTTTGATTTAATCTCTCTACAATTCCGTGAGAACGGGAGTGAAAGGGCATACTTACATTATGTGTAATATTAAACCGTTTTAATAATTCTTGTAGAGTTGCAGATTTAAACTCCGCAGCTCCGTCAGAATTTAATATAGACATGCCTGGGAATGTTAAAATAAAAGATTCCAAATGCATGGCTATATGAGCAGCTTCTCTGTTGGGAAGGAGGGAAGTATGTACCCATTTGGTAAATAAGTCGGTAAGGACGAGTACATATTTATTGCCTCTCGGAGTTTCACGAAAGGGGCCTAATAAATCCATAGCATATGTGCTTGCTGGAAGTTTTATAGGAATGTTTTTCAGACTGTCCATGCGTAATTTGGTAAGGTGCTGGCGACTTTGGCACTCTGGGCAATGAGTGCAGTGCTTAAATGTGTCTGAGGTAATTGATCTCCACCAATAAAATGGACGAAGACGTGCCAAAGTCCTTTGAAAATTTAAATGACCACCAAGGGGATGATTGTGAGCATTTTGTAACACGATGAGAATCATAGCTTTAGGGATGACTAAAAGTTTAGGGTTGCGGGGATTAAATTGAATAAAATAAATACCATCATCATTGGGAATTAACTTTGAGCGCTTTTTCTGCAATAATTTATTTAAAGTATGATCAATGGCTTGAGCATGCTTTAAATCAGCAGGATTAATGAGAGGTATCGCCGGGAGTGGAGTGGGTTTGGATGGTGTAGATTGGGCTGAAAGACCTGGAATTGTAAGATCATCTTCCGTGTCTTTCGTAGTGGAAAGAGCGTAGGGGCATCGAGAGACACCATCTACGTTCCTATGGAGGGTACCTTTCTTATACCTAATGACATAGCGAAATTGTTCTAAAATCACAGCCATACGAGTGAGTCTGGCGGTGGGGTTACGTTGGCATTTTAAATAACATAAAGCATGATGGTCAGTAACAATTATGAAAGGTTTGAGATATAAAAATTCTCGAAGCTTTCGTGTGGCAAATACCACCGCTAAACATTCTTTTTCGGTAACACCCCAATTTTTCTCAGCTGGAGTCAAAGCTCTGGAAATAAAATAAATTGGGTGTTCACCATCCTCAAATTGTTAATGTAAAATGCCAGCTATGGCTAAATTACTGGCGTCCGTGTATAAAATACACGGGAGTGTAGGGTCATAATGTCTAAGTACCGGAGCTGTGCATAGCGCATTTTTGAGAGTCAAAAATGCCTTATCACAGTCCGGGCTCCAATGATATAGTGATTGTTTCTTCAATAATCCTTGGAGAGGAGCAGCTATTTGAGCAAAGTTCCAAATAAATCTGCGATAATAGCCTATAGTGCCTAAAAATTTTCGTAGAGTTTCTAAATTATTAGGTTTGGGCTGTTCCATAATTGCAGCTACTTTAGCTGATTCAGTAGATAGACCTTTTTGGGACAAAAAGAATCCAAACACTACATGTTCTTGCATACCAAAGAAACACTTTTTGGGATTCATGCGAAAATTAACTTTAGCTAAGCGTTGAAATACAAGTTCTATTGCGACCAGGTGAGAGGGGAAGTCTTTACTATAGGGTATGATGTCATCAATATAAGATACAGCGTGTGTGTATCTTAAGGTACCGAGAGTACGAGCAGCTAGCCTTTGAAAGTAGGCGGGGGCATTTTTCAGACCAAAACATACACGCAGGTACATATATAGTCCGAATTCAGTGACAATAGCAGTTAAATGCTGATCATCCGGGTGGATGAGGGCTTGGTAATAATCGCTAAATAAATCTAAAGGGGAAAAATACGCAGCACTTCGTAACTTAAAAAGCAAGTCATCAATCCTTGGGAGAGGGAAGATTTCGTCTATCGTGATTTTATTCAGTTTTTGAAAATCACAGACGAGTCGCCATTTACCTAATTTTTGGCGGACTAAAAATACAGGGGTGGAATAATTGGAGTTTTCACAGGGAACAATTATACCTGCTTGAATTAATTTATCTAATTCTTGCTTTAAAATCTCACGCTCCGTGGTGCTCAAGCGGTAGGGTTTAGCCTGAACTGGAGTGTCAGAGTTTAATGTAATTCGCATGGGAGGCAGGGTACAAACTTGAAGATCCATAAGTGTCCATGCAAATAAATATGAATATTTATTAAGGAGACTAATGATCGAGGCTCGTTCAGCCGGCCTTAATTTGGGATTAATATTCAAGGATTGAATTTGTTCAGGAGTAAAAGGGGTTGGATTGTGAGGAATTACCGGAGCTGTGTTTAAGCTTTGGGTAAAATCATAGCGTTGAGCATGACCTAAAAGAGTATCAGCGGGAATAATCTGGGTAGATGTGGAAATGTTTGTGGCTAGTAAAACATTTTTCGCTGGGTTGATGACGGGAGGAAAAATTACTTTGTATTGTTTTTCTATGAGTGGATGAGGGTTGAAAAATGTCGTGTGAGACGTGTGTAGTGGAGTAGTAGGTACATACATTTGGTGTCGAGGGGGAAGTTGGATAGTAAATAATGTTTTGACGGGAGAGGAACAGCCGCACTCAGATGAGCAAGTGGCTGAGTATGCATGCTTACGAAAGTAATGACATACGTGAGAGTTGTATAGGGAGTTGGAGTTCAGATGTATATGAAAGTCAAATTGTGTAATAAACTTACAGCCAAGAATGAGTGGAGGAGTGAGCGTTTCAAGGACATGGGCTTCTGTTGTGTAAAAGTAGTTATCAAGTTGGAACGTTAAGGAGGCTATATGGGGCGTAGGAATGCGAGCCTTATCTGCTGTGATAACAAATCTTTGTGGGCAAGGAGTGATGACTGCACTGGAGGGGATGTGATTCTTTTGTATTAAATTATGAGAAGCTCCTGTATCAATTAATGCATCAATGGAGACATCATCAAAATAGCACATAATATATGGGCACATTGATGAAGCGGGTGACAGGTTTATTGTGGGTAAGTTATGGAGGGATATTGAAGATTCGCAAAGTGATTCTGGGGAGTTTGATTGTTTTGGGGCGGATTGGGATTGAATGAAGTTTCCAATCTGTGGGCATTTTGGTCGTTCCGGCGATTGTTGCCGTTGTGCTGTTGATTGTTGCGGAAGCCATTGTTGTTTCCGCGGAAATTGTTGTTCCGGAAGTTCGGGCGGGGACCCTGACCACGCTGGTTGGGCCCCCTCTGTTGGTTTCCCGAACGGCAGTCACGACTGATGTGACCAAACTTATTACAATTATAGCATTGCATGCCTTTGTGGGGGTTTGGATTTTGACCTCTATTATTATTGTTATTATTATTATTATTATTTCCGCGGGGCTGATGGGGAATCGGTTGATGAATGTTTCCTTGGTTACCGCGGTGATTATTGTTATTGTTATGTGAGTTACCGCGGCCATTGCCACGACCTCGTCCGCGGCCAGGGACAAAAGCAAAATTAGCCTGGGCATTAGGCGCATCAGACAAGGTAAGTTTTTGGATGGTTTCCTCCAAAGACTTAACTTTTGCAGCCATATCGGAAGGGCCAGCAGTTGTATCAGCAAATTCTCGTTGTTCGCAAAAACGAACGAGAGCAGCAATGCTGGTAAATGGAAAACCTGCCGCTGCAGATTTGTACTTGGGAAGGAGGCCTTCCATTCCCCAAGCAACACGGTCAGGTTGGCTCATTGTTGGGTCATAGCGAGTGCAAATACTATCAACATCATACAAAAACTTGGCACTCGTTTCATTGTCTTTTTGCTTACGGGAAATTAACTGATTAAGATAAACCTGTCGAGGCTTGGCATAGCGTTCACGGAGAGCCGTGAAGAAGGTATCAATACTAACAATAGTGGGTGGAGCTATGGCGAGTTGGGTTTGCAGCCATTGAAAGGGGTCACGAGCTAATAAATTGGGAGTGTGTCCTTGGAGAGTGGGCCAATCCCATTGGTATTGGGCCACGACACGTTGAACGTCAATAATAAAATCATGAACATCATGAGTTGCGGGAAGGAATTGTTTAATCTTTTGAAAATCAACTATAGAATGAATGGGAGCAGTGTTGACTGTAACATTAACAGGGTTGGCAGCAGCAGCAGCGGCCATATTGAAAAATTTTACTGTGCGAGGACGTTTATGAGGGTTTATTCGGTAAAAGTTTTGTCGTTTGCGGGCCTTGGAAATTTGCCGTTTTAAAGACGGAACAATGCGTGTGGGAGGAGTAACGAGCGAAAGAACTGGTAATGGTGGTGGTGGTGGGGGTAAAGAAATCGGTGGAGGTGTACCTGGAGGGGTAGAATATTGTGGACTTGGAGTTCGTGGAGGTGAAGCTTGTGCGGGCGGAACTACTGGAGGAACGGGCGGAGTAGGTAAGATCGGAGGTGGTAATGGCTGAGGCTTGGGCTTTTTACTAGTGCTAGTGGTAGCTTTTGCTTTTGCTTTTGCTTGTTGCAAGACTTTTGCTAATTCAGAGGCGTCTTTTAAATCAGGGTCAGAATTTTTACGAGTGACTCTACTTGTAGAAGGTTTAGGGTCTGGTTTGGATGCTGAGGGCTTCTTTTTATCGGACATAAATTATAACGTAAGTATGTACGTACCGTGACGGTGGTTCATGGATATGAAACTTAACACTGTGTATTTATTGTATGAAATTCCTCCTGAATGAGGTGGGAACGGCACGAGCTCCGTGGCTGTCCGTTGAGTATACCCAAATCCTCAGGGCATCGGTCGGTGAAGTGCAGGTAAATCCGTCTGCCTTCCGTGGACAAGAAATAATAACCCCGTTTATCAATAAAAACTTACGAGGGGTTCTTCGACCGGTCACAGTCAATAACGGTTGACTCCTCTGGGGGTAGTCCCGAATGAGCTGTGCGTGTTGCAACGTCAAAAATGCAGGAATGTAACCTCTGCGTGGCCAAAACTGTAAATCTCAAAAATTCTCACGAAATATGACACATTATTCAAACTTGCCTTTTAATAAAATCAATTCTTAAAGTTAATCGATTGTTTCCCAGGGGGAGTGATAATTGAGAGTAATTCGGGAGCATTGCCAGGGCAATAATATTTTGGCAATGTTTTACAAAGGCCACCATGAAAGAGTAGGTTATGGTCATACCATGAAATCCTAACTCCTGGATTATTTACTTATGTAATTGTCAAGAATTGTAAATAATTGGAAATCGTGCTGATGGAAGGAATGATTATGAATAAACGATTGAGAGTGATTTTACATTAATCCGAAGACTAATTGCTTTTATTTATAATTGAAACCAAAAGGAAAAGGAAATGAAGATTAACAACTAAAAATAGGTGTTACTGGAATGACTCTCAGTTATTCACTGAAGAGTCTGGAAGAATCTTAAACTTAACAAGTGGCTACTTGAGCCTATTTTTACAATCTTAAGTCTAGACGTTACATCATAACGGATGTAACGGGACGTTGACACTCGTCGGCTTTAGCCGATGGGAAGTGCTTACATTGCACCTTTACAATAAGTGTTGAAGTTACTTTAGACTGGCTTAACCTATGGTTGTGTATTTCACAACTTAATTAGTTATTCATGGGAGACTTAACTAATTTATGTAATTTCTATATACATACCTAACAATATCATTTCCTGAGGGAAAACGGACAATACTCATAACAAAATTTATTTTAGGAAGTTTAGGATTATATTCGACCAAGAATCCTGCATTTATTGTTCTCTGAATACAGAGAATGACTGTTTTCACCTTTTTATAACCTGTATACATTTCGACGCCCTGAGGAAAAAATTCCTAGCAAAATATATAGCAAATATAAGAAGAGAATTTTTATACTCTTTTAAAGCTCAGGACACTGACCATCTATTCGGCATGCGAAATGATACATTGTAATACAACTATGTTATGGGCGAGACCCGAATGACATGAATAAATCTATCTGTATGTATTCTTTTATTGTCTTTCAGGTCTCGCCTATAACAATTCGCTAGTTTTTACATTGCATTTATTTTAGTGGTTGGGACGCAGCCCGTTTAATTTAATATAATATATAAATATATATATATATATAATATAATTTTTTTTCGCATGTCTTATATTAGATTACTTTGCCCTGCGAAGTAGGCTATTAATATTAAGCTGTCTGGACATGCCATTATACGGGATCTATAGCAATTTACGGTTTTGTGTTTACTCTCACAATTCTCAAGTAATTTCCCATCTGCGAAGCACAGGGCCAGAACCAGTGACTAGTGTAGAAACCATTGACTTTAGTAACTATAGCAAGTTAAATGTATTGCGCTAATATGAAATCCTTTCATTTTTTCTATTTGAAATAATCAGTGCGTCCAGTGTCTGCGGCTTTAGTTACAATATTGCGGTACAACGGATCTATATACAAATTATAATAACAAAAAATCATATTTGATCAGCGCGTTGTGCTGATCGACTAAGGGGTGAGGCACCATACAGTGATGCAACAAACAGCAAGGTTTAATAACCACGTTGGTATTAAATTGATCAAGCGATTAGTTAAATTCCACGTGTATAGCCAAATATTGAGTTTGAGAGAAAACTTTAGTGGGCCGGAAGTTGTTGTCCCATAATATTTTGATGATGAATTGCCAACTACCTATATAAAAACGAATTGTTAGTCTTACAGTTAATAGTTCACGTCTTATATGGAGATTACTTTGCCTGGCGAAGCGGTATATTAATATTAAGCCTTCTCGGCAGGCCTTGATACGAGATCTATTGCAAATTACACTTTTATTATTTACACTATTTATTTACACAAGTAAATGCTCCTGTGCGAGGCACGGGGCTTTTACTAGTTTGAGTATATCCCCGAGAACACGTCATTTTCAGCAAATTTAAATTATGTTTTTGCAGAAATTTTACACTAGATGTTCGTTTCCAGAAACATTAAAATAAAAATATAAAATACAGATACTAGGAGTTACTTGGTTAAGATACAAAATACAATACAAATATCCGCAGGAATTTTGACAAGATACAATTTTAAAATACGTTTTTTCCAACAAAACCGAAAATACGAAATGAAAATACTATATTTGAAATATAAAATACACATTGAAAATACTCTCGAATTCATCTCAAAGTATATGTCTGAGATATAACTGTATCTCCAGTTTATTCTCTCAAACACAGTGTCTTGGACGGTTTAACCAAATAATTGGATAGAGTTGTATTTTAAAATTGTATTTTGTATTTGAAATACGGGATGGACAACGTTACAAGATAAATAAATACAAAACATCAAAACGTTAGCTGATCTTAAAAATACGAAAAACAAATTACAGTGAAAATTTTGGTGCTGACAAAATACGAAATATCTTGAAACATTTAAGGCGAGAAAAATACCAAATACAAACTACCGAATGTATTTCAAATATTGTTTTAAGTACAATATTTCAAAATATTCCACACCTCTGCTTATAACAAACTTCACTGTATATCTGGCCTAACAAGTATTGCATGGTGTCAAGTATCCAAGCTCATTTTACATCCGAATTGTTTTTACACACGTTGAAGTTAATAATATTATAAGCAACAATATAAATTATGAAGATAATTCTTTCATATCATGGAGAGGCCGCTGCAACAACTTACAATGAGCAACGTCAGTTAAACTTCTTCATAAAACGAACTCCGATTTTGAATTTTGTCCCTTGATTTATAACATCCACAAACAAAATACCCTGAACATGACATGAAATTGAACTGTGATTTTGAAATTGCTTCCGTCCTATATGGCATGCGCAAGCGTTTTCTTTCCATTACTTGACCCTGAATTTGACTTGAGGTTCAAGCAAATTTGTCTTACTCCTGAAGTGTGTTAGAATGTCATGGGCAAGCGATCATCTTTTTACTATGCAGTACTTCACAGTGCAAATATTGATATTCACATTTGATTCGATTTTACAAACTATCTGGTATTTTAGTTTGTACTATCCTACCTTTTTTGGAAAATACTTAAATCAATTTTAACATTAAATGGCTGTAATTTAATGCATAGTCAATAAATAAAACTTGTTTTTACTGATGAAAAAAGACATCCAGTGGAAAGACAAATTTGGATATAATTTTGCTTTATTTTTACTTCCATGTTCTACAAAAACGGATTATTGTGAAGTTATTTATAGTTGTTTTTCCAATATGTAAGCCAATGTAACTCTATTAACTATTATAAGATAGCATGTGTTATGTAATTGCATTATATAAATTCGATCGAATTCCTTCAAAGTTCAAGACCATGGTCGAGTTCTAGTCACATTCAAGTTCGTAATGTCACGAAATGCACGAATGTAATCATATGGTCAAGTAATTCATGGAAAACATCAACAAGTACAAAAATTGAAATACATGGTTGAACATTTATACTTATGATGTTAAGAAAGGGTAGGCTTTCCTGGGGTGCTACAGGGGAATATAACGTTGCAAGCTAAAGAGGGATTCAGGGAGTGGATTGTGAAAACGTATTTAATTTAAATCGGGCGCCGAAGATTACTCTCCAAAGTGATCCATGATTTATTTGCTGGTATCTTCAAACGGATACAATAAATTGTTTTTCAAGTTTGATATTTGGAACAAGACTCTTGTTTTACCTTTTTTCTTCCATAGGGTGTGAGCTATTTTTGAATGAATTTTCTGTACGTTAGAACAAAATAAGTGTTTACAAATCCCATATTTATTGCTTTAATACTTTAATCTGTGACTTTGAGAAAAGCGCAGAAATTAACATGTATTTTAATCATTTTATTTAGATCTCCTTAAGTCATCAAGCTTTTTTGTTCACTCCATGTCTTGGACCTAATTGGGAATTCAGAAAAATATAAAAAACCTAATTTTTTAAATTTTCCATGTGAAAATTGTTATATACAGATTTGCTTCAAAAATCTCAGCCCGCTCTTCGGTAACCCATTCACACGTCGACTCTGCGGGTATTTATCAAGTATACAAGGGTCGTTAACAAATGTCGAATTTTAGAATTTCTGATCTGGAACATTGGGAGCAGTGAAGAAATTTGCATTCACTTTAATTACATTTTTAGAAACCATGGAGTCATTTCTTCCCTGTGACTCCATGTTCAGAACCGAATAGGGAATTCGGTATATTTATTTCAAAACCAACCCAGTAAACCACGAACGTTGCAGGACCATTGTACCAATACACAATTGTAATGTTATCATGGTTGGCGTAACGTTAGTCTTAGCGTTTTCCAAACGCCCAAATGTCCGCTTGCGCAGCGTTTGGCAAGCACAAATGGTTAAGGTTATTGCAACGTCAGATTTTAACGTTCAACTAACTAACGAAACGGGAATCGTTTAATGGTGGCATAATATTCAATTAAAATATTGCTACTTAAAACTTCCTGTTTATACTACTCTTTACTCTGAATTATAAAACAATAATTAAAATAATTCAACACATAACTAAAATTACAATATTGCATGTCTTTATTATTACAATTACTATTAAATCCATGCTTTAAGAGACATACATATACGTAACAAGATTAAAATAAAGGAACAAAATCGAAGACAAAAATCTCCGTCACCGCCAATGCTATAAAGAGTCCCTTCGATTTTCTCGGACTAATTTATTCTGAATATGTTGTAGGCAGCCGAGGAAGGAGTTCTGAAAACATTAAATAAAATACATAAATGACGCCATTAATCATTAAAATTCCAGTTTATTTTGCATTATGTCTTTCCAATGTTCATGAAATCTGAATCAAAAATGTACATTGCAACGAATTTTGGCATGCTAGCTTGCAATAATAACTAATACTTACATTTTGATTATCCACTGGAATCCCAGGTCCTGTTAATGGTCAATGTCAGCAGCAAAGTCATCAGTGTGTACCTCTGCTAATCCTACCGGCTCCCTGAAATTATGCAAAAAAAACAATGTATACATTTCGAGCTAATTGTTAATAATTAATTAAATTAAAAAAATATAAAATTTTAAGCAAGGCAATTATAAAAGTATGCAAGAATAATTAAGTTATATAATTTGGGACTACGAACTTACAATTTTATGAAGATTGAATGCGATTCCTGGATTAGACTACTTCAAATTCCACTTCCAGATGTATGAAAAAATGTTTCAGATTGCGGAATAATTACAATTTAACAAATTTACTTCCAGTGAAAAATAAAATGTTAAGGTCAACATTTATTAAACTAATAATTATAAGTACTGCACATACACAGCGTACTTTAATTTAATGCAACGGACAATCTGGCTTTCCCTCTCAGACTCATTTGAAGCATCCTTGTTCACGCGCATGTCCGTTTGCTCTAGCGCTGAATTAACGTTAGGAAAGCGTTTGAGCAAGAACAGTTGTGCAAGACTTTCTCATAGCGTTTCACCAATGTTATTTGTAAGTGAACTTTTAACCATTTCTTGATACCGAAGCGCAAATGTTAGCAAAGCATTTGCCAAGTAACGTTATTAGTCAAGCACTCATACAACGTTAGCTTTTGATGGCAAAAACGGAACGTCAGGTTTTAACGTTAGGCCAACCTACCGTGGTTTACTGGGAAGTTTCGAAAATTTTCTACTTTAAAAGTTAAAATCCATTTGGCTTCAAAAATCTCAACCCGCCTTTCTTTACCCACTCATATGTTAAATTTGCGGAATTTGTCAAGTCCTTTTCTTCATGAGTGGTGGGAATCACCAATGTTTGTAACGCCTCACTTCAATTGTAATTTAGATAGCTTCTATTTCACAAATAAATGTTTGCGCCTTATCACAAATTGCACTGCGACCTGACTTGCCGAAGTTTGTCTTTATATGACGAATAGTCTTACATAGCGATTAGAATTTTCAAATGTCGTTTGACTCGTTCCGCCGTAAAATGCAGCAACTTTAACAGTCATAAAAATCCAAGAACACCTGATCCTACTAATTATGAAATATTTAAATTTACACGAATTTGAGACAAATTATAAAGTTGTGCACCAAATATTAATAATTTGTGTAAATATATTTACCACATCCCCCGCAACCAGCCAACCAGTTTCGGAAACAGTCAAAGTCACAACCATCGACTTACAAGATTTACTACCATCTTTAAAAAATTGCTTCATTCGAATCTTTGAGCAAAATGTGACTTTCGATTACTCCACGCTCACCGTACCTATTGTCCTGACGAATGTAAACAGCTACTACAAATGTGGAAACAGCTACGAATGTGAATTATCCGGCTTACCTGTCCCTATTTGCACGATTTGCCTATTTACGAGTCTCTGAGTTCTTGCTACAAAAACAAAATAATGAATGGAAGGAACTTCTATCCTTGGTCAGCTGATGAGATAAAGAAAAATATTTCTACAACTTGTCAATTTTTTCCCTTGACAGGAGAGGAATCATTTAGTGCTATAAAAGCAAGTAGAACTTTTTTGAGGGAGGACTTCAATCAAACACTAATGCGAGAATTGTGCTCTAAGTCCAAGGAAGAAATTCATAATTATTCCTGTGTTCAAACATATTTCATTTGGAGCAAAACAGCCTTGGATGGTTTTAAATTTTACCAGGTTAGCTATGAGAATGATTTCAATTTCATTACCTCCGATGGAATCTACCAAGTCAAAAATACAATCACAGATTACTTGACACCATTCGGAACTAAAGTTCGATGGTGCTTGCTGGTTGCTTTTATTGGAATTGCTCTCATCAACACTGGTCTTACTTTTCAGCGAAAGATGTTCACCCGAGGTTTAGTAAACGGGTTTTTTCACATAACCAGTATCGTCCTAGAACAAGGAACTGATCTACCGGTTCTTACGACCACAAAATCAAAACTTTTTACTGCTTGGAAAATCGTATTATTTTTCTTCATTCCATTAGCGATGATCTTAGGGGTAAATTACAAAAGTTTCGTCAAATCGGACTTCTCGATACCAATACCCTACAAAACTAGTTGGAATGGTTTAAAACAACTAGTCGATGCTGACTTTGAGGTGTTCGTGCCAATGGAGAATTGCAAAGTGAAGTTAAACTTGCCAAGCTTTCAAATAAGCAAGAGTATCAAATTTTGCAAACCTGGACACTCGGATTTTTGGGAAGCTACCATGTGTGAAGAACACCTCAAAAAACAGAAATACGCATCGTTTCTGGAAGCAGTGACGCTGTTTGATACAGATTTGGTGAATCTTGAAAGTGGAGACATTCCAAAATATTACTCCACAATTCTTGATCTCGGAAGTCAAACCACTTTCGTTTGCTTGGAAAATTTGCCGGAATTCGTGAGAACAAATTTGAGTAAGTCAAGAACAGCGTTCCTGGTTTTCAAGTATGAGTTTGATTCCTATTGGAGGTTAATTCAGGAGTTGGAAGTCATTGGGGTCAAATTTGGTCACAACTTTGGGAGCAATGATAGTTTGCTAAAAAAGCCAAAAGGATTTTACATTTCGGGTACTGGGGATGAAAATTACAATTGGGTACACAAAAGAATGAATGTACTCTTAACCTCAGGGATTTACTGGTTCTGGGGAAAGTGGGAACAGATCCGGAATGGTAATTTCCTCCGAAATCTTCGGTTGTACCAGCCAAGGCTTTAGTAATGACAGATTTTGAGCTAGCTTTCATTGTATTCATTATTTTACTGACAATTGGTTCTCTTCCGTTTGCAATTGAAGTCAATCTAGGTTTGGTTGCTTATTGTAAGAGAGGAAAACATTTGATGATTTGAACGTGTAATTGGGAACTGGTAGTTTCATAGATTTTTTTTTCTTTATATGTATCCAGTTTTTTGGAGCAACTCCAGGAAGCTGGATTTTTCAAATAAGCCCGGGATAAGGTTCTCAGCAGATAGGATAATTCCCTTATACTATCCGTATCCGACCCGAATTTTGACGGATAAAATTGAAGCGTATCCGATCCTATCCGCTTCCATCGGATAAAAAATAACATTATCCGAAACTTATCGGTACTGTTTCGGATGACATGTTTATCCTATCCGAAGCCGAAAAAAGGGAGCTCTCCGATCCTGTCTGCGGATACACAAATCAATTGTCGAAATTGAAATTGCTCCTAGAGTTTGGCGTTTAGTATTAAATATAATATACTGTTAACTTATAACAAATTGTAATGACAGAAGAAAATGCATATATTTTTTGGCAAAACTTTAAATATACACAGTTTAAGACTTAATAGTTTTTTTGTTTGATACTCAAAAACTAACTCGAAAACATTAACAATTTAAAGCATATAAGAACAGGTAACCAGAATAAGCAGTTAAACTTAAAAATGTGTCTGAATTTCGCTCGCATTTGTTCTAATTTGTTTGAACATGTACATATTTGACATATCAATATTTGTCAAATGCTTTGATCCCATATACATATAATCTTAGAGGGAGATTCACCATGCCGTATTAGTTAGAATGTAACCCTAAAATAAAATATTGTGAAAATATTAGCATGAAGATAAAATACCTTTGGATTATCTTGTTCATGTTCCCTTTATATGTTTGAGATTTGCTAAGTGCAGACTTAGATTATTTAATAATTGCATTACCGTCGTAGTCGTGGAGGAGACATTTAGAATTTATTCCTTTCGCCTCAGTTAAGAGGTAACAATTGTAAGTATAGCAAAATTCTTACGTTTAAGCAAACTAGCTTGGTAAGTACGTATAAAACCTGCACAGACTTTGTTTATCTATGATATCAACGTTTATTGACGTAATTAAAATCAATTTTTTCAAAGATGAATTGTACCAATAAAATAGTAAAATGATGATAGCACTTTTATAATAATAAAACTGCGTTTAATGGAATTCAGTGCGAATTTTCAGTATTCACAATACCTGAATCGTTTTATTTGAAATATTGAAATTCAATCGAATCAATCTTTACCGAAAATGCAATTTTAATTTTAAAAAATCGTTAACAAACTCGTCCATCCAGTAACCTTTAAGTGGCTTCCTGTTTTAGTGTGCTCTGAAAAAACAGTCGTCATTTCGGGAAAGTGAATTATTTTAGTTTTGAATGTATCCACGGAAACCTTAATTTTCGGATCTTTATAAATTTTAAATTGTAGTAAACCACAATTTTACTAATGTTAATTAAATAATTCATACGAAGAGCATGTTGTTTTAAGGTACAAATTTACTATTTGTATTCCGTATTGTATTACATGTACCGAACAAATTTTATTAGTAGTACAAACATTTTGCATTAAGTGACAACTCCATGAAATCCATTCTATAAGCTAGTTAAAATTAAGACTATTAATTAGAATTGGAAACCCCGGGTGGCTTCATTGTCTCTTTAAAATATGAACTTTCTTAGAAGCTCAAATTTTAAATGCTCCTATAAATTAACAACAAGTACAACTTGGAGCGTTAAAAAAGACAAAATCAAAACGATACGTCAAAATTTGATGAATTTTAAATACAATGTACAGCAAAAACTTAGTCCACGCAAGCGGCAATGTCAAAAATTGTGTTTTTGTGGAAAATTTTCTTTTTCAGTTTTCAAAATTAGTTCCCTTCATGCAACTCAAAACTTCTGGATAAAGCGGTCAATGAAGTGCAACAAATTCAGATTTTTTTTCTGAACATAAATAATTAATAATAATTAAATATGGAATAAAATGGTTTTCGGGATTCCCATTTGTACATAAAGTGGAGACCTACGATATCCGTATTTTACATGCAATCAAATGCGTAAGCAGTTTCTTGAGTTAAAAACCATATGATTTGTACAATTTAAACGGAAAGTGGTCACAAGGTTTTAACGATATTCCGAATCGCTTCACAGAGTCGCATTGAATAAATTCTGGAGTTCTTGCACCGCAAAACTTCCCAATTTCCGAGCAGCCTCCTCAGACCCCAGAAGATTCTTATCCAACGTGAAATTAAAGCGCTATTGATTATTCAATCCTCCAGTGGCAGTCACCAATCCTTTAAAATTCCCCAGAACATAAATAAACTAATAATTATAGAAGAAACAATTGGCGGATATAGTTCTAAATAAAATATTCCGATAGAACAAAACTTACCCACAGAATAAAAAGTCCCCATGGCCACAATAATATCCACCATTTCATGCTCATCGTAACTCTCCCGACCAATGGTCGTTGGGAAGTTGGTACAGCCCACGGCTATATTAAATATCCTCAGGAACAGATCCGCGAAAAATTTCCTCACCTGCATCTACAATATCGACGCCACACAAATCACCACCATGTACATCGAAGCAGCCGTCGACGTACTCAGGCTCTCAAAATTCTTCTGGATTTTCAGCATCCGGTCCACTGAGGAATAACTCTTAATTGGCCATTCCCCAAATATCATAGCCCTGCATATAAAATGCCCCAAATAATAATAATAATAATTAAACCCAAAAATTAAAACAAATAACAAAAATATTCAAAACTCACAGATGAATATTCTTCCATTCGGGATGGTTAGGTCTCGGGAGGACAAAAGCGGACACCAAGGTGTGCGGCACACTTTGACCTGATACCTCGATGGCTGTCTCAATGGCGCCAAACATCGCAGCGTACAGCACAGTCGCATAAGCAACAGCAACATTGAAATGATCCTAGATCCTCTTGACGATCTCCACATTAACACTGGAACCACTGGTGCCCACGAGCTTGACTAGTCTAGTCTAGTCTATTCTTTCGGAGGACTGTCTTTGTCTATTCAATTCTAGTCTACTCTTCGACGAATTTATTCGCACTAGTCTATTCTAGTCCTATTTATACGTTGTCCTAAAACTCCTAGTCTATTCCTAGTCAATTCCTATTCCATTCTTATTCAAGACTAAAACTAAAAAATTCCCATGAATTGCTCAAATGTAATGGACGAGGGAATGCCCTGATCCTGGTCTTGGACTCGGAAATTCATGAATAAAATGAGGAAGGTCGGGATGAGGAGATAAAATTGCAGGATCTGCCAGATAGCTTAATGAGGAGATATAATCAGGGATGGGAAGAAGGTATATGCTCGCAGTTAATCATTACAATTTGTAACAAAAAAGAGGGAGTGTTACGCGTATATCCCCGGCTCGAACGAAAGGATGAAATGCAATTGCATGTGTATATGATGAATAACGATTATGTATCGTGTAACGTACAGGCAATAACCGCAGTAATATGGAAATTTAATAAACGAATTAATTAAATATTCTTTATGAATTAATAGTACGTGAAATACGAAGGTAGGGTCTGCCCGCACTTGCTCGGTGGCGGCCTGGTAGGATATAATGAATGACCTGATGAATCCCCAAAAATGTGTAAAGAATTTTTAGAAATATTTTTGGGAGGGAGCAAAAATATTGGAAAAAAACTACAATACACTCAAGGGTTTTCCTCGGCTGATGGCTGTGCAGTAGCCAGCTTCTTTTAACCCGGTTCCGCCGAAGCGTTCGGAGGAGGGAAATGCTGGATGCCCAAGTGTTCAAAAAGCGCAAGAGTCTCCTCGTAACTTCCGGGGGAAGGGAAAATTTTCCTTGGTAAACGAATTGCCATAGCGAATTCAGGGTTTCAGGTGAGCAATCCGTCCATGAGATTTCGTAAGCTTCGGGGGGGGGGTCGAGAGTAGTGTTTCGATCGGTAACAAATAGTTGGGCTCGACTCGACTCGAAACAAAAACCCGGTTTAAATTCCACAAAATTTACATAAAATACAACATCACACAGTCCCGAAAAATGAGCATGAAACAAAGCATTTTTTTTGTAAAATCAAAATAATGCAGCAATCATTGTGTCGTTTTAATTTTCTTCAATATAATTTCAAACTTTCATTATAATTTGGTACAACCGGCCATCCCTCCGTAATGCTCTTCATTGTTCCTTCGATAAACTTGTTATATGCCAACTTTAACCATGATATTAAAAGCGGTAACTTCCATAACGTATCTCCTTGAGTAACCAAACATTTCAGTGTTAAAATGTCGGAGCCAATGAAAAAGCACGCTCGAGAGGAATGCCAGGAATACCCAAGAATTCACTCGCCATCCTTACCATAGTAGGGTACTTAGCTTCGTGCGCTAATAAAAATTAGGTATTGGTGTGTTATACGGTCATGTACAAATACTTGCTGCGTACAGAGACTGTTTTGTTTTCTTTGAGGTTTTCCACAAAAACTGCATATTTTTTTTAATCAGGGGTAGCAGGAAGGCCAATTTTTATTGTTAAAGTAACATGAATCAATAATTCCAAAATAATTTTTTAATTTCGAGTTTTGGTAGGGACCGGTAGATTTTGCAAACTCGACCCGATTTTTTCGGGTCGAAAACTTGATACCCGAAACCGACTCGAAAGCAAACGGTACGAAAAATATTAGGCTCGAACTCGACTCGAACCCGACTCGAACACGAAACCTCGAGTTTCCCGAACTCGATCAGAAACACTAGTCGAGAGAGTGTACGCCAATTTCTCGTGGAGTGCCGGCGACTGGACGACCAGTACCAATTTATGAAATTTTTTAGAGTAGCCTCCTTGGACGGTGATATTCACTTCGGGGATTAAGTTTCCCATTAGGGTGTGAAAATCGGTGGAAGACCGGTTGGGGGGCACAGGGATCGGCTCAGGTTTGGGGATTTTCTGCCACGGGGTAGCCGGATCTGAACGTTTTGAAAAGAAAATTTTGGTCCGGAACACGAGGTGTTGGAGACGGGCCAGGCGGTCCTGTAATGTGTTTATAGCCTGGTCGTTGGCTGGTACGTCCGGGCAAGTGTTCTCCGTATGAAGGTAAGTGGCATAATTAAAACAAAAGTTCACGGGAAGGTCGCGTTTTTGGAGCGTGAGGACGCGCGTCAAAGTGACGAAACGGGACCATCCGGGGTCGCCCATGTGATTGCGAAGAATGTCGAGATCCGTCAGGATTTCTGCTTTCGTATACGATGGATCGGTAGTGAGACGCACGCGGGTATCCATGATCCGGACATCAAGTCGGATATGGGAATCGGTGTCAAGCAACCGAAGGTAGAGTCCCATCCATTCCTCTCTGTAGTGTTGCAGGAGTTGGCGGGCGGGACAAATGGTAGTAAGGTGATGCTGGACCGAATGAAGTAGTTCGGAGCACTCCGAAGGGCACTGCGGATCCGCTCGCTCGAGAAAGTGCGGGTGAGTTTGAACCCGGGCGAAGATTTTACGCTTTAAGAGCGTATCGCAGAGTTTGGATGGCAGGACGGGGGTTCCCCTCTAAAGTACTTGCTGTGCCATACTAATGTAAAAATAATAGGGGTCTTAGAATTAGCCTTGATTAAGTCTAACTAAACGAAGTCTGGCTGCCGATAAGTCGCCCTGTGTGGGAGCCCCGTAGGCCTAAAATTACCGCTCCGGACAAATAGATTATAAAAATCAGACTTACATGCCGGAGAGTGTATGTTAAAGTTTAAGTACAGAGCCTAGGAGAAGAGCCCGAAGAGAACAGAATGACAGTAGTCAACTTTTGTGGAGAGAAGGACTGGAGACGTCCACGAGGTAGGTAAGATAAGGTTGGAATGATTTAGAAAATTGATCGAGGAGTCCAGGAGGGCCAGTCTTGTGAAATGGTTTTTTGAGGAGATTTCCTTTTAGGAGATTATTCAGATAGGAATATCGTTCCATGGATAAGGATATTTTGTGAGTGTCTTAGGTATTTAGGGATAAACGGTCAGGTTCTGACAACAGGTAGGATAACTTGAGTTATATTTTAAGGTTGAATTGGTAAGTTTATTTAAATCGCAAGGAACATTCTCGATTAGGCCCATTAAGTTTTTGTGGGCTCCTGTATTGACAGGCAAATTGGTGATAGCGATAGCCATAAATAGGTATTCCGGTTTAACTAAAAGTTAAATTGTGTGGAGGAATGTGGTCGTTCCTCTCCCTCTCCCCTAACTGTGAGGACGGGCCCACCGTCACGCCGTTCAGGACTCAATGTAACGAAGACATAGGTGAAGAAAGGAGAAGCCCCACCAAAGAGAAATTTCCCTAAATGAAAGGAAGGATGACGCCGCACGCTTATAGGACATGGCGGGGGTCATTAATGTGTTGCCTATACGGGAGGCTGGGGGATAGACACCAGCCATTCGTAGGATAGTATATGTGTGTGTATGCAAAAAAGAATGTAATTTAATATACGCGTATGGTATTGTGTTATGTGTATAGGTGCTATAGAGGAGTCCTATATGTGTTGAGCCTTGTGCTCTTAGGTTATGGATTTATAGTGCTAATTTTAAAATTAAAGCGACCATCTTGCGAGGAGGGGCCGACCCAGACGTGGGTTAGGTAATTTAACGAATGTAGTAACGAGGGTAAATACACAACACAGTGTGTCAGGCACTCTCGTTCGAGTTAGGTATATCTTCGGTTTTTGCCCATGCCATCTTAAGAAATGAGGATCAAGGAAATATAACCTTTATGCTTGTATGTATTTTCAGGTATAAGTAAGCATCGGGGTCGTTTTAGAACTGTTAGCCAGCGTGCTAAATTACAACACAGTCGCTCACTCGAGTCAACATCGGAGGGGACATGTGTAAGTGGTGGGTAGATACAAGGGATTAATTAATATAATAATTTAAAAAAATAAAACCTACGGATGATTCCCGATACACGGAATCAAATTTGTAGATTATTTACGGCCTGGCTGAAGCCTTTCCGGGGGCTTCCGGTTCCGATTCGGATATCTCCGATTTTCTGGAGGACGGATGTCGGAGGAGCCCGGGCTTTGCGAAAAGGATTTCGCGACGGCGGCTAAGGCTTTTCTGTGGGTACCATTGTCCACCCAAAATCCTCCGTTCCCGGATGTGCAACTAGGCCCGTAATTGCTGACTCCTGTGGCACCCTCTTTGATGGGGTTGTGCTCTTCAGTCCTGGCAATTTTAATGGGCGCGGAAGTTCCTCATGAGGGCCCTTTACGGAGACCATGTGAGTCACCGGTGGCACCGGAAAAGGTCGCGCTACCTCTGGTGGCGGTATTTCCGCCAACACCTTTGGCGCCTTTATTTTGATGGGAAGCAGGGGCCTCCCTGGGAAGTGGACCACGGGTAACACACCCATTCTGTTCGGTGGCACCGACACAGTCGATAATCTTTCGGGAACACCCGAACCTTCCCCTGGGCCGGGAAAGTGTGCGTCCCGCACATGCGGAGTACCGATTGGTCCATCCGTGGGAATTCCTGGGGAAATAAATAAAGAAATATTTGAGTTAGATTTTGTAAGGGGTAATGGAGCCAGACCTGTAGGGTACACAGTGTCTCGAGGGCTCAAGAACGGGTTGATAAGTGGGATATCTCCTATGGTGACGCGCCCGCTAATCTGGGATTCGTCAGAATTGATATGGGAAAGAAGGGAAATGTTAGAGATTGGAATTTTAGACGGAGTGCGGGAGGTCTCCTTAGGAGACCTATATAATTCCAAAACCGCATGACCCGGTCGTGAAGTAGGATCCCTAAATTCCCTAACTCTGGGAATTTCCTGAATTGACTTATTTCCTTGACCCTTAACGACCTCCGCGAAGGACGGCTGAGATACATTACAAATACTGAGGTCGGTGACCTCACTACCCGCTGTTGAGGGCGCAACCGAAGCACAGACTGTCGTGGCAGGGGGTCGTTTATGGTTTCCTAGGACGGAAGTGTCTGAGGAGGTCTCCGTGGTTGGTCTGTCTGCCACGTTTCCGTAATTTCTTTTTCTGCTTTCGCAGGGCGACGGAGTCCCTAGCGGAGTGTAAGCGGGATGGTGTCGGTTTTACCGTAGCCTCGGAGGATGATTGAAGTACGACTGTCCGAGGAGTCGGTGGCAGCCGATACAGTGAGTAGTCCATCCGAGGCGGGGTCAAAGGTGGTTGACCTGCGGGAGTGAAGATTAAAGGGTGATTAATTATTTCCATAGGTCTCGATCTTCGCACGGGACTTTTGTCCTCGGCTGGGGTAATCGGAGATTCCTGTAAGGAAGAGAGGTCATGGACATTATTAGTGTGGTGTTCTGATTGTGATTTAGAAAGGTTATTCGTAGATGAGTGAAATACTCTAGAGGGTATGATCTCGGAGGATTCGAGATGCGCTGACAGTCCATGTGAGGCCGTAAACATTTCGGAGCTCACGTGAGTCTCCAGAATGTTCAAAGACATGTCCGGTGAGTATGTCGGAGGCGATCTCCGTGAATTTCCAGGTGAGGTAAATTCAAAGGGCTGAAGACACAGATGGGACGGGGGTAACCTGCTTGAGCTGTTAAAGAACGACCTCACAAGCATTTGGGCCTGTGGGGTTGATCTTATAGTCGATGCTCGCAGGAAAGGGGTAGCCGTTCGTAGAGTTAGTGGGAGTGGGACCCGGTTGGTTTGGGTCAGCGAAGTAAAGTTGTTCGGCACTCCGGTTAAAACCGGAGGGATGTATTGTGCCAGCTTGAAGCTAATTCTGCCGCGGGTCACTGACCGCACAGGATTCTTTGTTGCCGTGGCGCCGGGAAATGGTGGCGCCAAAATGTTTTGGCAACAAGTCGCCGAGACAGTTGGGGAGCGATAGGACGTCGTCTTAGTCGGAGGAGACAGGGTCTTAACTTTAGGAAGAGATCGCGAGAGATCTTATAGGAGAGTTTGGCGGTAAGGGCGGAGGCAGTTCCGGGCCACTGTTCGTGTTACAGTTATTTACATGGAGTAGCTCGTCTGTCAACCGTGGAGTACTGGTAGGACTAGGGATTGGAGTTCCCTTAGGCCACCCAACGTCAGCATGATGAGGCTGCGGGTTGAGTGTAGCCGTTGGAGGTGAGGTGTCCACCTGCGGAAAAGTATTAGACGGCCCTCCGAGCATATTATAAAAATTAGTGATGTTGTATAAAGTGGTAGAATTACCTGTAAGGATGGGTACGGAACTGATAGTAGGAGGGGTCACAACAGGGTGACCGTTCGGAGGGAACTGATCCTGGCGGCAGAAATTCCCACGTTGGTTAGGGGTGCCACCATTGTTGTTATTTGTAGGTTGTCGGCCGGTCATCGGCATTGTTGACTGCTGTTGTTGCGCTTGAGGCTGTAAAGATAAAGTATTAGTGACCACGTTATTAGGTGTTGGAGGACTGACCTCAGTAAGGCCTGGTTTCCCGGCGTTGACCACGGCAGTCAGACGTTGGGTGTTACCCGCTGTGACATCCCGCAGCATTGTCCTGGACTGAGACATAATGTGGTTCTGGCAACCGCAGTAGTCGCAGGTGACCACCGTCATCGCACGGACGGTTACATGTCCTAATTGAGGGGCCTGTTCTACAGATGACTGGGTAGGGATGGTCCGGATTCCGGGGCTGAGTTCCGGGTCCTTAAGGAGTCCCTTAAGGTTCTTCGCCAAATCCCGGAGGTTCATTGATGGAGTGATGGCCAGGGATTCCATTCGGAGGGGAAGTTTCCCGCGAGCCTTCTCTACGATGTCCTCTTCTTCCATGAGAGGATCGAGGTTCCAGCATATTTTCTGGAGGCCAGCGACGAAGAAGTGTGGACTCATACCGGGCCGGTACCTGTAGGCATCTAGATCTGCCTGTTGTTCGGCTTTCAACCGGGCATGTTTGAAGCCGTCCTTTACTTCCGCGCACACATACTCCCAAATCTCTCGGGAGGTCTTCGTCTTCCTGTCCAGGAACATCCGGATCCTGGGGAAGATGGATTGGAACCACTCTTTTACGTCCTTGTCTGGAGAATCCAGAAAGAGTCGGGAGAGGTTCCGGATGACCATGTCATGGGTCACGAAAAGGTCCGAGGAGAAATGATTAACAGCATCAATGAAGGATGCCGGGTTCTCGTGGCTGGAGTACTGGCGTACTTCCAGCCGGAATTTGTCTAGGCGCCGATATTTTTCATCGGACTCCTTCGATCCGAGGAGCCGATCCTTTTTTTCTTCATCGGTCTCATTATGGTCCGTCATGATGAGATGAGCAAGCAGGTAATTCCCAGTGTGGTCTTGGAGTGCTATGTTACTCGTACATGAATGATGGAAGGTCCGCGTGGCTTCCGAGAACTCTTATAGTGTTAATTGAGAAAAGAGAGAAAAACTTGGAAAAAGAGAGGATTGGAGAGGAGGAAAATCTCGCACTTCCACCAAATGAGAGTCACCGTTTTCGGTGACTAACGAACTTAACCTAAATATTAACAGTTAACTAATTGGGGATGTAATTTGAAGTCGGGAAATGCCGAAATAAATAGGAGCGTGCTCCCGTGCGACTACTCTGCTTCATTTCCTGATAACGACTTACTTTTATTAACGTTAGGCTGTCGCCAGAAAACGTGAGCCGGGGCTCATACACATATTACTATAAGTGAGGGGAGCCAACCCTCACAATATCCTCTCCAAAAAGAGCAGCATGTTTTCCATTCCAAACAAGGCACTCAACGCTACTGAATTTAATATCAAGGTATCGTGGACAAAGAGTAGTACGTAAGACCAAGGAGTTTGCCAAGATTCCGGCAGTAAATGGTAAACAAGTTGTTTTGTGCAGATACAAGGTATCCATACCACAATTATATTCATAAAAAGAAAGCCAGTTGGTAAAATCAGGATGGCAACTAGTTCTTTCCCAGAATATTGCTTCCAATGTTTTCGTTGTGTTGACTTTATGGCAAACTTTTTCAAGAATGTTGAAACACATTTAAAAGTCATCATAAAATATTTGGCTTAAAAGATCAGAAAATGCTTAGCGAGCACACTGAAAGTAACCCTGAAAGACAATTACTCAAAGCTTCTGAGCAAAATGAAATGAAAATTAACCTTGAAAGACAATTACTCAATGCTTCTGAACAAAATGAAATGAAAATTAACCCTAAAAGACAATTACTCAAGGCTTCTGAGAAAACTGAAATGAAAATGATCGACACGCATTTGTAGTAACAGCATCGACGCTACAGATACAAAATTACACTTACTCACAGCTACCCACCAGACTACCTAGTCAAGTATAGTCTATTCTTTAAAGCCCAGAGCCGCTAGTCAAGTCAAGTCAGCTGTTTGTTTAAGTAGCAACAGTCTAGTCTAGTCCTAGTCTTGATTTTGCTGGTTCTCTAGTTTAGTCTAGTCTATTCCCCTAGTCACATTGTGTTTTTTATAAAAATTCCTCCATTTTAATTAGCAACATGTAAAAACTTGTTTTAAAAAACTTTACCGTGAAATATAACATCTCGTTGAGTTTAAAAATTACAGATTTTAGCAATTACTACATGTAACTTACTCATGTTTATTTTAACCTAACACATGGTTTAGCGAACAATATCATGTTTTGATCCTTCAAACCGAAATCTTATACTTAAGCATACTACAAACGTCCCTGACGATGAGTGTTTCGTGTACACTAGTACATTGGAATTTTGCGCTGGTTCTTCTCGCGATTTTCAGTACATGAGGGAGCCTCAAGTAGTTGTGACTTGACTAGCTTTTCCATGACGTCGTGGTCAAGTCTAGTCAAGTCCTGTGTTTTCACAAGTTGTGTTAGTCTCAAATGTTAACACCATACGTAGCCTTGTCTAGTCTATTCTGTTACATGCATTTTGACTCCTAGTCTAGTCAAGTCTAGACTTTCTTAGTCAAGTCTGACTAGACTAGGATGACCCGCCCAGGATCTCCACGCCCAAACCCATGTACAAATTTGCGGCAGTGTCGTAAGGAAGCCTCAGGCACAACTTGATCTTCTTACACAGCGGCATCCATCGAGTATCCCCCAATTTAATGTCCGGGAATTTCAACGGAGTCCTCGTCAAAAGTCGCAATTCCTCCGCCAAACGGTACGCATCCCCCAGAACATGGTCGAATCGACCCAGAATTATCGTATGCAATTTCCCAGGCTCAGACTTTGGATTCTTCAGATAATTATGGACGATCAGACACTCCCACGGACTCCGGCTTCGGTCCCCAGGGGCCCTCAAACGTTGACTCGTAACCCTGTTCAAATCTGCGGGTGCAAGGATTTGGAAGGGCCAAAATCCCTTTGTAATCGTATTTCCGAACGTGGTTTTTTATATCAAAATTTTTATCCGTGGTCCAAAACGCATAACCCATGAAGCTTGTCCAGTTTCTTTTGAAGCCTTGATGGTCGTATTTCCCGCTTTTCTGGAAAAGTACACCTCTGGACTCGTAGCATCTCTGAATGTACTCAATGGGTATGGTCCCTTCAAAAATCCCGCAAGTTACGACGTTCAGGTCCGCGTGGCTCGAGAATTGTTTGGCTAACATTGTGTGGATATTTGGAACGAAGCAGTCCAGGTCTGGGCGGGAGAGGGATAAAAACCAGACGATTGCCTTTAAGGGATAGAACACAAGAAATACGAGGATTATGAGGGGTACTACGATCAGATATAATATAAACATTAAAATTAAAATTTGGATCTCCTTGCTAATCTTTTGTAAGGGTCTCATTTTGAATCTAATTATTTTCACAGGGATTTATTTTTATTTATGGATTCTTCCAAATTTTAATGGGGTTCAAAAATAAAACACAATTGACCGAATATGCATGGACTAAATTCTACACCAGAAAATATTTTGTGGAATGTACAGACGGTTGTCTGCAATTCTTAATGACGACAGTCTGGTCCAGCGTTTTTATTTGATTATCAGACATGGATTGAGTGTTATGAATATTTCTGCTACTGAGATTACTCATTAATTCTGGGTAAATTCTGTATGACCTATTTCAGAATCGGTTATACCGAAGCTTTGGTAAACTCCAATGGAGCGTCAACCTATCCCAATCAGCTATATTACATAGATTACAACGAATTCTGTAAGCACACACTCCCCCTAGACTGTCCCTATTTGCAAGATTTGTCAATTTACGAGTCTCTAACTTCTTGCTACAAAAACAAAACAATGAATGGAAGGAACTTCTTTTCTTGGTCAGCTGATGAGATAAAGAAAAATATTTCCACAATTTGTCAATTGTTTCCTGTGACAGGAGAGGAATCATTTAGTGTTATAAAAGCAACTAAAACTTTTTTAAGAGGACTTTATTCAAACACTATTGCGGGACTTATGTTCTAAGTCAAAGGTAGAATTTCATACTTATTGTTTTCAAACAAATTTCATCTCGACCAGCGCTCTCTCGGAAGGTTTTCAATTTTACCATGTTGACTATGAGAACGACTTCAATTTCAGTACCCCTGATGGCATCTATCAAGTCACAAATACAGTCAAAGACTACTTGACACCGTTTGGAGCTGCTGTGCGATGGAGCTTGCTGGTTACTTTTATTGTGATCGCACTGATAGTCACTGGTCTGACAATTAAATATGAAATGTTTTCCTTCGAACTGCTAACGTTTCTTCTACATTTTCGGTATTCTTCTGGAACAAGGAACCAATTTACCAGCTTTTACGTCAGCAAAATCGGAATTGGTTAGAGCTGGGAAAATTTTATTGTTGTTCTTCATTCCATCTGCGATGATTTTAGGAATATTGTACAAAGGCTTCCTCAAATCGGACTTCTCAATCCCAGTGCCCTATAAAACTAGGCGGAAATGATTTAAAACAACTAATCGATGATGACTTTGAGGCAAAGCTGGGCAAAGTATTCGCATACTTTAAATCCTACATATTTTTAGGTTCTTACATACAACCTACATTTTAGCCTACATAAATCACACGAGAGAGTTTACCCTACATACAACCTACCTACATCCCTCCCGAGATTTGTCACTACCTACAGCCAACATACCTCTTTGTCTTAATTGATTCATACCTGAGTAACTAAAATGAAATTATGCAACCATTCATTCTAACTTCTGCAAACGAATTCAAATCGTTAGCACTCCAGCAAGTAAACAAAAGTAACAAAACTTATGTACTTATATATGTGAAAGAAAGTGCAGATGGGGCTTTTATTCATTTAGATTCGTGTAGATAGGGCTACATTTTCATGCTTAAGTACCTACGTGTTTTTATGTAGGTACGTACTGATTATTCCCAGCATACATAAATTGCATATTTTTTTCCCTCTAAATATAAAGCCTACATACAAATGCCTACAAAATGTGAAAATTTGAACATCTTTGGAACTGGAATCACTTTCAAATAAATAAGAGTATCAAAGTCCTTGGGACCAAAATTGTCCACAACTTTTGGAGCAATGATGTTTGTTGAAAACGTCAAAAGGTTTCTATGTCTCAAGTACTGGGGATGAGAATAATTATAATTTGGTACAGAAAAGAATGATGTACTCTTAACATCAGGGATTTACTGGTTCTGGGAAACGTGGGAACAGATCCGAAATGGTAATTTCGGATTTAGTTCCAAATCACTGGTTGGTCCAGCGAAGGTTTTAGTAATGACAGATTTTGACCAAGTTTTTATTGCGTGGATCATTTTACTGACAATCGATTCTCTTGCGTTTGCAATTGAACTCAATATAGGATTAGTTTCTTATTGTAAGAAATGAAAATGTCGAATGATTTGAAGGTTTAACTTGGAGTTTCTTAGTGGGAGCCTCGCCATACCGTAGTTGTTAAAATGCAAGTCTAAAAATAAAATTACTTTAAAATATGAATATGAAGATAAAATATTTTTGGATTATCTTATAGTGTCGACTTAGATTTTTTTAAAATCTTTTACCGTAGTGGTCGTGGGACATTCATTCAGAATTCGCTACTTCAGCCTCAGTTAAGAGACAACAATTTAGACTATAGCAAAATTCATTAATTTCGTACTTACTCATTACTTATTTAAACATCATATATATTTGAAATTATTTACTCATTACTTACTCATACTCGCGAAAGTGAGTAAGTACGAGTAAGTACAATACTCACTTACTCACTTTATGAAAACTTCGAGTAATGAATAAAATTGAGAACACTGCTTTTAGTAGTAATAAGCACTGGCGCGCAACTCACCTTTCGGTAACTCATTCATAGGATAATTTTGCGGTAATTTTTGTCAAGCCCGTTTCTTCATGAGTGGTAGATATCACAAGTTGTTAACGCCTCACTTCAAATATAATTGGGATAGCTTTTATTTCACACATAAATGTTAACGCCTTATCACAAATCACACTAAGAACTAAATTGTTCATTGCTGGAGTTTGTCTTTTAAGAAGAATAGTGTAGGATAACGATTATAATTTTTAAATGTCGTTTGACAACTTCTGCCGTAAAATGAAATAGGCGATTTTTGTCTCGAATCTAGAACAAAGTGATGGTTTACAAATCTCATTATTTATGGTTTAATGTTTTAATGTGCCACGTTTTGAGCAGTGCACACTTGTCCGTAATGAACGTAATTTGCTCATCGCTACCGTTTGTTTTACACCGTCAATAATAAAGCGAATTATTAAGTAAGTTTTGACTAGTTCCGTCGTAAAATGCAACGATCTTAGCAATCGCCCATAAACCCAAGAACACCTGAAACTAATAATAATGAAATATTTGTATTTACAAGAATTCGGAAAAAAATATAAAGCTTTCCACTTCAATCAAATAATAATATTTTGTACACTCATATTTCCCACATCTCCCACAACTAGCCAACCAGTTTCGGACGCTGTCAAAGTCACAACCATCGACTTGCAAGATTTACTCCCATCTTTAAAAAATTGCTTCATTCGAGTTTTTGCGGTAAATTTTACTTTTGATTACTCCACACTGACTGTTCCGTTTGTTCTGACAAATGTCGTAAACTACTACAGCAAGTGTGGAAACGAGTGTGAACCAGAATATGGAAAGCCCGACACCCGATTAGAAAGAACTCTAGTGTTAAAGTTGTCCTCAATTAAATGCTTCACTGGTGTGATTTTAGTAGACTTGAAAATTCGTCGTTTCATTCAAGCAAAACGATATTTAGAGCCTTTAAGAATCATTTTGATGAATGAGTATGGCCTAAGGTACTTACGGAATAACGGGAAGGAAGCAGTGGAAGATAAATTACTGAGGATTTCACCGCGTACATATTTCGTTTATACGAGTCAAGAGTTCTCTTTAGAGCTTCATTTAGACCTTTTTCTAGTTGAAGCTCTAACATTCAATAAAGACTTATTTACATATTTCAGAATTGTTTACACCGAAGCTTTGGTAAACTCCAAAGGAGCGTCAAGCTATCCCAATCAGCTGTATTATATAAATAACAATGAATTCTGTAAGCACACACTCGCCCTAGACTGTCCCTATTTGCAAGATTTGTCAATTTACGAGTCTCTAACTTCTTGCTACAAAAACAAAACAATGAATGGAAGGAACTTTCATCCTTGGTCAGTTGATGAGATGAAGAAAAATATTTCCACAATTTGTCAATTGTATTTTGCGACAGGAGAGGAATCATTTAGTGTTATAAAAGCAACTATGACTTTTTTAAGGGAGGACTTTAATCAAACACTTATGCGAGAATTGTGCTCTAAGTCAAAGAAATCCCTCAGTACTCATTATTGTTTTCAAACACATTTCATCTCGACCAGCGCTTTCTCGGAAGGATTTCAATTTTACCAGGTTGGCTATGAGAATGATTTCAATTTCATTACCTCCGATGGCATCTATCAAGTCACAAATACAGTCAAAGACTACTTGACACCGTTTGGAGCTGCTGTGCGATGGAGCTTGCTGGTTACTTTTATTGTGATCGTACTGATAGTTACTGGTCTGACAATTAAATATAAGATATTTTCCCTCGAACTGCTAAACAGTCTCTTCTACATTTTGGGTATTCTTCTGGAGCAAGGAACCAATTTAACAGCTTTTACATCAGCAAAGTCCGGATTGGTCAGATTTGGTAAAATTGTACTGTTCGTTTTCATTCCATCTGCAATGATTTTGGGGACATTTTACAAAAGTTTCCTCAAATCGGACTTCTCGATACCAGTACCCTATAAAACTAGTTGGAATGATTTAAAACAACTAGTCGATGCTGACTTTGAGGTGTTCGTGCCAATGGAGAATTGCAAAGTGAAGTTAAACTTGCCAAGCTTTCAAATAAGCAAGAGTATCAAATTTTGCAAACCTGGACACCCGGATTTTTGGGAAGCCATAATGTGTCAAGAGCACCTTAACAAACAGAAATACACTTCGTTTCTGGAAGCAGTGACGCTGTTTGATACAGATTTGGTGGCTTTTGAAAGTGGAGACACCCCAAAATATTACTTCACAATTCTTGATCTCGGGAGTCAAACCACTTACGTTTGCTTGGAACACTTTCCTGAATTCGTGAGAACAAATTTAAGCAAGCCAAAAACAGCGTTTTTGGTTTTGAGGTCAGAGTTTGATTATTATTGGAGGTTAATTCAGGAAATACAAGTCATTGGGACCAAATTTGCCCACAACTTTGGTAGCAATGATAGTTTGCTGAAAAAGCCAAAAGGATTTTACATTTTGGGTACTGGGGATGAGAATTATAATTGGGTGCACAAAAGAATGAATTTACTCTTAACCTCAGGGATTTACTGGTTTTGGGAAAAGTGGGAACAGATCCGGAGTGGTAATTTCGCAACTCCTCCGAAATCTTCGGTTGTACCAGCCAAGGCTTTAGTAATGACAGATTTTGAGCTAGCTTTCATTGTACTTATCATTTTACTGACAATCAGTTGTCTTGCATTTGCAATTGAAGCCAATCTAGGTTTGGTTGCTTATTATAAGAAACGAAAATGTAGGATTTGAACCTGTAATTGGGAACTGACGGTTTCGTGCAAACACTTATTATAACCTTTATTCCGCATCAACTCCAGGAAATTAGATTTTGCAAATGGGCCCTAGCTAGATTTGAGAGTTTAAAACAAACTAGTTTTTATTCAAGTAATTACTTGCAGAATCCGTCAAGAATAATAATAATTATTCTTATAATATTATACACCTACATATTACGCAAATTCACTAGTGGTCTGTGTTCACTGTACAGCGTACGAAGAAACGATTGCCCACGCTTTAGCTAACATAAGGGGCATCAGCGTAAATCCTAAATAATTCCCCAATGATCTAGCTAAACTTTCGTTACACATTTTAATTGGTTTAATTCGGCTTCTCGATCACCTTGGAAACAGGTAGTCGAAAATGGAGTTACTGATGTTTAGTTTTCGAACGTTCTCTTATCCTAATTAATTTGCTGGTTCTAGCAAAAGCAGGAGCTGATCCAGAATAGTAATTTCATATTTTCTCAAAACCATTGTTTGGACCAGCGAAGGTTTTAATAATGACATATTTTGAGCTTGTTTTTATTGGATGGATCATTTTCTAATTGTAAATAGCATGCACATTAGTGTTTTCTTTAGAAGTTCTTAGATTACGTGCTTAGAGATTCTACGATTAGGCGTTCAATTTAATTGACGATAATGCATTTGAATTGTAATTTAATATTGATAATTGAAACTTTCATTTATTTCAGCTGCCGTCTTGCCTAATAATTGAATGTATTTATGATTATGCTTACTATATATGTACATGTAGGATATTTATCAATTACAGGCAAGTGTTACAAAATCCAGCCCATTTATTTAATTATGGAACTTCATAAGCTAATTGACATAATAATAATGCATTAGGAAAACAAATATTCTCTAAATATATTGAGTGGATCGTCAAACACTGATGACATGCTGGTTAATCGTCCGGTTGATCAGAGCGTAACATTTACTTCGTATTTCATATTATGGGGTTTTATCCTCATAACAAATATTTCAATGATTTATAGCGGGAGGTATTATTGTGTGAATCGTAGTATAATTCCTTAACCTGACTGTAAGTACTATTTTCTCCTGAGCGCCTACGTCTTGTTTTTGGTCTCCTTTGAAACAGGACCAAAACAGTTTCTATATTTTCTCGGGTAAAGGCGAACGCTTGGTGCGCTGATCTAATCTGAGAGTTCCTTAAATTATGCTGTTCACGGAAGGGTCATTAAATGGGAGTTTAATTAAGACATTATGTAGAAAGGCATAATTGAGAATCATTTTGCCTTTATTTTTATTCCCATGTTCTCCAAAGACCTATCTTTATGAAGTTATTTATAATAATTGTTTCACCTATACCTTTATTATAAATTCTAAGATAACATGTGTTGATTCTAATTTCATTGTATAAATTTGGTTATAATTACTTGAAAGTTCAAGACCGTGGTAAAGTTCTAGTCACATTCAAGTCAAGTTCGAAGTTGACCCGAAATCCGCGTGTGTAATCTTATGGTCAAGTAATTCGAAAACAGCAAGTACAATAATTGGAATATAGTTCAACAAGTATACATTTACGATGTTAAGAATAGGTGGGCCTTCCTGGGATGCTACAGGAGAATATAACGTTGTAAGCCAAAGAGGGATTCTAGGAGTTGATTGTGAAAACGTATTTCATTTAAATCGAGAGTGCCGTAGATAATCTAGGGTTGGGTGCTTAATGTAAGAGAGGAAAACATCGGCTCATTTGAACGTTTAATTGGGAAATGGTAGCTTTGTGGATTTGTTTTCCATTATCCTCTCTTCTGAGTTGAAACAGTTTATGGTAAGAATCAAACATTCGCGCGCTCTAGATGTATCGAGTATCGACAATCATAATACTATGCAGCTGCAGCTAGCTATTGCATACATCTATTTGCTGCCTTCCCTATTTACATTTGCCTTTCTGAGCCAGCAAATGCTGACTGTGCAGTGCTCGTATCCTTTATCCTTTATTATTATTGAGTACTTCAGTTGATTTAAACCTTCGCGCGTTTGTAGTACAATTCAAACCTTCGCGGCTTATTTCACGAATTCAAACCTTCCCGGCTTTCACTATATAGCAAGCCGGTATGTACTATATTATTTCACTATATAGCCAAGCAAGTCGCTGGTATACACAACAAGCCGAGAAGCACAGCGGGCTGAAAGCTGAGACTCTGTCGCAGAGGAGAGCTTTAGTAGAGCTATACCAACTGCTTGCAGCATACTGGAAGCTCGCAATATTACGCCATTTTAGATTATCACTTAACAGCGCTAACCATAATTATTAAAAAAATTAGACATAAATCATCAAATTTGGATTAAATTAAGACTGGTAGTGATAAAAACTACGTTCGGTTACAATACTGAATAATTTGATAAAAGGAGAATTTTAATGACTGAACTTAGTTCACATTAGTGTGGGATTCTTATTAGGAAGAATAATTACAAGCCTTAGCATCCAGAGTTTCGATCTTTATATCCCTAAAAATATCATTAGGATGTAAGGATTGATTTGTAGGAACCATGGACTTTAGTAACTATAGCAAGTTAAATGTGTTGCGCTAATATGAAATCCTTTCATTTTTCCTATTTTAAATAATCAGCGCGTCCAGTGTCTGAGGCTTCAGTTACAATACATCTACGGATCTACGTACAAATTATAATAACACAAAAAATCATATTTGATCAGCGCGTTGTGCTGATCCACTAAGGGGTGAAGCACCATACAGGGATGCAACAAACAGCAAGGTTTAATAACGACGTTGGTATTAAATTGATCAAGCGATTAGTTAACTTCCACGTGTATAGCCAAATATTGAGTTTGGGAGAAAACTTTAGTGGGCCGAAAGCTGTTGTCCCACAATAGTTTGATGATGAATTGCCAACTACCTGTATGAAACGAATTGATAGTCTTACAGTTAATACTTCGTCTTATATGAGATTACTTTGCCTGGCGAAGCGGGATATCAATATTAAGCCTTCTCGACAGACCTTGTTACGAGATCTATTGCCATTTACACTTTTATTATTTACGCTATTTATTTACACAAGTAATTGCTCCTGTGCGAAGCACGGGGCCTTTACCAGTTTTGGAGAAACTCCACGAAGCTGGATTTTTCAAATGAGCCCGGGCTAGATTCGTTAGGTTAAGAACAACCATACATACGAGTCGAAGTATTTTGCAGATTTCGTGAAGAATAATAATTATTCTTTACGATATTAGTTTTACAATTATTGTAGAATTTCTCATTTGCAGTTCGAATTTCATTATTTTTAATTTACTTTTCCGTCTTTATTTGTTTCAGTTTTCTCTTGTTTGAATTATTAACTTGTGTTTCGTTTGCATTTATTCTAGATTGTTTGAACATAACAACATGAACACTTTTGGCATATCAACATGTTTGTCAAATGCTCTGATCCTATATGTATATAATCTTAGAGGTAGCTTCACCAAACCGTAGTAGTTACAATGTAACCCTAAAATAAATAATTTGAAAATATTAGTATGAAGACAAAATAACTTTGGATCATCTTCTCAATGTTCCGTTTATATGTATATTTGGGTCATGTTAAGTGTAGATTTAGATTATTTAATAATTGCATTACCGGCTTAGTCGTGGAGCAGACATTTAGAATTTATTCCTTTCACCTCAGTAAGAGAGGTACAATTAATAATATAATAAAATTCATTCCTTTGAGTAACCTAGCTCGGTCGGTAAGTAGGTGTAAAATCTGTACACATTTTGTGATTAATTACGTGATTAAAATGAATGTTTTGAGTAGTGAATTTTAATAGAATTTTACTTTTAATTTTTTACTTTTCAAATAGAATTTTATTATCATGGGCGCAGTCATAATTTAATTGCGTTTAGTGGAAGGGAATGCAAATTTTGGGTATTCACAATTCCTGTCATTTTGCTTGAAATATTGAAATTCAAACAAATCAATCTTTTCCGAATATGTAGTTTGAATTTTTTTAAAATCGTTAGCAAACTCTTTCATTAAGTAAGCTTTAACTGGCTTTCTGTTTTAGTGCGCTTTGAAAAGAGAGTCGTCATTTCGGGAAAATGAATTATTTGAATTTTGAATATTTCCGCGAAAACCCTTAATTTTCACATCAATTTAAAGAACTGAACTAAATCGTAAATCCAGTTTGTTCTTGATTGTGAGAAATCGCATGAGAGCGGAAATTGAGGTGTTTTCGGAGTGATGACAACGAGGTCACCGGGAGTTCCTCAAATAGCATTCAAAACAGGGGCTTCCGGATTGTTTGAACTGCAAAACCTGTGAAGTCCATATGCTGAACATAATGCTACTTCGAAAATTAATCTATAGTAACGCCCTGTAGTTTTACAAAAATAATTCAAGTTTTCCTGTCCAAGAGTTTTAACTATCAGCTTCCATAAAATTTAATTTGAAGTAAACCACAATTTATACTAAAATTGGTCCCGTACGAAGAGCATATTTGAAGATACAAATTTGCTAATTTTATTATATTACATGTACCGAACAAATTTTATTACTAAAACTGAATTCATTTTGCTTTAAGTGACGGCTCCATGAAATACATTTTTTACCTTCAAGTTAAGCTTAAGACTTTCCCTTCGAATTGGAAACCCTTTTTGTCTTTTTACAACATGAACCTTCTTAGAAGCTCAAATTTTAAATGCTCCAATAAATCAACAATACAACTTGGAGCGTTACATGCCGGAAATCATATGCATCTTTCACAGAAAAAAGTTATATGATACGTCAAAATTTGATGAAATTTAAACAAAATGTACCGTAAAAGCTTAGTCCACGGAAGCGGCAATGTGAAAACATATTCGATTCGTCTTTTTATAAAAAGTTTCTTCCACAATTTTCAAAATTGGTTCCATTCTTGTAGCTCAAAAAACTTATGGAAAAAGCGGCTAATGAAGTGGAACAAATTTAGATTTTTTTCGAACAAACCCTTTCATGTGCTAAAGGGTGGATAAAATGGTTTTAGGGCATCCCGTTTGCGGGTGTGGAAAAAGTTCCAAATGGTCAACGATCCTGACAACAGTAAATGGTCAACTAACCCGCCGGGGTAAGATGGCCAACAACCCGCCAAAATTTTTTGCCAACTACCTGGGTATCGAAAAAATATTTTGCCCAAGTAAAAGAAAGTTTTGGTCAACTACCTGGGTAGCGAATTGTTTTTTGTCCAACTACCAAAAATGTTTTCACAACTACCTAGGTAGCGAAAATTTTTTTTGGACAACTACCAAAAATGTTTGGTCAAGTACCTGGGTAACCAACACAATTGGGCCAACTATCTGGGTAGTATGAAAATGTTTTGCCCAACTGACAATAATTTTTGGTCAACTACGTGGGTAACCAAAAATATTTGGTCAACTACCTGCGTAACCAAAACAGTTTGGCCAACTACCTGGGATGACCTTTTTTTGCCCAACTAACAATAATTTTTGGTCAACTACCTGGGTAACCAAACAATTTTTGGTCAATTACCTTGGTAGCGAAAAAAAAATTCAGTCACCTACCTGGTTATCGAAAACAAAATTTGCTCAACTATCAAAAACATTTTGTCAACTACCTGGGTATCGAAAAACCAATTTGCCCAACTACGAAAACAATTTTGGCCAACTACCTGGGTATCGAAAAACCAATTTGCCCAACTACGAAACCAATTTTGGCCAACTACCTGTGTAGCGAAAAAAACTTTGGTCAACTACCTGGGTATCAAAATTCTTTTTGTCCAACTACCAAAATTTTTTGGCCAACTACCTGGGTAGCGAAAAATTTGGTCAAATAACCTGCCAGTGTTTTTCAAAATGGCCAACTATCCCGCCGTTCAATGTTGCCCAACTACTTTGGCCCATTTTGTCAACGATCCCGGATCGCAGGATCGGGAACGTTTTCCACACCCGCCCGTTTGTACTTAAAGTGAAGACTTATGAGGTCTGTATTTTACATAGAATCAATTGTGTAAACAGTTAAAAATCATCTTTGCATCAATTAAACGGAAAGAGGTCACATGTTTTTCAATGAAATTACGAATCACTTCACAGAGTAGCATTAAATAAATTCTGGAATTCTTGCACAACAAAACTTCCCTATTTCCGAGCAGCCTCCTCAGACCCCAGAAGATTCTTATCCAACGTGAAATTAACGCGCTGTTGATTATTCAATCCTCCAGTGGCAGTCACCAATCCTTTAAAATTCCCCAGAGCATAAATAAACTAATTATGGAAGAAATAATTTGCGAAGATCGTTCTAAATCAAATATTTCGATAGAACAAAACTCACTTAAAGAATATAAAGTCCCCAATTGCCACAATAATATGCACCATTTCATGCTCATCGTAACTCTCCCAACCGATGGTCGTTGGGAAGTTGGTACAACCCACGGATATATTAAATATCCTTAAGAAAAGATCCGCGCAAAATTTCCTCACCCGCATCGGCAACATCGACGCCGCACGAATCACCACCAGGTACATCGCAGCCGCCGTCAAAGTACTCAGGCTCTCGAAATTCTTCTGGATTTTCAGCATCCGGTCCACTGAGGAATAGCTCTTGATTGGCCATTCCGCAAATATCATAGCCCTGTGAAACGATTGGTTTATGAGTCTTTATTTATTATTTGTACTTTTAATTATGGATCTTAATGATCCGCTTCTTTCTTCTATTAATCAGGGTGTAGTTTTAATTAAGCACTCTGCTTTAGCCATGAGAGGCTGACTCCGAGGAGTCCTACGGTGGGAGAGAACTCATCTCCAATCTCTTTCTTAACTGTAATTATTCTTTCTAAAATAATCCCAAAACACTTCACACTTGTCTTTCAGTTTTAATGTCCATTCTGGACTTTTATTCACTATTAATTAGTTAGTTAGTTTAGCTTTATTAAATCATACACGAGTGTCAAAAGGCATCAATACAAGTATTGGTTTTCATCCTGGACACTCAAAGGTCATAATCACAACAGAAACAAGTCAGAGAAAGAGCCGAATCATGATCAAAGATAAGTTGTATACAACTAATATTTAAGTATTGTCTCTACGAGCTGTCAATATTGAATAATTTAAAGACTTTAAAAAATTACCATAATTTACATCAGGAAATCGTAATACATTAGGTAATTCATTCCAATACTTCACACAATTATACAGAATATTCTTTTCACCAATTTTGCATTTCACAAGTGGATGAAAAATTGTTATAGACAGGGCCGAACGCAATTTAGATGTAGTACGTTTAACAAGAATGGAGGAATTTATATAAGGTACCTTATGTCCAAAGTGCACCACCTCGAACATGAACTTTGCACTATAATATTTAACACGCTCAGGTAAAGTAAGCATATTGAAACATTCGTAAACACACGGCAATGATACAGGTTGTTTAGGTATTGCGTTAGAGTGAAACAAAGGGAGAAATTTATCAAGTTTCCTCTGTATCATATCCAATTCAGTTTTACAAACACAACTCCATACTAGTAAACAATAGTCAATGTGAGAGAGTATATACGCATTAACCAAAAGAGACTTTACATGCAGAGTCAAATATCTCCTCACCCGAAGCAACGCTCCCATGGCTTTTGTGATTTTAACCAAAACAAACCTGCAATGCTCATTGAATTTTAGCTTTTCATCCAAAACGACACCCAAGTACCTAAAATTCCACACTCGCTCAATTTCATTACCATTCACATACAATTTCAGTTCGGTATCAACAGAGTTGGACTTATGTATTATCATATATTTAGTCTTTGTAGAATTAATAGTCAAAGAATTATTCAACATCCATACATTTAGCCTATTTAACATGGACTGAGCAGAGCTGAATAAAGTATCTAGGCATGTATTGTACATATATAATACCAAATCATCAGCGTAAGATACATACCCAATGTCTACGGCTGTACCAACGTCAGAGAAAAACATTATAAACAATAATGGGCCCAGAACCGATCCCTGCGGGACACCATTTACATCCTCATAATATCTTGAAAGCTTACCGTTCATGTAAATCTGAAAATTCCTATTGTGTAAATAGTCAGCTAATACATGCAAAGTGCATGTATTAAGTTTGAAATTTTGTTTGACTTTACTCAAAAGCAATTTACGAGACACGGAGTTGAAGGCTTTTCTCAGATCTATGAACACGGCAATCACTTTAACCAATGGAGTGCACAATAAACTACATATAGAGTGAACAAATGTATATACTGCTGTAAAGCAAGACCGATACTTCCGAAACCCATGCTGACAATCATCCAAGTCATTTGCGCATTGAGATAAGATGCGAGCACAAATTATCTTTTCAAAGATTTTATTTATATAAGGCAGGCTATGAATTGGACGATAATTATCAGCACACATTTTACTACCTTTACCCTTGTACAAAGGAGTGACTATAGCATTCTTGAAGTATTTAGGTAGTACACCTCTACTTAGTACAAGGTTAAATAGCAGAAGTAAGGGTGTTATAATGGCAGCATTAGAAAATACACGATGGTTAACAGTTTCATGCTTATTACTAATACTACGCATACGTTTAACTGCACTCCACATCTCCTTACTGGTAACAGCATTATACTCAAACGTCTGGGGTAGGTTAGATTTAAATTCTAAAATTTCCATATCAGTATAATCACAGGGCACTGTAAATGAGGACGCTAAAATGTCGCATATAGTACCATTATCAGCATATATGGCACTATTGTCAGATAGTTTCTCTATACAAGTACCAGTTTTTTTAGACTTTCCTACCAATTCATCTACAATGTTCCATACATTCCTTGACGAAGATTCTGCAAAACCACTCAGCTGGGTTTTGTAATACATACGCTTTGCATTATATATTGAGGACTTAATTTCATTTTTGAGCCTTTTATAACAATTCCAATGCTCATTAGAACCCTGTTGGACTGCATGTCTTTTCATGCAATCTCGTAACCTAATTTGCTTAACAATTTCTGAACTCACCCAACACTTGACTGTCGATTTTACACGCTTCCTACGCACTGGAATATACTCGTCAAGCAGTACTCTTATAGTGGAATTTATTACATTGAAAACAAAATCTATGGAAAAATGCTCAGCTTGTAGGAACGTCCAATCAATTTTACATAACTCAGTATTAATAATTGTCCAATCAACTTCCTTAAAGTTTCGATAAGAGATGTAGTTAATCTCATGCGACATTGCACTCTTAAAACTTATGTCAAAAGTAATAAAATCATGGTCAGATAGACCTGTAGGCTTGACGTCCCATTCAAGTTGTGTACATCTTGGGACATAAACATGATCAATAAGGAAACTAGCTTTACATCTACCACCGACCCTACGTGTTTGAACAGTTATTAATTGTCTATATCCGTACATATTTATACAAGTAGAAAGCTTAATATTATTACTGTTTACCACGGATAAGTCAATATTTATATCTCCAACTAGATAGCATTTGCATTTACATTCTAAAACAAATTTAAAAAGAGAGTCTAGAAACATTAAAAACTTATCAATTGGAGACGACGGTGGTCTGTACATAAGTATGACTATACTGGAAAAGAACTCGGATAAGCCTAACTTGACTATCATAATTTCAACGCCACAGTTAAACAAATCGATTTCTGGGTTCAGAACCTTATACTTAATACGCTCGTGCATATACATGCACAATCCGCCACCCTTCTTACCATGTCTGTCCTGTCTTATCAAGTTAAAACCTGGTATTACGTACAACGCGCTATTTGTGTCTGAATTAAAAAATGTTTCAACGAACAAAGCTACATCAAGTTGATTTTTACACAATAGCAGCTTGACCTCCTCTAACTTATGCATGCCAAAGTTATAGATATTCAAATACATAAATTTAACCAACTTACGATTTGAACTATGAGCATTTAAATTATCACATGAACTTATGGTCTCTGTCAGTGAATTAACATAAGGAAGATCAATTGAAACATTACTTGAGATAGGAATTGCACAAACATCACAAACCCACAGATCAATATCCATGGACCTAAATAATGACAATGCAATGTTGAGACACTTACGGTGAAAAGTACTTTTACAGCGGCAGCAAACAATAGCAAGCACATTCTTCTTAATTTTCTTATGTGTACAATTTCTTGTGTGTATAATTATTCAGTTCAATTCTCAAACTTATTTCTATTTCTCAAACTTATTTTCTAGACTTATTTCTAAAATTCCTATTCTCTTTCTATAATTATTCCACTTGGTCACGCTTGCTTCCATTCCCTCTCTATCTACCTATAAGTACCTCCGATCATGTCCGATCGCTTCCGTCTCACCTTCCACACTAACTTCCGAGTTAGCGTCTTCTCTCTCGCTCGTGCCGTCTTTTCTAACGGTCACTCGCTCATCTTCTCAACATGCCCCTCTTTCTTATTCTCTATGCTTATTCTATTCTTATTCTATTTCATTCTCTCTCATTACCCCCTTTGTTAAATGGAATTTGTCCTCAAATTCTTTCTTAGTCCATATTAATAAAATATAATATTAATAATTTATGTCAATAAATTCAATTCATATAATAATAAAAAAAATTATTTGCTCCTTAGAGACTTTAGCATGTCTTTCTTCTCTCTTCCTCCAGTCTTACAGATCTCTCTTCTTCACAAAAAAAATTCATAAACATAAAATTGCCTTTCTTAAAGGTCTTGCTAATTCATTTCTAATCTATTTAATGCCTATTTTAAAGGTCTTTCAAAAAATTCTAATAACTAATTCATTAAGCATTTTACAACTCTCAATAATAATTATTAATAACCTTCTTTACACAAATAATTTTTTAATGAGTGATTTACTTTCCTTCTTTCGGCTGTCAAAATTGTCTTGTTTCTTCACTAATACTGTGAATAATCTTTTGATGACATCTCGGCATATTGACACTTGCCATGCTCCGGTTTCCAACAAGTCATACAGTACTTCTTTCTTTTGATTTTTTTAATTGGTCGTTGAGTGAGATTCAAAATGCTGCTTACTTTTTAGGGCATTGCAAAATTTGGTATCTTTTCTTGCAAAATCTTCAGTCCTTCATATTCTTTCCCTTTCCATTCTTCCATTCTTTCGGTTAAAATGATCCAATCATGAATAACCATCATAGCTGAAATGATATCGGCCTTCATTCCTTGAATAATTACCCCTCGAAGTGGTGTTTCTTTCGGAGTAAATTTTGACCAAAAGATTTTCAATTGTAGTTTTTCTTTCAAAAACTTCTCTCGAACATTTTGAATACCTTTCATGGGTCCAAATGCTTCTGGTGGTCCATACCACTGAACGGTGATGTCTTGAATGGCATCTCTTCCTTCTTTCACAGATGACGGTAATTTTGGAATGCACTGTTTACTAATTGGTAAAATGTAAACTAACCTCTTATGTGCTGCGGATATGAATTCCACGTTTTCTTTCACCAATTCCGGTAATTGACTTAACTCGGTTAATGACGGTGGTGGTAACATCTTCCTCTTCTTGATGGGTGTTTTAATCACTTCTTCTTCTTCAACTCCCGAAGATTTTCTTTTCCAATAACTCTCCAGTTCTTCATCTAACTGTTTTTTAAAGTCATCCTCATTCTCAGTACTCTCAGGTTCCACTGAACTTCGGCCTTTTTCCGTTTTGATTCCTTCTTCATCATCCGAGCTATCGAAAATACTTGGTGGTGGTACCATCTTCAGATAAGCCATCCCTTTCTTTTCTTGCTCTTCAGAATCTTTAGAATCCTTGACGTTCGGAATTACTTCCTTAGTAACACTAGTTGAAGTTTTGTAACCTTCTTTCGGCTTAGTTCCAACCTTTTCTTTCCTTGGGTCCAAATTCTTTGGTTGAACCACAACTTGAACTATCGGGTTTTCAGTACTTCCCCGAGTTGATGTTGAAGACTGTTCCTGATGTAAAGTTGGTTGTCCAATCAACGAACTTCTTTCTTGGTATTGAAAGTGTCTCATTGCTTCGGTAGTGATTACCCAATCATTCATTCTCCTCTTTAACTCCTCAAATTGATATCCTTCCATCAATAGCGTCTTGTCATAATTCTCCGGTATTTGCAAATTCCACTGATTTGTCAGGTGAGCCAGGTGGTTGATCTTGACTCTTAACAATTCTATTCCTCCTGCCACGGAAGTTCTTTCTTGTCTCAAAGTACCGTCCAAAGCGGTTGTTACGATGTCCATCTTTGCTCTCTGGATTTCTAGCTTCAAAAGGTCACTCATTGTGCTTTCCTTTAAACTCACAGTAATTAATAAACAATCAATTATACTTTTCTTTCTCACTCAAACATTCACTTCTTTCTTGGTAAAAACTATTCTCTGATTAGTTATTCAAAAGTGTATTTCTTTCACACTCAAAAGTTCACTTCCTTTTCAATCAAAAGTTTACAGTCACAGAATGTTACTTCTCTCAATCAAAACTATATTTTCTGTCGGTATTTAAATTCACTCCTTTTTCACTTCAAAAATCACTTCTGTTCCCAATTTCAAAATTACACTTCTTTCCGAGTAAATAAATACAGTTTTTTTTCTTCAACTCTTAGATTAAGTTTCTATTGCTTACAATCGTACTTTTTCTCTAATTTCTATACACTCACTATTTCACTACTTCTACTCCGCTTAGTCTACACACTGTAACCAATTCATGCCTTACTAATACTTCTAACCTGGGCCATGCCGTTTCCAAATTACTTAAAATTACTTCCTTGTTCTTTGTATTCCTATAATTTCCTTCGTATTTAAATTATTTCCTTCCACTACATTGTACTTCCTGTCTCCTTTCTCGTATCGCCCCTTAAAAGGTCCTGCTCCATCTCCACAGATGTCGCAAAAGTTACTGTTTCACAATCAGTCACTTCTCAGTTCCTTTTCCATAGTTGGGAATTCCAATTTCCTTCGGTAAAGTTAAAACTTCTTTTTCTCCTTGGGATGGATCCAACGTTTCAGTTTGCCTTACATCCACGGGAAATGACAACCTCCTCACGGAATGAATTCTCGGAATTTCTTTGTGATTCCAAAATTTCATTTTCTCCAACTACTTCTGTAGCAACTGATGAAAGACTCGTTCTCCTTCTCCCTTTTTCCTGAAAATTTGCACTTTCATTACACTTGTCATTTTCACAACTAACACATTTTTCTTTCTCATTGTTCATTTTTCTTTCACTAATATAGTTATTAACACTCTGTTCAATCAGTTTAAAAGCCTTCCCAAAAGGTTCATTATTTCCAGATATATCACTTTTCTTTCTATTACAATTATTATTCTTTCCCAATCTTGATCCTGTCAACGGATGCGAATTAATCATTTGATCTCTCCACTGAGCTAATACTTTATCGTGGGCTTCTTTATCTTTCCTTTTCTGTTCATCAAACATTTCCATGGCTCTTCTTTCAAGTCCATATTTCTCATTTAACCGGTTTTTATTTTCTTTTTCACTCATATTATTATTTCTTCCATTATTCCAATAATAATTTATTTTTCTCTTTTTTAACTCTGTTAATTCCTCATAAGGATTTCCATGAAAGTTTTTCCTTTTCAAATAATTATTAAAATTCTGCCTGTTGCGATTAATTACATATGTATCACTGGCATGCTTATTATTAGTGTCTATGCGAGTTCTTTCTCTATTGAAGTAATTATTATTCACTGGATTATTACAATTTGTCCCAAATGAATTAAAATCTCTTCTTCCCTCCTGGTTAAAACTTCCTCCATAATTCCAATTAGGTTGATTAAAATGTTCAGCCATTTGATTATTTTGTATGGCTTCAGCGGAAAATTTCTTTCTTCCTTGAAATCTGGGTGGTATGTCTCTCTTTCTTTTCCTATTCTGGTAATTTTGTCTTGCTTCCAATATTCCAACTTTAGGTTCGTGTGGCGCCTGTCTTGCACGAAATCTAGTGTTGTAAGTATGGATAGGTATGTATTCTTTCTGCACATGAATTGCTTTTGTTGGTTGATGGTCAATCTGTCTATGATTTTCTGACACTCTTTCATGTTCTCTTTCTGAATGCGGTGATGAATTTAAACTCTCGATTTCTGATCTTGATGAAATGTTTAAAGATGATTCAGGTTCAGGTTCGCGACTCCTTCTCCTGATTGTCTTTCTTGGTACTACTTTTTGAGTTTTATTTTCAGTTTGTTTTTGTGTTGGTCTTGGTAACACACACTTCTTCACATTGTTTATTTACGTCTAAATATCCATAATCTCTGCACCATGGGTCTGCGGGATGCCAGCGCTTGACATTATGAATGTGAGCTCTTTTAGTCTTCTCTCTTGCCTTTGGATTTAAATCTTCCAGTTTCAACTCCATTTTTCCAACTAATTCTATGATTTTAAGCGGACTACTCCAACGTGGTTGTAATCCATGCTGATTCGTTTTGATCACAACATATTCTCCAATCTGATAGGAATGTGCACTTCTTCTCAAATTAGCGTTAATGTTGCGTTCTTTCTGTTGTTTCTCCATATGATTCACAGCTTTATCAACTGCCTGCAGGTGATTCTTCTGTTCTTCTTCTGGATCCAACGGATAAGTTCTTTCAAGTGTTGGTATTTTCAAATCAGTTCTCAAAATGGGCTGTCTGTTCATAAATAAATAAAATGGACAATTCATCAAAGACTGGTGATATTGAATGTTATGCGTAAATGCAACTTGATTGCATAATAAATCCCAATCTGTTCTTCTTTCTGTCATATATTTCCTGATGGTATTTTTGATGTCCCTATTACTTCTTTCAACTACGCCGTTTGACTGTGGCGAATAGGGTGGTACAATGATGTGTTTAATATTATTAATTTTGAGAAATTGTTGGAAGAAATTTGCTGTAAAATGCTTTCCTCCATCTGATACAATTTCTGGTGCCATTCCGGCAAAATAAAATAGTTGCCATAGGATTCTGACTGAATCCACTGCTCTAGCGTTGGGTGTGGGAACTACAAATAAAAATCGAGATGCGTAGTCAATAACTACTAACGCATACTCGTTTCCCCTAGGCGTTTTCTCCAACGGTCCTATAAAATCGATAGCGATCCTCTGCCATATTCTAGTTGGTGGTGGGTAAGTTATTCTTAACCCCTCTGCTTTCTTATTCATAGGATTTTCCCTCTGGCATTCTTCACATTCTTGTACATAAGTAAATATATCTTTCACCATTCGGTCCCAATAATATCTTCTTTTGGTTAGTAAGTAAGTTCTGTAGAATCCTCCATGACCAGCTGTAGGGTCGTCATGAGTGAGTCTGAGTACATCAGCTCTTAATTTCATTGGTACTACCAATCTCCACGGACTTCCACTTGCATTCTTGCTAATTTTGTAGAGTAAATTTTGAATTAGTGCATAGTTCTTTCCAATGATATTTCCTGTCTGTTGTTCTGCTGCTTTGCTTTTTAGCAATGAATTGATGATTTTGGCTAATTTTGGTTCTTCTCTCTGCTTTTCTGAAAAAACTTCAAGATTTCCTCCGGTAATTTTGATTAATAAATCTTCCTCTTCTATATCTTTCTTATTAGCTCTGAGTAAAGGTACATTCAATTTTCTAACTGGGTATCTAGATAAGCAGTCAACATGCTGCATACGGGTTCCTTTTCTATGTATAACTTCTAATTGATGATTTGCCAATTCTACGGCCCATCTGGCTAATTTTCCATGTGGGTCCTTAGTGTTTTTAATGTACTTTAATGCGTCGTGATCCGTTCTCACTACAAACTTACGGCCAAAAATATATTGTCGAAACTTCTTTAAACAATGTAGAATAGCTAAAGCTTCTTTCTGAGTTGTATCAAGTTCTTTTTCTTTCTCATTTAGCATTCTTGAGGTATATTCAACTACATGATAATTCTTTCCATCCGTTGATTGTAAAATCATTCCTCCAAGTCCAATATTGCTACAATCAGTATCAATCATAATATTTGCTAATGGGTTATAATACTGCAAAACTGGGCTAGTTGTTAATGCTTCTTTCAACTTGTGAAATGCTTGCTCTTGTTCTTCGTTCCACTCGAATTTTCCAATAAATTCTTTTCTTTTCAGTCTTTTTAAAGGTTTAGCAATATCTGCATAATTCTTGATGTATTTTCGGAAAAAATCTGTCATTCCAATAAATGATCTGACATCTTTAATTTTCTGTGGTCTTGGAAATTTTGTAATAGCTTGTATCTTGTTAGGGTTAATTCTTCTTCCATGAATCCCAATTACATCTCCCAAATAAATTAGTTCATTAAATGCGAATTTACATTTCTTTAAATTAAATTTCAAATTAAATTTAGCACATCTTTCCATAACCATTATAAATCTTCTAATTAGTTCTTCAAATGTTCCGGCAAATACAAGAATATCATCTACGTAGACGAGGACTAATTTATACTTCAAATTTCCTAAAATGTCGTCCATCATCATCTGAAATTCTGCAGGGCTGTTAATGTATCCATAGGGTAGTCTAGTATATTGGTATTTTCCTCCCGATGGTATGGTGAAACATGTCTTCTGTCTTGAACTTTCATCTAATTCCCTTTGCAAAAATCCTTGCATGCAATCCAGTGTAATGAACCAACATGATCCATGTAGATTTGATGCTAATTCATTTATTTTGGGTCGAAAATAAGTATTTTGAATAACTTGCTTATTCAGTTCTCTCAGTTCCAAACAAAATCTCAATGTCCCATTTGCTTTCTTCACTAGTAGGACTGGGCTGTTATAGGGTGAACTGCTAGGTTCGATGATTCCTAGGGCTAGCATTCTGTCTGTCTGTCTTTTTAATTCTTCTCTCTCCATATGAGATGCGGGCCATTGTGGTCTGTAAATCGGTGGTTGATTTCCAGTGTTTATGTGTACTGGTCTGTAATTTAATTTTTCCAATTCTTCCTCTGTTACTGCATACAGATGTCTGTAGGAATTTACTGCTTGTAATAAAATTTTCTTTTGATTTTCGTCCAAATTGTTAGCGGTAGTTAAGTCTTCAAATTTGAATGGTTTTCTTTCTATGTTAATTTTGGGTAGTCTGTTTTGTAATTCATCAGCTTCTGCTTGTATAGCTTCTTTCTGAATTTTCTCGTACGTACCTAAGTATCTTACTTTTGGCAAATGAATGACTCTCCTTGTAGGATTAAAAATCCATGTTCTTGCTTTTCCTTCTTGAATGTTGACTAAAGGTCTTCCCATTAATAATCCTGGTGGTACATTCTTTCTGTCAAAACTAATGTAAGAATTATTCTGATTTTCTATATGTGCACAGGTAAAATCAATTAGTTCAAATGATCTAGGCATAACTTCATATGGTATATGAGTTGAAATATAATTTGCTTTTCTAATTTGAGGCTTTGTTGTATCCTTTCCAATCTTTTTGTTTGAAATAGTCTGATTGTCATCTTCTTCATTTAGGGTTGTTTCAAAAATATTGTCTAATTCTTCAGTAAATCGAATGAATTTTTCAACTTGTGGTTGTAATTTCTTTCCTCCATCTTGTTGTGGTCTTAGAGTAACTTGTTCTTTTTCCATATCAATATTAGGCTTAAGTTTCTTGGTAAAATGAATTCCACATATTAAAATAGTTGTCATGTCTTTAATTATAGCAAAATCCTGGAATTGTTTCTTTCCACTTATCAAATAAAATACTCTTGCAGTTTTTCTATAACTTGAGCTGTGTCCCTTCACAAACTGTCCATAAGGTTTAGCTTGATGTTTCCTAATTTCAATAGAATTTGGGCTTCTCCTCTGAATATGGTATGCACATGCAGGTGATATACATGAAATTTGAGCACCTGTATCAACCAAAGCTTCTACTTTTATATTGTTCAGTAGGGTTAAATTAATAATTACATCGTCTGAATTTAAAATTCCATCTCTAAGTCTATCGTGTTCTTTCTTTAAAACTGACTCTGTTTCACTAAAATTGTCTGGAATAAGTCGTAATTCTTTCTCAAATTCATCCTCAGAATCTTCTGTTTCAAAATCACTTTCTTCTTGTTGCTGACTTTGATGATTCTCTTTACTTTTCTTCCATTCATCCTCAACGTCTTCTTAATCTTCCAAATTACAAATCACTACGGGCTGTAATTTATTATTCGGGCCTGTATCTTCTTTCAATGAATATTTTTGAAAATTGTTATTCTCTTGATGATTATACTGAGGCTGTACAGTCTTTCTTTCCCGTAACGAAAGACTTACTAGTTTCCCGGTGGTTGTTGCTGTTGCTGTTGTGGGTGAGTAAATGTTGGAAATGGCATTGGTGCCATTGTTGGATAAGCCATGTAGTTTTGTTGAGGCATATGTTGTTGTAGATTTTGAGTCCTCTTCTCAAATTGTTCCGTCAGGTTCTCTACTAGGGTCCTAACTGACTTTGGTTTGTCCCTATTGTTATTATTAGAGAAATTGGGGTTACCTCGGTAATTGGTGTAACCTCGACCTCGGTTATTTCCTCTGAACCCTTGACCAAAACCTTGTCCAAATCCTCGACCTCGGAAATTTCCTCTAAATCCTTGTCCTCGGCCATTTTATTTTTGAAATTTGTTAATTTCTCCTCTAATTTGTCCTCTGAATGACGTAGGAACATTTTTCTTTTGTTTGGTCCAACAGTCCTTTTCTTTGTGGCCAAACTTGGAACAAAAATTACAGTTACCATTAAATTGCATAACTCTAATAGAATCCTCTTTCTTTTCTAAACTTTCTTTAATTGGTTCTAAAGCCATCGTTAATGATTTAGGTTCCTGCTTAGTTGTTTTGTCCTTTTCCTGGTCCTCCTTGTTGTTGTTGAGTTCCAGTTTGCTATTTTTCTCAGCATCCAAAACTTCCAATAATCTCTGTTGAAATCTCGGTACGGACTTCAGTTGTTCTCCCATAATTTGTACACGGATCCCTTTAGGTAATTTACGGTGCATCTTTTTTACCAATTCTTCACTTTCCATGTCAGGTTTCATTTCCAGTAAAATATCCTGTACTTGTGTCACAAAGTCATTAAATTAATTAAATGCTTCATATTTATGTTCAGCTTGTGCTGCACTGACATTAGGGTCATACTGATCAATAAATTGTTGACGAAATTGTTTCCAAACCATTTCTTTCTGATCTTCATTTATTGCTTTTTCGAGACTTTTGACTAATAAAACTTCTTTCCTAATGAACCACATCCTAACATTTGCATCCTATGATTCTGCTAAAAAATATCTCATTGCCCCTAAGAAATACTTCCAAGTAATTTCGTGTTGTATTCTTCCTGCTTCCAATCTCAAAATCCAAGTTTCTGAATTAATTGTAGACATGTAGGGTCCTATGTTTAATTTCAGGTTGCTAAATTTCCTAGCTTCAAAGTCTGCCTTAGTTTTTGCAATTTTGCAACTTCTCATAAATTCATCTTCTTCCTGATTATTCTGACGTTTACGCTTGTGAATTTCCTGTAATTCTCTCCTTAGTCTGAGTAATTCTGTCTCAGTTTCCTCCGTACGATTATTCTCCTCAAAATTATCGTTACGTACTTCCTCCTCATTTTCCATTTCCATATTACGGTAAAAATACTCATATTCTTCATTATTCTCATTTTCATTACGATTCTGATAAACATCCTGAATTTCTCTTGTCAAATTTTCATTAATTTGTCTCATTTCTGCATTATCTTTTCTAATGTCTTCATTGACTCTTCTCATGTCTTCATTAATTCTTTTCAACTCTGCTAATTCTGCAGCTAACTCTTCTATACTAGTAGCCATTTTCTTAACGGATAATTTTTTCTTTCAATATACGCTAATAATAAACTGACTCTTCAGTATAGGGAATGATCAAGTAAAAATGATAGCCTTACAATACCGTCCGGATAATTCTTTCCTGATAACCAATAAACTGTAAAGTAGGAGGAGTGAGCCACCATCTTCTTTCAATGATCATAGCGCGATGTGTGGAGCACGGAATGGAATGTGCGATGACCATGCCGCTTCTGAAATCCTGTACGTACGGGAACGAACGTCTCATCAACGGTCGAAATCCTAACGGCCATCTTCTCCAATCTCCATTGCATGATATATGTACATGACATGTTTCCCATATCCAAAAATCCCCATTTTCACCAAAAATCCTTTTTCCTTAATGAAATTAATTTTCCCAATAATTACTGTCACTGTTGGTAATTAACTGACACTTTAAAAGTTAGTCACTGGGTTGATTATGAAGTCCTTTCTTCCTCCTCTCCTTCAGAACGTCCGGTCACACTCCACCATGAAACGATTGGTTTATGAGTCTTTATTTATTATTTGTACTTTTAATTATGGATCTTAATGATCCGCTTCTTTCTTCTATTAATCAGGGTGTAGTTTTAATTAAGCACTCTGCTTTAGCCATGAGAGGCTGACTCCGAGGAGTCCTACGGTGGGAGAGAACTCATCTCCAATCTCTTTCTTAACTGTAATTATTCTTTCTAAAATAATCCCAAAACACTTCACACTTGTCTTTCAGTTTTAATGTCCATTCTGGACTTTTATTCACTATTAATTATTCAGTTCAATTCTCAAACTTATTTCTATTTCTCAAACTTATTTTCTAGACTTATTTCTAAAATTCCTATTCTCTTTCTATAATTATTCCACTTGGTCACGCTTGCTTCCATTCCCTCTCTATCTACCTATAAGTACCTCCGATCATGTCCGATCGCTTCCGTCTCACCTTCCACACTAACTTCCGAGTTAGCGTCTTCTCTCTCGCTCGTGCCGTCTTTTCTAACGGTCACTCGCTCATCTTCTCAACATGCCCCTCTTTCTTATTCTCTATGCTTATTCTATTCTTATTCTATTTCATTCTCTCTCACCTGCATAAAAAATATTTCAAATAAATACAAAAATTAAAACAGATAAAAAAATTATTCAAAACTCACAGATGAATATTCATCCTTTTGGGATGATTAGGTCTCGGGAGGACAAAAGCGGACACCAAAGTGTGCGGCACACTTTTACCAGATACCTCGATGTCTATCTCAATGGCGCCAAACATCGCAGCGTACAGCACAGTCGCATAAGCAACATTGAAATGCTCCTTGATCCTCTTGACGATCTCCACATTAACACCATAGATGTAGGTTTTTTTCCCACTCGCACTCACACTCGCACTCCCATAGAGAAAAAATCCACCACTCCTACTCTTGCCCACTCGTAGTCTTACTGAGATTGTAAAACTCCTACTCCTACTCTCAGCGCTAACTTCAAATCTCACAACTCCTACTCACCACTCGTGAGTTACTCAATGTTTTCACCGAAATATTTGCAAACTAGCACTGTGAAGGCAAATGTTGAAGACAAATTAAAAAAAGGCTGTTGAAGTCAAGTGTAAGTTGCGATGACAGCAAATAGTACATGTAAAATGTAATAGCTAGCTGCGCAGTGCTATGGTCGTAGATGCATCAAGAGCGCGCGAAAATTTGATTCTTACCATCACTTATGCGGACACTATCCACTCTTTCAACTTAGAAGAGAGGATATTAAGACAATAATTTTCCTTATAATTATGAAAGCGAATACTAAGTACAAAATAGTTCAATTTAATTTTATAGTAAAAATTCAATGACAAATGCAAATGCCGACGAAGTTTACAATAATTGACTATATTTATAATAACAACGCCAGGCCAGGAAGTATGCTCAAGATTTATTTCTAATCCGTGACACATTTTGTCTTCCAATGCATGGCTTGTACATAAGTCGGCATTCCACACGATTGTTTGTTTAAAATTAGGAAATATTTCCCAATAACCGCCAATCTTTTAGCGTGGCAATGCTAACTTTATGCGATTAATACAATGGTAAGAGAAATAGTGAGTAGCAAAGCATGCTACTCCTACTCCTACTCTTTTTCTATGCTTCGATTTATACCACTCCAACTCACGAAGTTTTTGGCGCCTTCACTCCTTCTCTTTACCTTGCTACTCCCCTGTGAGTGTGAGTAGGAGTGTGTTGAGTGCACTCGTCACTCGCGAGTAGCCCCCATGTATGATTAACACTGACAAACTCACGCTGAAAGCCACCTCGCTTTTGAAATCCGTAGTTTTCCCGCCCAGGATCTCCACACCCATTCCCATGTACAAATTTGCGGCAGTGTCGTAGGGAAGCCTCAGGCACAACTTGATCTTCTTCCACAGCGGCATCCGTCGAGTGTCCCCCAATTTAATCTTCGGGAATTGGAACGGGGTCCTCATCAGAAGTCGCATTTCCTCCGCCAAACCGTACGCACCCCCAGGACCACGATCGAACCGCCCCAGAAGTATCGAATGCAATTTCCCAGGCTCAGACTTTGGATTTTTCAGATAATTATGGACGATCAGACATTCCCACGGACTCCGGCTTCGGTCCCCAGGGGCCCTCAAAAGTTGACTCAAAACCCTGTTCAAATCTGCTGGCGTGCAAGGATTTGGAAGGGCTAGGATCCCTTTGTAATCGTATTTCCGAACGTGGTTTTTAATATCAAAATTTTTATCCGCGGTCCAAAATGAAACTTGAGAAAATGAAGCTTGCCCAGGTTCGTTTCAAGCCTTGATAACCGTATTTCCCGTTTTTCTGGAAATTTACAACCCTGGACTCGTAGCATCTCTGGATTCTGGATGTACTCTATGGGTATGGTCCCTTCAAAAATCCCGCAACTTACGACGTTCAGATCCGCGTGGCTTGAGAATTGTGTGGCTAACATTGTGGGGATATTTGGAACCAAAAAGTCCAGGTCTGGGAGGGAGAGGGATAAAAACCAGACGATTGCCCTCAAGGGATAGAACACTGGAAATATGAGGATTATGAGGGGTACTACCATCCGAAGTAATATAAACATTAAAATTAAAATTTTAATCTCCTTGCTAATCTTTTGTAAGGGCCTCATTTTGAAGCAAATTTTTTCGTAGGGATTTATTTTTAATTGTGGTTTCTTTCAAATTTTAATGGGGCTCAAAAATATAGCACAAGTGACCAAATATGCATGGACTAAATTCGACACCAGAAAATATTTTGTGAAATGTACAGTCAATTGTCTGCGATTCTTAATGACGACTGTCTGGTCCAGCGTTTTTGTTTGATTTCAGACGGGAATTGGGTGCTATGAATATTTCTATTACTGAGATTACTCATTAATCATATTATATATATACTGGATAATTGTCAAGTACAGCTTGCTCGGGTGCAACAGCAATTTATTACTTTGCTCACCAAAGAGTGCTTCAGGGAATGGATTGTGAAACGTATTTCATTTAACTCAAGATGTAGCGCATTACTTACTCTCCAAAAATATAAATGATCCATTTCCAATTGTCATTTTTGATAATTGGATTAAGACTTATGTTTCACCATTTATTCCATACGATCAAGCCGATTTTGCAAAGAATTTCTGCACACTCGTCCAAAGTGCATTAAAAGTAGCACTTCGTTTTTACCCTAAAATTCTAAAATTAGGTTGCTAAACGCAGTTTCTGTGTTAAATGCAGTATTTAGAAAACAATCTGATGCAAAATATTTTTGTTGCAGCCGTAGTGAGCCGCTCGGGATTCTACCGTAAGTTAGAGGTGGGATTCGTTCTTAACTTCAGGCCCGAACCCTGAAGAAACCCGAGAAATACTCTACTAGCCCGACCCGGCCCGCCAACGTGCCAAATATTTGATATTCAACCCGGCCTGTTTGATCCACCTTAAATTTTGTGAAGCCCGAACCTGTTAAAAACCCGGTCTCCAACATTTTTTACGACCGGAACCCGCTAAAAACCCGACCATTAAATTATTTTCAAACCCGGCTTTTTAGTAACAGTCGAATTCGCTGTGAAACCTTTGTTTACATATTCTATTGTATTTACGTATGTACATTATCCATCCCAACTCAACACATTCAATAAACATGCACTTAACTAACAAAACTTCTTATTGTCTCTGCAAATTTTTGAACATAACATATCAAGCGGAAGAGATCGTTTCAAAATGTTTAATCCTGTGTACGTATTAAATACAATGAGCGATTATTTAGCATGAATATTAGTACGTGAAAGCAATGCTTGAACTCTGCGCAACGTCAAATGTGCATGCCACGTATCTGCCCTGAATTGTATTTTAGTTAAATTGTCGGGTCACTTGTAAGTTCTGGCCGCCCGAAACCCGAACTGAAAAATAAATGCAGGCCCAAGCCCGATATTAACCAGGTTTCATTAGTTTTAGTGCAGCCCAAACCCGGCCGTAGCCCGACGTAAGTTGGTATTTATAGCCCAAACCCGGCCGTCCCGAATCAAAAAGCCCACTTCCGGGCCCCACCTCTACTGTAAGTATATTCCTTTAGCATAACGTTAATCAGAGCGACATCTGCTGGGAGACGTCGAATTGCTGTTCCATTTCGACAATTGAAGTAAAAATAAAACAAATCAGTTTTAGTAGCAAAACACATCGGGGGATTTTAAGGCAACAAATAATTCTACGTTGGGAATATTAAATCAATTTATAGACGAAAATTGCCATTACATGCCAGAGCCGATAAATAACAACATTTCGAGTTTCTAAAATTTCCTAAAACTTACAGCAATCGTGGGTTTCCATTTAATTGTAACTTTTATTACATGTAGAACAAAAATATTTTGTATGAATATTTTTTTCAGGATAGTATTTCGAATAATGAGCTCAAAAATGTATTTATTAACTTGATTTCAAGCCAAAAATGAAGTCACTTAATGCACTTTGGTCGAGTGTGCACTGCTATCAAAGTCACATGTATTAAACCGCAAAATATAATATTTGTAAACACTCAAATTAATTGTGACATTTTTATTTTTATTTAATTGTTGGCACTATTTTTTAGCGTACATACCCCACAAACAAATGTTTGAAATCTCGGGATAGATGTCGCCCCCTTTTTACCCAATGTATAGGATTTTACTTAAAGTAAAATCATAAGCAACGATTCACAACTGGATTGAAAATGTTTTACATGTGGGGTTTTTCAAGATTGCACTTCGGAAAAGGAGCACAAAATCATTTTTCGCAACAGAATTTTACACTAAAAACGAAGTGCTACTTTTAGTGAACTTTAGACAAGTGTGAAGTGTAGAAATTGGCAATAACTTCGATAACTTATAACTATTAACTTATAACTATATAACTTTTATATACCCTAACGATTGTTGGTTTTCTCCAAGTCGTGAACCAAATTGGAAATTTATGTGAAATTTATCTCAAATCCAGTTTTCCATTTGAAAACTTATGTTGCCCAATTTGTTTCAAAAACTAAAACCTACTCTTCTGTGTAACCTATTCACAACCCTATTATGCGAACATTTGTCCAATTCATTCTTTCATGAGTGGTATGAGTCACTAATTGTTCCTACGCCTCACTTCGATGGTAATTAAATTGCTTGTTTTACGAACAAACGTTAAAGACTTATTTGCTCATCGCTGAAGTTTGTCGGATAATGTAGGATACCGACTAGCCCTATCCAATGTCTCACTATTTCCGCCACAAAATGCACCACCTTAACAGTTGCAGGGGTCGGATTTTTGTAAATCTCCCTGGAGAATGTTTTTGATTTTCCCTGCTGGTTGTGATGTCCCTGTTCGAAGCAAGCTTAAAACTCCCTGTTGACAAAATAATTTCCGTAATACACCTCAACAAATTCAAAAATCTTGAGAGTCAAAAGACTTTGAGGTATTTGTACCAATGGATAACATGGAACATAAACTAGCACTACTTTAAAATAAATAAACGTAATAAATTTTGCAAACCTGGTCACTCGGAGTTTTGGGAAGTGGTCATGTGTCAAGAACATCTTCTGGGACAGAAATGCGTATCGTTTCTGCAATGAGTGACGGTGTTTGATACTGATTTGGCGGCTCTTGAATGTGTAGACATTCCAAAATATTACTCCACAATTATTCTACTTTCTCTCAACAAATTGTTCTAATACTTTCCCAATTTGGACACAAACTGGGAGCAATGATAGTTTGCTGAAAAAGCAAAAGTGTTTTACATTTCGAGTAGTGGCGATGAGAATAATAATTTGGTGTATAAAAGAATGAATGCATGTACTCTCAACCACAGGGATATACTGGTTCTGGGAAAAGTGGGAACAGATCCGGAATGGTAATTTCGCAACTCCTCCGAAATCTTCGGTTGTACCAGCCAGGGCTTTAGAAATAATGGATTTTGAGCTGGCTTTCATTGTACTCTAGGATTGGAGTCTCATCTAGGATTGGTTGCTTATTATATGAGGCGAAAATGTAGGATTTGAACCTGTAATTGGGAACTGACGGTGTCGTGCAAACACTTACGCATTATATCCCTTTGTTCGGCATCAACTCCAGGAAATTGGATTTTACAAATGGACCCTAGCTAGATTTGAGGTTTTAAGCAAAACTAGATTTTAATTCAAGTACTTGAAAAATTCGTCAAGAATAATAATTTTTATTAATATACATATATTATTATACGACACACTATTACGCAAATTCACTTGTAGTCTGTTCACTGTACAGCTTACTAAGAAACGATTGCTCACACTTCAGCTCACATTAGGGGCATCAGCGTAAATCCTAAATAATTCCCCAATGACCTAGGTAATGTTTTTTATTTTAATTGGTTTCATTCGGCTTCTCAAGCACCTTCGAAACAGCAGTTAAGATAGTCGAAAGTGGAATTTTTTGGGAAGGGACGAATATTGAATGCTTTGACAATGCATATTAGTGTTCTCTTTAGAAGTCATTCTACGATTAGGCGTTCATTGTAAGAGATGGCAATGCATTTGAAGTGTAGTTGAAACTTTTATGTACTTAAACTTGCGTTTTGCATACATTCCTAATTTACATGATAATTGAATGTATGATTATACATACTACATAGCATATTTATCAAATACAGGCAACTGTTAGAAAATCCAGCCCATTTATTTAAATACGGAGCTTGATAAGCTCATTGTCATTATTTGTACAAGCTCTGTTGGATTATCTAAATACTATAATTTGAAGATGATGAGGGAAGAGGGGCATTTTTAAATCTTCGCTCCCTCCTCAACGCGCGGTTTAGGCTTGCGAGTACACAATGTCATAAAGCGCTTTTGTTATAAGTAATGCAATGTACAAGCACAAGCCACGAAACGCAGCATGCTTTGGCTTTAGTTAGAATTGCCGCTCCGTGTCCTCTCCCATTTCATTACATAGCATGCTTCCACCGACGCAGGCGTTGGGTATATATGCTGCTCGTTGTTCATCTTAGCAGTTTCTTATGTTTAAGTAAATAATAAGTAAGTACGTATACTAATTCTCTAAAACAATTCAACTAATGACTACCATAGAAAAATGTTCTCCGTCAATATCCATGACTTTATATACCTTATGGAGGCAGATACCAAAGTCAATGTTTTTTACAATATATGCGACGATGCAACTCGTTACCAAAGATGTAAGTGATGGTAATTTTGGTGAAACACATATAAAGATCCTACTTAGATTGTATTAAAGCTAAACATAAACAGTGAAGTAACTAATTCATGGTCTGCAAACGAGGGCAGTAATATTACTGTGGAAGCAATACATAGGAAGGAAAGTATTCCAGCTCAAGATGTTATAAGTGAACACCTAGTCCAGCATTAACTGAACGTGAACGAATTGAGTTATGTTTGAAAATGAATACGTATTACTAGAGTAGTATGTAGACAAAAGTAAGTAAAGAGTAAGTAATATCAACTTATTTTTGCGAATGAGTATGTAAAAAGTAAGTATTATGCTCCGACTCGAAATTTTGAGAGTAGTGAGTAAGTAACTACTCAAAAGCCCGTAAGTATTGGTGAGCATGAGAGACAAAATTATGAGTAAAGTAAGTAATGGTGTCTAACTGAGAGCACTGGTGTGTATAATGTATTATGAAAACCAAATTAGTGTCGAAATAAATTAAGTGACCGTCGTACGCTGATGGTATGCCGGTTAATCGCCAGGTTCATCAGGTTGTAACATTTACGCCGTTACATATAACATATGTGGTTTTCCGATCATAACAAATATTTCATTGATTTATATTGTTCTTATATTTTTATTCACTTGATCAAGTAGTTACAGTTCCAAAATTGACTTGAACGTGACTGGAACTTGCTAATTCCTGTTAAGTATCACAAGAAATAAAATATGTCCACAATAATTTGATGAGCTTGCATCGGCAAATTATTTACTACTAACTGAAAACAAAAATGCACTCAGACTACTACGTTTTATTTAAACCCTTCGATGACCTCCTTGAGCGTATACGGAATACAGTAAAAGACCGTTATAAGTAGCAGTACAATTTATACAGAAATTTCCCTTATTCTTAAGTTTTGTCTAATGTTTTGTGTAAATGAAAGTTGAGTCAAACATACGCACGCAGAGGTGTGGAAAATACAGGAAATTTATTATTAAAATGTAAAATACAAATACATTTCCAGAAACATTCAAATAAAAATATAAAATACAAATACATTTCCAGAAACATTCAAATAAAAATATAAAATACAAATACATTTCCAGAAACATTCAAATAAAAATATAAAATACAGATACTAGGAGTTACTTAGTTAAGATACAAAATATATCCCGAATTTTTTAACACAATTCACAAAATCAGAGCCTTAAACTTCCAACTCCTTACCTCTGAAAAACTAATAATTAGTTTGCAATTAATTGCATTTATTGCAGTTAACCAGTATGTGCTTATGTACAGTGAAGGGAATAAAATGATTACATGATCGGGGTATCATGCCATTGGAAGATAAATGTTTCAAGAATAACATTAAGCACACCCACCCAGAAAAATGATTTTCAGTTTAGTGATGGTTTACCAACGTACATGAACTTTAGTTACGGAAGGATTTTGCCTTAAATATAGTAGATGGGATTGCAAGTTCCAAAGGCGTTTGAAGGCTGTAATTTACATGTTCCTTCACATGCCATTATTTCTGCAAAGAGCAGATGCCTTCGTTCATCTATCGTTTCCTTTTCAGCCTTCCTTTCGCTCCCTTCATAATTGTCAAAGCTAAAGCTTAATTCGTTCAAAGAAGCCTTCTTTGAAGGAAATCCTTCGAAGGATGGACGCCTCTGTGGAAAGACAAATTTGCGTATAATTTTGTCTTTATTTTTATTCCCATGTTTTACAAAGACGGATCATTGTAAAGTTATCTATAGTTGTTTTTCCAATATGTAACTTTATTATCAATGATAAGATAACATATGTAATTGCATTATATAAATTCGGATTAATTCCTTCAAAGTTCAAGACGATGGTCGAGTTTTAGTCACATTCGAGTCAAGTTCGTAATGTCACGAAATACGCGAATGTAATCATATGGTCTAATGGTAATACTTACGGTGTTAAGAAAAGGTAGGCCTTTCTGGGGTGCTACAGGGGAATATAACGTCCAAGCTAAAGAGGGATTCAGGGAGTGGATTGTGAAAGCGTATTTAATTTTAATCGGGATGAAGCGCTGAAGACTACTCCCCAAAGTGATCCATGATTTATTTGCTGATATTGCAAACGAATACAATAAATTGTTTTTCAAGTTCGGTATTTGGAACAAGACTTGTTTTACTTTTTTTCTTTCCATAGGGTGAGCGCTATTTTTGAATGAATTTTCTGTACGTTAGAACAAACTAAGTGTTTACAAATCTCATATTTAATGGTTTAATACTTTAATCTGTGACTTTGAGAAAAGCGCAGAAATTAACATTTATTTTGATCATTTTTTTAGATCTCCTCAAGTCATTCAGAAAATATATTTCATAACCCAAACCTAATTTTTAAAATTTTCTATTTGAAAATTGTTATTTACAGATTGGTTTCAAAAATCTCAGCCAGCTCTTCGGTAACCAATTGACACGTCGACTCTGCGGGTATTTATCAAGTATACAAGGATCGTGTGCAAATCTCAAATTTTATAATTATTTAATCTGGAACATTGGGAGGAGTGTAGAAATTTGCATTCATTTTATTTACATTTTTAGAAACCATGGAGTCATTTCTTCCTTGTAACTCCAAGTTCAGAACCGAATAGGGAATTCGGTATATTTATTTCAGAAATCAGTTTCGGAAATTTTCTACTTTAAAAGTTAAAATCCATTTGGCTTCAAAAATCTCAACCCACCTTTCTGTAACCCACCCATATGTTAATTTGTGCGAAATTTGTCAAGTCCTTTTCTTCATGAGTGGTGGGAATCATCAATATTTGTAACGCCTCACTTCAATTGTAATTTAGATAGCGTTTATTTCACAAATAAATGTTTGCGCCTTATCACAAATCGCACTGCGACCTGACTTGCCGAAGTTTGTCTTTATATAACGAATTGTATTACATAGCAATTAGAATTTTCAAATGTCTTTTGACTCTTTCCGCCATAAAATGCAGCAACTTTAGCAATCATACAAAATTCCGAGAACACCTGAAACTACTAATTATGAAATATTTAAATTTACACGAATTTGAGACAAATTATAAAGTTGTGCACCAAATAATATTTATTTGTGTAAATATATTTACCACATCCCCCGCAACTAGCCAACCTATTTCGAACACTGTCGAAGTCACAACAATCGACTTGCATGATTTACTACCATCTTTAAAAAATTGCTTCATTAGAATTTTTGAGCAAAATGTGACTTTCGATTACTCCCAACTCACCGTTCCTTTTGTCTTGACGAATGTAGACAGCTACTACAAATGTGGGAACAGCTACGAATGTGAATTAACCGGATATGCTCACTCCGACAATCAAATAGAAAGTATTTTGTTGTTAAAGTTGTCCTCAATAAGATGCTTCGCAGGTGTGATTTTAGTTTATGCGAATCAACTATTTAATTTGAATTCCATAAAATTAAATGAATATATTCGCTCGTTAAGAGTCATTTTGTCGAATGAATATTCCCTCAGTTACTTCCGGAAGGTCTCGAAGGAAGCAATACATGAGACACTACTGAGGATTTCCCCGCGTATTTTTTTCGTTTATAGGAATAAAGAACTTCGTTATTATTTAGACAATTTTCTAGTTCAAGCTCTAGAACCTCATGGGGACGTATTTACCTATTTCAGAATCGGTTACAACACAGCCCTGATAAACTCCAATGGAGCGTCAAGCTACCCCAATCAGCTATATTATATAAATTACAATGAATTCTGTAAGCAAACACATGAACTATTCTGTCCCTATTTGCAAGATTTGCCTATTTACGAGTCTCTAACATCTTGCTACAAAAACAAAATAATGAATGGAAGGAACTTCTTTCCTTGGTCAATTGATGAGATAAAGAAAAATATTTCCACAATTTGTCAATTGTATTCTGTAACTGGAGAGGAATCGTTTAGTGCTATAAAAGCAACTAGAACTTTTTTGAGGGAGGACTTCAATCAAACACTAATTCGGGAATTGTGCTCTAAGTCAAAGGAAAGAATTCATAATTCTTTCTGTGTTCAAACACATTTCATTTCGACCAAAACAACATTGGATGGTTTTCAATTTTACATGGTTGGCTATGAAAATGATTTCAATTTTATTACCTCCGATGGAATCTATCAAGTCAAAAATACAATCGGGGATTACTTGACACCATTCGGGACTAAAGTTCGATGGTGCTTGCTGGTTACTTTTATTGGAATTGCTCTCATCGTCACTGGTCTTACTTTTCAGCGAAAGATGTTCACCGGAGGGTTAGTAAAGGGGTTTTTTCACATCATCGGTATCGTCCTAGAACAAGGAACTGATCTACCGGTTCTTACGACCACAAAATCAAAACTTGTCACTGCTGGGAAAATCGTATTATTTTTCTTCATCCCATCTGCGATGATCTTAGGGGTAAATTACAAAAGTTTCCTCAAATCGGACTTCTCGATACCAATACCCTACAAAACTATTTGGAATGATTTAAAACAACTAGTCGATGCTGACTTTGAGGTGTTCGTGCCAATGGAGAACTGCAAAGTGAACTTAAACTTGCCAAGCTTTCAAATAAGCAAGAGTATCAAATTTTGCAAACCTGGAGACTCAGATTTTTGGGAAGCTGTCATGTGTCATAAACACCTTCTGGAACAGAAATACGCATCGTTTCTGGAAGCAGTGACGCTCTTTGATACAGATTTAGTGACTCTTGAAAGTGGAGACATTCCAAAATATTACTCCACAATTCTTGATCTCGGAAGTCAAACCACTTTCGTTTGCTTGGAAAATTTGCCGGAATTCGTGAGAACAAATTTAAGCAATCCAAGAACAGCGTTTTTGGTTTTCAAGGCAGAGTTTGACTATTATTGGAGGTTAATTCAGGACCTTCAGATACAAGTGATTCGAACTAAATTTGGCCACAACTTTAGGAGCAATGATAGTTTGCTGAAAAAGCCAAAAGGATTTTACATTTCGAGTACTGGGGATGAGAATTATAATTGGGTACACAAAAGAATGAATTTACTCTTAACCTCAGGGATTTACTGGTTTTGGGAAAAGTGGGAACAGATCCGGAATGGTAATTTCGCAACTCCTCCGAAATCTTCGGTTGTACCAACCAAGGCTTTAGTAATGACAGATTTTGAGCTAGCTTTCATTGTATTCATCATTTTACTGACAATTGGTTCTTTTGTGTTTGCAACTGAAGTTCATCTAGGATTGGTTGTTTATTGTAAGAGAGGAAAACATCGGATGATTTGAATCGGAACTTTTTTCCATTATATGCATCCATAATTTTGGAGTAACTCCAGGAAGGTGGATTTTTTAAATGAGTCTGGGATAAGGTTTTCCGCAGATAGGATGATTCCCTTATCCTATCCGTATCCGCCCCGAATTTTGACCGATGAAATTGAAGCGTATCCGATCCTATCCGCTTCCATCGGATAAAAATAACCTTATCCGAAACTTATCGGTACTTTTTCGGAAGACATATTTAACCTATCCGAAGCCGAAAAAAAGGAGCTATCCGATCCTATCCGCGGATATCCGATCCTATCTACTGATGCATAAATCAATTGTTGAAATTGAAATTGCTCCTAGAGTTTGGCGTTTAGTATTAAATATAATATAATGTTACCTTATAACGAATTGTAATTAAGCATGAGATCGGTTCGGTTTAACGCGGTTATCCGACCAGCGGTTAACCGAAACCGACGGTTCGGATTGAAAAGTCGTAACCGAATTGAAATAACCGAACGGTTCGGATACTTCTATGCCTAACCGGATATCGGTTTCGGATCGGTTCGGTTTTAAATATGAATTTATCCGTTCGGTTCGGATTAAGTAAATGTATCCGCTCGGTTAAACCGGGGGATAACCGATTTTGAATTTCGTTCCTACAATTTTTAGCAAATCGTAATCGAAAATGGTTGTAGCATGAATTTCTCGAGACAAACTATTGTTTCATTATGTATCTGCAATTTATTTAGAAAGCACAACGCATTGTCCACGAACAGCCATACATTTGTTTGTCACATCGCAATTATTTCTAACACCATTACTTAATTTTTTAGCTTAAATTAAATTACTGCTTATTACTACAACTAATAAGTCATCAGTGGAAGCCTCGGATTTCGTAATAAGAGCAGAAACTACCGGGAGCAATCAGCCTTCAAAAAGAAGTTGAAAAGCGAGGTTTGGGACCATTTGGTCCTTACATTTTTAGTTGTCATTTGAAGTTCAATAATTGGTAGAATTTAATACAAATTAGTGTAATAATAAATTGTTTTAAGTTTGAACGACATTTTATTACAACAAAGATTTTAAGAAAAGATTTTAATAAATATTTAGTTGTTTCGAATGAAGTTTTCACTGGTAAAATGTGCAATATTGTTTCGGTTATTCGGATAACCGACAAACGGTTCGGTTAAAAAAATCATCCGAACCGATGTATGGCGGTTCGGTTTCGGATAGGAGTACTTTTTTATCCGAACAAAACGTTTCGGTTCTGATTTTGACAAAAAAATAACCGAAAACTTCGGTTCGGTTACGATTCGGATTTGTGCTTTATCCGAACCGATCTCATGCTTAATTGTAATGACTGAAGAAATCGTGCACATATTTTTTTAGCAAAACATTTAATATAAACAATTTAAGAATTAATATTTCTTTTGTTTCGCATATCAGGTATTCTCAAAAACTAACTGGAAAGCATTAACAATTTGAAGCATATAAGAACAGGTAACTAGAATAAGCAGTTAAATTTAAAAATGTGTCTGAATCAAGGATGGGAAGTCGGAAAAGTATGAATTCTAATTCGAATTAAAATATTCAAGGCGGAGAATTCCGATTTAAAATACCTATAGCAATACTGAAAAATATGAATTCTAATACGGATTTAAATATCCTCGTGTATTCGTTCATTATGAATTCCGATTCGAATATTTATTTGAATACTCCTAGTATACTGAAAATACAAAGAATTTAATTACGGAAAAAGTTCAACCTTAGAAACATGATATCATCAATGTTTTGGGAAGCTAGTTTCCACTACAGGTCATTAAGTATCAATTTAAGAGCTGAAAAAACACGTTCAACTGATACTTGAACTCCAACATTACTAGTTATCTTTCGGCCCATTTTTAGTTACCTAAAAAAATTTAGTATCAAGTATTTAAATTACTTCAGTAATTAACTTTTAGGACAAACAATAGTTTTGAGCACAACCGTTAAAAGCCTCTGACAAGTGCTAATAATTCGACTCTATTTTACGTAGAATGCGGAAGCATGTTCATTTCGGATCAAGAAAACGCTCACCAATCCTCTTTGATTAACTTTATAATTATTATTAACTTTGTAAAAAATTGAAACAATTTTAAATTTATATTTAAGTATGTACACTGAAACATATACCATTGAAAACAATACTTTATTTTAATCTCAGTAAAAAATATTTGAATACCAATTCGGATTCCAAAAAATTTTTTTGGATACGATTTTGAATTAAAATACTTCCTGGGATTTATTTGGAATTCCAATATGAATTAAAATACTCAAATTTTTGAATATAATTCCGATACAGATTCCGATTCTCATCCTTGGTCTGAATTTAAGGTAAAAACATAAAAACTTGAATATATGTTTATATTCGTGAGGCTCGATTCTATGTTTGCTACAAAAGCTGCTACTGAAAAAATCAAAAACGATTTGAGAAATCACCGAACTTTGTTGGCGATTGCAGCAGATAGAAATTGTTTGAGTGGTTGTCATGCTTTCAAAAATTCGTTTATCCGCGGCAGAAATGCGCATCCACATTTTCGTTACGCTACGTTACACTATTACTATAGGTTTTAAAATTGACGTTAATTATCATTACATTACTAAATATCGTGTGAAAAATTCAGCGTTACCTTTCCGTTACTACAAAACAACTGTAATACTCCATCGTTAGTTTTCGTTACGATTAAAAAATATAAAATAGCCGTTACTTTCCGTTATTGCTTTTATTATTGTCCGCTCGTTACAAGCTAAAATAGCAAACATCTTGTGACACCAGACGTTCCTGGTAAACCAGAATTGTGGCGAAAAGGCAATAATTCCAATTTCTCTGCAGTTCTTGGTTCACCTAAAACGGGATCCACTTCCTGACTACCAAATGCGGTAATCTCGTCATTGGACCTATATTGAAATTCATTTTTCTATTTTTAATAGCGATAGTATTCTCCACGATTAGTTCTTATCTACTAACACCTTTGATAGAGCCAAAACTTAATTCGTAAGCCGATCACATCCTTTTGGGTGAGCAAAATCATGTGTATTATGCAAACGAAAGGGCCAACAATTTCCTATTGAAAGTCATGTTTTCAATCATGTACGTAAATGATGATCAGGGTGTTCAAATCCAACTGAAGTTTTTAACATGTCCCCCGTTTATTTACATGCGCAGTTACTCCAAACAAATCCAATGATAGCTGCCGCCAATGCGTAATGCAAAAATATATAATTATGTGCATGCATATGTTGATTTGATAGCGTTGAGTTACGTTACAATATCGTTTTCTGTTTACACACGCTTAAAAGTTATAGTTATTCCGATAAATGTTTAGCACACCCTAGTTCCGCTACCGTTACGTTATTACATGCTACAAGTATAGGCAGTTAAGTTAAAAACGGCGTTAGTGCGTTGGATGAAAATAACGTAACCGGCAGGGACTAAACCACGTCAGGAAAAGTGGGGGTACAACGACCCTCGCCAAAAATGCTTCAAGTGAATGACAAAATATGCCATATTTTTTCATGTTTTTTAGCCTTTTATTTGTGTTATGTGAAGGTCCTCAGGATCTCTTTAATGTCCAGTTGCTTTGCAATATCTGGGAAGCAGTGAATGACGCGGTAGTGGTTTAGCCTTTTCTGCCCAATTACGTATCTTACATGCTTTTATTTGCCGTAAAGTGGAAAATGATCTCTCAGTCGTCGCTGAGCTGATTGGGACCACGATTCGAATTTTTAAATTCTTAACTTCGGAGAACATTTGTCGAACTTCTAGGTCACAGGCCTTAAACCTTGACAAAAATCCTGCTATAGAGTTTCTCTCTACTCCTTTAATCCCATGAATTATAGTCAATTTAAGAATAAGTTTCTCAGAATTGAACTGGTACAAATCTGATATAGCACCTACTTGGTGCTCCCGGGATTTTGGTTCTAGTTGATTCCAGTTAAGCAGGAGTCGGATTTTTGTAAATCTCCCTGGAAGATCATTTCTGAATTTCCCTGCTGAATATTATGGTCCTGCAGGGAGGTCCTCAACGATTTCAAAAATCCCTGTTGGCAAAAATAATTTTCCTACAAGACGTCGAATCCCTGCCAAATTAGGTCAACCAATCTAAAAATCCCTGTTTAAAAGGCTAAGTTTCCTGAAACACGCAAAAAATTTAAAAATCCCTGTCATAAAAAGATCAACGAATTTAAAAAACCCTGATCGTGAAAACAAATCCCTTCTCTTTGATATTTCTCTGCCATAAATATTTTTCCCGGGGAAGAACCTTCCCGTCTTTCAACAAAAATCCGACCCGTTTAGCTAAGCAATTTGCTCTCTAACTCCTAAATTTTCTTGATTATGGGCTGATTAAAACGACGCTTGAGTTTCACAGCAAGTTCGAACGAATTGTTGAATATGTTTTAGTACATTACTTCTGCAGTTGTAAAGACAGGTGGATTATTTATTCCATATCTTTTTGGTGTTTTTCGGATTCGGTCTAGAGAAAAACGTTCTAAACGAAAACGGTCAGAGGCTTCCTCCATGCGATTCCAAAGCCTACTGAAGACGTCCTCACCTTTCTGCCTTCTAAAAGTGTCAATGCACGCACTTGAAGCTTGAACGGTGCCACTGATGGTAGAACGCTGTGTTTGTGTGATTTTGCTCAAAATCTCGGTTGGGTTCAAAATGTTGTGTAGAAGGAGCAAACCAAAATAAGTCTTCCATTTTTGAGCTGTATATAAAATCCATATGCTTTAGTTGCACATTTGTCCGCTGACTTCGCCGGAGTGTGCAAAAATTTTAAGAGACAATCATAATTTTGCGGTGTAGTGGTTATACTAGGCCATCTAACTGCCCATCTCTTGGTACAAAGAGGCGGAACCCTAACTTCTAAAAATTCTTCCTCGTCTTCAAATGAAACTTCCGTGCTTCAATTCATAGCCATCATTCCAGCGTATGTACTGTGTACTACCTTAACCTTAAAGTTCTCCAACTTAGAAGCTTGAATGAAGTACCAAAGATGGCTGATACGACATTATGCACTGAACTGGTAGGAGCCAAACGTTGTCACTGTTTTTCTGCCATGATTGGACATGTACACACTCATGTAATTACATTTTAGGTTACTAACTGATCTCACGATTGTCTGATTTTGGCAAATTTAGAGCTACTAATTTTGGTACTTGACTTTTTTTGTTGCCAAAATTGAGGGGGGTACAATCCATATGCTGTACTACCTTGGACACAAGCAGGGGGGTACACTGTACCACTTGTACCATAGGGTTGTTTAGTCCTTGGTAACGGGCGCATCACTGATCCACGGATATCCGTCGGATTATCCGTGAAGTAAAAAGTTGACATCCGATCCGTTCGGATATTTTATCAAGTAGGATCCGTTCGAATAAATACCGGATCGGATAATCCTTAGTTTTATCCTATCCGTATCCGTACCCGATCCGTAACCGTTCAGATATATCTGATCCGTTGAGAACCTTAGCCCGGGCTAGATTCGTGAGGTTAAGCACAACTATACATTCGAGTCGAAGTACTTGCAGATTTCTTGAAAAATTGTAGAGTTTCTCATTTGCCGTTTGAATTTCATTATGTTTAATTTACTTGTTTCAATGTTCTCTTTCTTGAATTATTAACGTGGGTTTCGATAGCATTTGTTCTAGTTTGTTTGAACATCAGGCATATCCACATTTGTCCAATTCTTTGATCATATATACACATAATCTTGGAGATTCCCCATGCTGTAGTAGTTAGAATGTAACCCTAAAATAAAATAATTTTAAAATATTAGCATAAAGATCAAATACCTTTGGATTATCTTGTTCTTGATCCCTTTATATGTTTGGGGCTTGTTAACTAGGTGCTAACTTAGGTTATTTAAAAATTTCATTACCGGCGCAGTCGTGGAGACATTTAAAATTCATTCATTTCGGCTCAGTTAAGAAGTGACAATTAGAAGTATAGCAAAATGCATACCATTAAGTAAACTAGCTCGGCAAGTATAGGTATCAAATCTGCACAGACTTTGTTTATCTATGATATCAGTGTTTATTGACGTAATTAAAATCAATTTTTTGAAGGATGAATTGTACCAATAAAATCGTATTTTCATGATCGCAATTTTATAATTCAACTGCGTTTAATAGAAGTGAGTGAAAATTTTGAGTATTCACAATACCTGAATCATTTTATTTGAAATATTGAAATTCAATCCAATCAATCTTTACCGAACATGCAATTGTAATTTTAAAAAACCGTTAACAATCTCTTCCATCCAGTAACCTTTTAAGTGTCTTCCGGTTTTAGTGCGCTCTGAAAAAACAGTCATCATTTCGGGAAAGTGAATTATTTTAATTTTGAATATATCCGCGGAAAACCCTAATTTTCGGATCTTCTTAAAATTTAAATTGAAGTAAACCACAATTTATACTAATATTTGTCCCGTACGAAGAGCATGTTTCAAGATACAAATTTACTACTTGCGTTCCGTATTGTATTACATGTACCGAACAAGTTTTATTGGTAAAATTGAAATCAGTTTTTTTCTTTAATTGACTACACCATGAAATCAATTTTACCTTCTAGTTAAGCTTAAGACTTTCAATTCATATTGGAAACCCCGTGTGGTTTCATTGTCTCTTTATAACATGAACCTTTTTAGAAGGTCAAATTTTAAATGCTCCAGTAAATTAGCCATAAGTACAGCTTTGAGCGTTACATGCTAGAAATCATATGCATCTTTCACAGACAAATGCAAAATGATACGTCAAAATTTGATGAATTTTAAATACAATGTACCGCAAAAGCTTAGTCCAATGAAGCGGCAATGTAAAAATTGTGTTTTTTGTCGAAAATTTTCTTCCAGAGTTTTCAAAATTAGTTCCATTCTTGCAGCTCAAAACTTCTGAATAAAGCGGCCAATGAAGTGGAACAAATTCAGATTTTTTTCGAGTTAAAAATAATCTTTGCACTAATTAACCGGAAGCAGTTCACAAGTTTTTCAATGAAATTACGAATCACTTCAGAGAGTTGCATTGAATAAATTCTGGAGTTCTTGCACAGCAAAACTTCCCAATTTCCGAGCAGCCTCCTCAGACCCCAGGAGATTCTTATCCACCGTGAAATTAAACCGCTGTTGATTATTCAAACCTCCAGTGGCAGTCACCAATCCTTTAAAATTCCCCAGAACATAAATAAAATATAGAACAAACAATGAGCGAAGAATCTTCTAAATAAAATATTTCGATAGAACAAAACTCACCCACAGAATACAAAGTCCCCATGGCCACAATAATATCCACCATTTCATACTCATCGTAACTCTCCCGACCAATGGTCGTTGGGAAGTTGGTGCAGCCCACGGATATATTAAATATCCTTAGGAACAGATCCGCGCAAAATTTCCTCACCCGCATCGGCAATATCGACGCCGCACGAATTACCACCATGTACATCGCAGCCGCCGTCGAGGTACTCAGGCTTTCGAAGTTCTTCTGGATTTTCAGCATCCGGTCCACTGAGGAATAGCTCTTGACTGGCCATTCCGCAAATATCATAGCCCTGCATATAAAATACCCCAAATAATAATAATAATAAATAAAATCACAAATTAAAACAGATAAAAAAATTATTCAAAACTCACAGATGAATATTCAACCCTTTGGGATGGTTAGGTCTCGGGAGGACAAAAGCGGACACTAAAGTGTGCGGCACACTTTGACCAGATACCTCGATGGCTCTCTCAATGGCGCCAAACATCGCAGCGTACAACACAGTCGCATAAGCAACATTGAAATGATCCTTGATCCTCTTCACGATCTCCACATTAACACTGGAACTTACGCTGAAAGCCACCTCGCTTTTGAAATCCGTAGTTTTCCCGCCCAGGATCTCCGCGCCCAGTCCCATGTATAAATTTGCGGCAGTGTCGTAGGGAAGTCTCAGGCACAATTTGATCTTCTTCCAAAGCGGCATCCGTCGAGTGTCCCCCAATTTAATCTCCGGGAATTGGAACGGGGTCCTCGTCAGAAGTCGCATTTCCTCCGCCAAACCGTACGCATCCCCCAGAACATGGTCAAACCGACCCAGAAATATCGTATGGAATTTCTCAGGCTCAGACTTTGGATTTTTCAGATAATTATGGACGATCAAACACTCCCACGGACTCCGGCTTCGGTCCCAAGGGGCCCTCAAAAGTTGACTCGTAACCCTGTTCAAATCTGCGGGCGTGCAAGGATTTGGAAGGGCCAGGTTCCCTTTGTAATCGTATTTCCGAACGTGGTTTTTAATATCAAAATTTTTATCCGTGGTCCAAAATGCGTAACCCATGAAGCTTGTCCAGGTTCGTTTTAAGCCTTGATAATCGTATTTCCCGTTTTTCTGGAAATTTACAACTCTGGACTCGTAACATCTCTGAATGTACTCAATGGGTATGGTCCCTTCAAAAATCCCGCAAGTTACGACGTTTAGATCCGCGTGGGGCGAGAATTGTGTGGCTAACATTGTGTGGATATTTGGAACGAAACAGTCCAGGTCTGGGCGGGAGAGGGATAAAAACCAGACGATTGCCCTCAAGGGATAGAACACAAGTAATATGAGGATTATGAGGGGTACTACGATCAGAAATAATATAAACATTAAAATTAGAATTTTAATCTCCTTGATAATCTTTTGCAAGGGTCTCATTTTGAATTAATTTTTTTTCCCTGGGATTTATTTTGAATTATGGATTCTTTCAAATTTTAAAGGGACTCAAAAATATAGCACAAGTGACCAAATTAAATTAAATCCAAATAAATGGATTAAATTCGACACCAGAAAATATATTGTGAAATGTACAGACGCTTGTCTGCGATTCTTAATAACGACTGTCTGGTCCAGCGATTTTGTTTGATTTCAGACGGGGATTGAATGCTATGAATATTTTTATTACTGAGATTACTCATTAATTCTTGGTAAATTCTGCATGACGATCTTGACTAACGTAAGCCTTATGGGCAGGTTCCCAGGGATCCTGTTAGGACATTTTGTCCAGTGACGTCAAATGTCCCTGTAAGAATTACGCAAAGAAAAAAATACATTGTCCTCAAAGTATATGGGTTCAATATGCTTGAATAATTATTGGAGCTTTGATAAAAATGATACGTCACATAATGACCTTGTGAGGAACACACATTTTGAGAGGGTGAGAAAAAAAATAATTGGGTGTGAAAATTCTGAGAAATTATTTAACGCAAGGCTAAATCCTTTATTTTAACAAAGCTATGGGTTTAAAATAATCAGCGAAATAAAAGTATATCACATTTAGCATCAAATATTCATAGATTAAGTTGTTCCTGCACATTTTGATATCTTTAAAACAATTTGCACACGGAGAGCGTCAACTAACAGATGTTGAGCATTTTTTTTTCAGATTGCCAGAAATTTGTATTTTTTGGCGCGTGGAAGATAATTACTGGAATTTTTCTCAGCTTGCGTGTCTTTATGGAAATTTTAAATGGGGAAAATGCATGCCCAAGTGGGATTTTACACGCAAGTGTTTATTCCATTAAAAAATTCTTCTAAAAAATAACACTTTTTTGAAGGGCTTTCCGCCTTTGCAAAGTTTCGAAGGCTATTTAACTCAAGCCATTGCTCCCATACTTTGTGCAATATTTGGAGGAAATTCTCTCTAAAAAATAAAACCATCGAAAAATAACCCTAAACATTTTGGTTTTAATTATTACCTTCTTCAAAATTTATAAGTATTTCATACAATTTTGGTAAATTATTTATTACATTACATTTTTATAAGTACAACGGTAAAATTTTTTGTATTTGTCTAACTCTACCCCAAAATTAATGTGTTCTTTTTGTAACCTCCGCTTTGAAAGTCGTTATTTAGTGTGTAAGGGATTTGGAGAAGAAAAACTATTTTCAAAAACTTTTACCCACAATAAGATTTTTCCGCCGATTATTTTTAAATTGCTCCTGAAGCTCCGCAATTCCTCAAATTTCCCAAAGAAGCTCTTGAATAAATCCACTTTCGAAAACAATGACTTTTATTCAATCCTAAAAGGAAACTTTGAAGTCCTCGAGTCCCCTCATGCATGTTAGGGGGAAAGAAAAGAACCCATGCAGAAAACAGTGCTCACTTGAGTCAGGGCCAAGTTGGAAGAAGTGTCTTTGTAATAAGTTATGCTTACACTCTGGAAGAGTCCCGAGCATTTTTCGAAGGGAAAAGTGAAGAAAAATGTGCTGGAAGAAGACCCCGCCATAAAAATGTCAAATAAGAGTAATGAGAAGCATCTGGGTATTTTTTTTTCCAGGGGTGAATTTCTCTTGTGTGGTTTTGTCTATACGTAATTACTATGTACATATACATATGTATATATGGAAGGAAACTAATTACAGGATTAGTTTCCCATTTGCTCCCATACGGGGATGTCTCACCTAATTAACACAGTCCATGTACTTTACAAATTGCGAGGTAGCATTACCAAAAGTATCATTTCAAATCCCACATGTTTCAAAAATAATTATTATTTATATTCCCTATTTATTTACTTTTTTCCCCCAATGGATTTTATTATTGCCGTAAACACCGTTTTACCTTAAGGAACAAATTTTAGCCCCTAATTTCGAAAATGAAGAACTTAAAAAAATTAAGTTTTACAGAATTTATTCTCATAAAAAATTCTGTCTTTAAAAATTCGAAACATGCTTTCCAATTGCAGAGATCATTTGTAAATTTTTTTTTACTTCTTAGCCCTAATATAGAATTTCCGTAGGTATAGTAACACTTGCATCTTTATACACGTATAAGTACATTGGCAGGAGATGCATTGACGAATCACCGCCCGCGTCTCAAAACTCTTAAATATATTGGAAACAGAGAAAAAAGAATAAATCACTCAACAGCCTCAAGTTACTTTTCCCTCTCGTTTTCAATTCCGAATACTATTTGTGTCAGCAAATACTTACCCCTTCCACATCTGTCAACGCTTGGTTTGTATTATTCACTTTCTTTTTCTCAACAGCTCCTTTTTCAGCCAACAGCCCATAATTAATTCCCAGGGTTTGGATCCCTTTCGACGCCAAAGCCTATGCACATACTTGGGAATGCTAAGTTCCACAAAAATCCTGAAAATCTCACAGTGCCCCAAAGATGGCGCTCGAAATGCTTCCCTCGTTCCCGCACCTAATGCTTTGCTTATACTCAACAGAAACCAACAGGACTGTCCATAGTCCAAAAACAGAGGTTGTCGCAGAGTGCCCCAATTCCTAAAAAAATTAATCCCCTGGCTTTAACTGAAAACTTTTTCAAGCCCAAGCATTTTTTATATAAATATAGTAAACAAAGTAAATTCCACATTCGATTGAATAATTTTCTGAGGCGTGAAATATGAGAGAGAGAGCGTGAAGTTAAGAAATTATTTATGGGCCGATTATAAAAATCCTGTTATGACGAGAGTGTAATAAGTACTATCACACAAGTAGGTTTTTTTTTACAATGCTGGAGAATGGAGATGAGACTCAACCTGTGAAATCACATGTCACTTGGTGACGGTATAGAGGAAAAAGAGAAGAATAGGATGAGTGGAGTTTGCCATTTTAAGTCCAGTAATTTATGAGCCATTGTTCCGCAAACAAGTTTTTCCTGAGCACCCCACACACACACACACACACACACACACACACATACACAAACCCCCACAAATACCCACACCGAGTCCTGAGAGTGAGAGTAAGAAATCATAAAGTCTATTTTCTTTATAAAAGGCTCGTATATTTCCCCCTTATTTATGTCCCCTATCACAGCTTGCATCTTTCACGGGTATTATCTCACCTCTTTGTTTTTCTCCAAATTCCTCCAAAAACCCCTCCAGAGTCTCCATACAAAAGTACATTGTTTTCACACATCCCACAACTGAGAATTACATGCTTCGACATGGACAAATTTTTCACTATTGTTCCCGAACCTCCCCACAAAATTTCCAACTCACATATGTATGTTCCCTACTCCCTTAAAAATTACTCTATACTCCAAAGCTCCAAAATTTTATCACCATAAAAACACACTAAAAATTAAAATCCAGAAAAAATATTCATATTTTTGATTCCCAGTAAGTATTTTTTAATACCCGTCCTTTTTACTCAAATTTAATAGCACAGGAATTAAAGCTTTAAAATAAATTCCTTAAATGGGGCACTCTGAGACAAAAATTTTTTTAAAAGGAATTCCCTTAGTATGAGGGCTCAGGGCTCTACTATATGGGTCAATATAAAAATGTAAGATCATCTTCAAATGCTTCTTAACAGCTGGATATTTATCTTTAGTAGGTTTCTCCGCCGTGAGGGAAGATCCTGAGCGGATCTATTGCTATAAGAGAAGACAATCGAAGAGTAATAAAAGTGTAGGAGGAAAAATCTAGCATGGGAACCCTCAAGTCATTATTCATTGTCAATCCGTCACAGTTAGAAATAGTCCATGCCCGTCCACCATGTCTAACTTCCCAATGAATCTAATTGGCTCCCCTCAACCGTCAGGTCAAGGGTTCAATGAAACATCTCTCCGTCACTTCATCTCTCTCTCTCTCTCTCTCTCTCTCTGATCTCAAGTGGTTTTCATTACAATTATCTTCCCCAACAAAAGCAACCTGTCCCAGGCGCTTCCTCTCCAGATCTTTAGGAATCAGCCCGAGGGGAAGAAGTGCCTCTGAATATTCAGTTCCATTTAAATACCCACATACGTATTTTATAACATACATATAAAACTAGGCCTTACGTTTCCAGTATACTATAGAAGCTATTGAGAATCCTATTACAGCAGCCCTATGGCTCAGAAATCCAAGTATAAGAGACACAAGTATCTATTTCCTAAATTGAATTAGAGTCTCCTTTCAAGTTTCGTTTCTGAAGAGCATTCTAAGAGTTGACTCTCAGGTCATGTCATGTCAAAATAACAAATACCTTTTATCCCCTTTTTTTATATGATATTGATTCGAGTCCAGACTCTCTCTCTCTCCTGCTCAAGTAACTTGAGAGTCATGCTCAATTTCCAAGAGTGATCACTTTATGGAATTCCTTGGAGTTGGAAGGGCTTGTGAGAGGGTCTGGAATCTCAACTCTTATTTTTCTCACAATACTAAAAAAAAAATTTTTTTTCTTTAATGATATCATTTTTCCATTAGTTCCTCAACGAACGAGTGGGGAAGACGAGGAGGGGAGAGTGGATGATGGGAATGAGGTCCTTAATTTGAGGTCTAGTCCGGGCTTTAATTATTGTACGGGTTGAACTTCAAGTCTTTTTAAGAGGCTTCTATTTGAGTCTATTTTTGACACAATTGTGACCCACTCAGGAAAGAAGGGCAACGTTCTTTGGGACATTTGTTCGGAGGGTAATAATTTTTGTGTACTCAATCATTTTATAACTCTATAGGGATTTGAGTGTAATTATTACTTTTATTACTATTTGTGACCGCAGTCATTAAAGTTACTATTTTTAAGGAGCTTTTGTTAAAGGAATTTTCTATGGGCGGGTTTATTGGGGCAAGGTGAGACACTTACCTGGGAAGATCCCTTTTTTAATCACATTTATTAAATTTACCTCTTGAAGAGAGCCTTAAATTCTTCCTTCAATTAAATGGCTTCGTCTGTAAAGACGCAAAATTTTATGTAAAAATTTAAATACAATTTTTTGGGTTTTTTAATTAATGGAAGATTTTTTAATGGAATGTTTACTTGGGATTTGAGGGTTTTTAGTAAGACAGGAGTTAATTTTTGGGATTGATTTTTAAGAGCGAGAGGGAATTGCTCCAAATTACTTCTTAACTGAGCAATTGGATGAAAATAGGGTTAAATTCCCTGGCTTTTTTTTTGTTGGATGAAAAACATGTGTGAAAGATGTATGCCTTTATTTTTTGAAGAATAATGAAGCCCCTCCAACACCTGTGGTATCTCTTGAATGCTAATGTTATTATAATAGAATGGGGTTTTGAAGCATAGGACAATTTATTCAAAATTGTGGTTTCCCTCTGCCAATCATTTTTTAAAATTGTTCCGCGTAAATGCTGGTCATTGGGTTTTGGTTACTCTGTTCAGCACTTTACAATATCCCCCCTTTAATTTTCACAACTATGTACATATAGGTACATACCTTTGTGTATAATTTTTTTTTTACTTGGGATGCAGATGTGTGCCAGTAATGTGGACGTTTAAATTAAACTTAGTCTCTATATTGTGTGTGTTTATGTACAGTATGAGAGTGTGTGTGTTTGTGTGTGTGGAGGGAGCACAATAGTTAAATTTGGGATTGCCACATAAAATGGGGGAATTGTTCGAATTGAAGGGACCCCAATACAGAGTCTCAAATTTCTTTGGAATTGCTCGCTCGCGAACGCCTCTTGTCTCCTGTATGGTTTTGCATTGTGTAAAAACTGTAAAATAGAAAAGTACTTGAAAGGTACAAAAGTGTATAGAATTCCGAATGAAAATATTGCTTTGTGATCCCAGCTCCCTTGTACCAGGAGACAGGTTACAAGGTGCGGGAAAAATTTCCTCCGTTCCTTATACATAGTCCCTAAACCTCCTGTACAATTTTTATCTCTCAAAATAATAAATCTAGCATTAAAATCTTACTTTGCCCCAAAAGTTCCTACAAGTATTTCCGGGAAACGTCTAAAATTAACCGCAATTTCAACTATTCAGGTCAAAGGTGTCAAATTTTGTCCAGGTACAATTCTACGACCCAAATCTCGCATTGCCCCAAAATTTTCAGAAATATTATTACGCATAATTGACCAATTTTAAAGTTTTAAGGTTAAATAATTTTTTAGTAGTTTTTTTCTAATTCCAGCGCGCTTTAAAAAAAATCAATTCTTTTACTTTTTAGGCTCAAATTTTTGCCTGAGTAATAAAATGTTTTGCAGGGAAATTTATGGTAAAAATTGAGTGTCGAAAACAGTGTGAGGGAAAGATTTCTGACACCCTGGACCCCTGCTTAAGGCTTAGCATCCTCGAAACACACGCTTAAGCGCACTTGAATGAATCCCTTTTCGGTATCAAAGGCGTCCCCATATGTGTCCTGATACATGATGGTTATACAAGGGCGTGCATATATGTATATGTGTCTATAGTAAATGCATACCAATGTGTTTATATGCTTGTGTTTTGAAAAGGAGCATTATTTTTGTTGGTGCTCGGCTGAGCGGAGGGAATTCCATAGCGTGTTCAATAACCGAATTGGGACGTGAAGAATCGAACACCTTAATAAAACCTTCGGTTTATTTTTTTTTCTCCCCCCAGATTTTTTTCTTTACCAGCGTATATACCTACATTTTATGTAAAAACATACAGACCTTCCCCCTTATTTAGCGCCCCCTTAAAAGCAAAATTTTTATCAGGCTAAAAATGACCCCACACGTTCCTGCTTAAACATAATGTTAATTTCCCACATTGGCCTTTTAATATGTAGACCCCTATTGTAAAATGCGCCCACTGTAAATATTCCAATACATTAGAGGGGATTTTACATCCAAGGAAAAATTTTTAAAGAGAATTTTCGTTCGTATTAAAAAAGTTCCGGGGGGAAAAATCCAATGAGATTTTTTATTAATTTTTCTACCCTGATTGCAAAATTTCTATGTTTCCTCCACAAGGAACAGCGTCACAGCTATTGGCTAAAATATCAAACGGAAAATTAACTTTACTTTTTATTCCCACAAGTCCTCCTCCCCAAGTTTCCAATCTGGCCAACTTTTATAATCCCTTTATCCACTCTGTGATTCTCTTCCCTCCTGAAATCTACATAGAAAGTTTCCAGTTTCCTTGGAGATAAAATTTCAGGGAAGGAAAAGTTACGACAGTAGTCAACTGGAAGGAAGGAAATTCTTTCCCAGGGCTTACAATATACATATACGCTCTGATTCAAATGGGAGAACTAAAACCCTGTATAGAAAAGCCCTTTAGGAAAACTGCAGCCTCAGGGTAAAATTTTGTCTCACAGTGCCCCTTTTTCCCCCAATAATTTTGTATACCATCAAATTTGTGCTCTATCAGGGGCAACTCCTGAAAACGCAGTCTGTAAATTTCCCGACACTGCTACTATTAGCAATAAGTTAAGCTCAGAGAGAGAGAGAGGAATGTTCGGGAAGTCAGCACTATTTTTATTGCGTATATTTATGTATGTGTTTTGGGATGTGACGCCAGGGAAGTTTTCCCCTTAAATGTAATAAATGCGTAGACACTTGCGAAAAGTTGCGTGCTTGGCGTATACAGAGTGATATCTGGCCTCACAAACATTGGATTTATTCCATGTGACCGTCATTTCTCAAGTACGGGCATACTCGTCCAAAAACAACGAATGGATTTGCATCGGAATACTTTTCCGATTAGCCTTAAGAAAACATGTCCTTACCCCGAAGCCTCTGTTTATGTTTTGTCCCGCTTGGATTTTAATGTATTTTCTGGCACGTGTCAGTTTTTTTTATTTCCTATGAAATTTGGAAGCGTCTCTGCTCTGAAGAAATCTTGAAAGAATTATGATCCGGGAAAAATTGGGCCCTGTCCCTTAAAATTTCATAAAATTCACATCTCATTAAAAAAAAATTTTTTTTTTTGCACAATTAAGATTTGCCCTTCTTTTAAAATAAGGTAACTTTTTTGAATTTTTGTAATCTCAAAATTTCCCGGGTATTTTTATTCCTCACGGGATCCATATCCTTTGGGTTCTTACAGCCCTCTATAGCACAGCTGGAGGATACATAAAAAAATCATATGTGGGGGTGTGTGAGTGTTGGAGGACAAAAAAGTAGGAATTTGTCAAATAATGTTTTAGAAAATGTAAGAATTTTGTGAATTACACGCAGAAATGTCGAATGGGTCATAGAGACACGCGACAAGCATTTTCAGAGTATTTGTCCTATCTTGAGCATCCCTCAGCTTTTTCTACTTAACTCCATTAGAGCTACATATGTACGTCTGTATCTACATATGGTCGTCAGCACATATGTAACCTAACGGGGTTTTGTATTTTGTAGGGGAGAAAAAAGCAAGAATCTCTCGGATCATTCCCAGGCTTTACATTACAGAGCCGTATCTCTTCTGACTTGTCTCTCGTCATCTCCCTTGTCCCGTCTTCCCGGCTCGTTTCTTCGGGAAGATTTGGAAAAGTACATCTACACAGTACACTATGGACATGGGATGGAGGAAAGATCACCTATACGTCCTCAAGCCCCAGCCTCAGCCCCAGTCCCATGTATATTTTATATCTTAAGCCCTTTTCTTTTAGCAAGGACTTAGCACGCCAGTAGGAGACAGTCCTACAGTGTTTGTACATATTCTAGCTTCATATATGGACATAGAGTCACATATGAATGCAATGTGTAGAACAGAGTCTAGAAATGTCCCGAGTATTATTAAGCCCCTCATTGCGTATGCAAGAAAAGAGGTAGGATATCCGTCCTATAGTCAAGTCCTCTATGCTGATACGCCTCGGAGTAAAATAGTCGATTTACTTAATGGTATTGAGATGGAAGAGATGAAGTTCATCTGGCGTGTCAAATTCCAGCGGATTTCCATCTGCTCCCGATATATTTCTTTCAAGTTCAACGAGGGGGAGAAGTATGCATAAGTATGTCCTCCCTTGTCACTGTCCATAGACCATAGTCAGGCACAAAAACCTCCCTTATACAATGCACCCCCTTTATCCCAACCGCCCTTAAAAGTTCTCCCGAAATCCCCCGAAAATTCCAGGAATTTACCCTTAACCATAAAAATTTGCAACGAATTTGACCAGAAATGTCCAGGTAAAATTTTTCAACAGAAAACACCCGTAAGAAAAACATTTTCTGTAAAGAGGGCTTACTGTATATACATCGGCAGAGCGGAGGAAAAGCAAAACTATAGGAAAAAAATCTACAATATTACTCTCGAAAGTCATCCTTTTTTTTCTTTCAAATGAGGACCCGCATCTTTCTCATAGCGTTCAAGTGAGTGAATCAGCACAAGCTCAATATTGCTGTGACTGCAGGATTTTTTTTTGTAGTATGTACGTAGACTTATGCGCGTTTCTTATGGATGGATGTATGTACATATATATGTACGAGTCTGATGCATATAGGATTGGGCTGGGGCGAGGGAAGGGAAGAGAATTCCGAATTTTTACTAAAGACCCGATAAGCAGTCAGACTTTATTTTTTGGAACACCTTAAAGAAAATAGGAGAAACTTTGACTTTCCCGTTATTGACGTCGAGGCTCAGAGAGCTCTCACTCTCTCTCTCACGGAGGTGTTATTGTGAGAGCTGAGGATTTTCAAACAGTCTGGGGAAGTTGTAAAAGTTAAGAGTCGGGACTGCTCCTTTGACCTCCTTCCTTCGCTGTGAGACAGGAGCAATGTTTTTCTACAACTGGTCCTTCAACTCCTAGTACTTTCCCCTTGTATACGTATATGATTCTGTAGTAGTATAGCTAATTATATGTATTTTGGAAGGGGGGAAATACTTATGCCAGAGATTATGTAAGAACATAATTTTTTTTTTTTTTTAAATATGGTACCTGAAATTTTTGAATTTTTAAATAGGACAAATTTCCCTGGTGGGATGGAATTTTTCAGTGGACTTTTTAGTAGTAGGAAAAATACTATGCTTGGAGATATGTCTTAGGAGAGCATGGATAAGTAATTGCAGAGCGTTATCGTGGCTTCAAATAAAAGAAAAGGAAATGAGAGGAGAGGAGAGGACGTGTGAGGGCAAGACCTCTTGGAATAGCATTAGATCAGAGGAGAATGCTAATATGCTCCTAAATGCAAAACTGTTGTGGTTGAGCCGAGCGGAGACCTATGGGAAAGAGGTTGTGATTTTGTTGCTATTTTGGGTCTGTAAATTTGTTGACTATTTTGCATCCCTGGGAAGAGCAAGTATGGGAGGAATGTTTGAGGCGAGAGATTAGAATGCTATTTAAGTAGTGGAATGCGGAATCTCTCATGCATTGAGAGGAGATGGCCGGAGTGAGAGAGAGAGAGAGAGGAACCAACTTTGGGAAGAATTGGGATTGGGAAAATGTGTACAAATTCATGTTTCAAAGGGGGAAAAATCAGTGCTGTTAAACAAGTAATAAACCCAGACATTTTGACTTTAACGACTTTCCACGCTCTGGAGTAGCGCTCAAGAGTAAACTTGAGGAGAGGGAGATCGAGAGAGATGGAAAGTCAAAGTATCTGAATTTGGGATCGAGTCCCGAGAAAAAAAACTTTTTCGCATTTGCCGTGATCATCTAGTGGTTAGAACATTTTTAGTTGAGTTACATACATACATGAATATTCCAAGTATACATACTTCGGAGATACAAGTTTTCTGAGGGACATGCTGTATCTGTACTGTGTGAAGTTTCTGTTTGGAAGGAACTCCCGTGATTCGTTTCTACAGGCGTTTATACAGGGACTAGGTCCCACAAAACACTTTTATTAACCCCTTGTGGCTCTCAGTAAAATGATAACTCACTGTTTTAAAACTAAGTCCGATTTTAGTGTTGATCTTCAAAATATTTGTAGTCTGGAAAATAACGATAAGTTTACAACTGCATCTGCTCCTTTTGAAGATTTAAAAAGCTGCTTTATTACATTTAATTTTTCCCACGCTTTACACCCTTCAGTGTTAAAATTCTTTGGATTTCAAGTGGTTCCGCCGGGCATTACAGGAAGCACAGATTTTAACCGAACTACGCATGCGCAAATCCCAAGGACCTCATTTACCTTTAAAAGCTGAGTCTGGAGAACTTATTCCTGTCAGAGACATGCCTTTATTGAAATACATAATAATGAATAAAAAAAATATCTTATAATTAAATGTATCCTAAAATTTAAATGGTAAATTTCGAAAAATTAACAAAAGCTCCCTGCTAACTTCAAAGAATTAAATGTTTTTATGGGATTTTAATATTCTGAGGACCAGGGGCCAGAAGCCTTTGGGTGTGACTCTGTATTTTAAAGGAAGTTCAATTCCTCCTGACTGACTCTTGTCTCATCGCCTGAGAAGCCACTCCTGAGCATCTTCTCATAATTCCCAACAACCGAAGATAAATGTAAAGGCAAAGTACAGCCAGTAAAGATTTCATCAAATTGTCGCTTTAAAATTACCAGAGTCGTGTTTTCCTCCTTGGCAGGTTATAGCATAGCGCTTTGGGCGGGATATAGTCTCTCGTCAGCCCCGTCCCCCGGATTATTATACATTATTTTGAAGGAATATCAGCCACATATGCAAATCCCCCAGGGAAATTATTCCCTCTCCCATAGATTTCACTCTTAAGTACTGTTTTGAGCATATTCCATTTTTTTCCTATCTATCTCCGCTCCGCTCCTATGCTCCGCACAAATAAATAATACTCATTTGGATGATTTGCGTCCCTTTTCTCAACCATCTTCACGCATCTCCTCCCCAGCAACTCTCTCATTAATGATGATGAAGTTTCCAGTAAACTCATTTCTTCGGATGTAAGTTCAGTCCTATATTTTCAACATAAATCAAATATCCAGAGTCAAACATGTATTCACACACCCCCCCCTCCCTCCCCCAAAAAAATATTTCAACTCTCATAAGTCTCAACTTGCCCCATTACACTTAATTATCTCATTACTTTCAGTTCCACTTAAAAACCTCACGTAAGTAATATTTATCTTTGAGAAAAATTTTGTTTTTTAATAAACAGTCAATTTTTATAAATTCAATAGTAATGGCATACTGCCAATGGTATTTTCCCCCAAAGTTTTTATTTTGACAGGCTGCACATTTCACTAAACAATTCTTATGTAACTTTACCCCCACAAATGTCATCGACCATGGAGGATTGTTTTCCTTAAAAATTTCAAATTACCCAAAAATTATCATTTTTAAACACAATTTTTAAATGTGTTTTAAGGCCCTGGCAAAATGACATGTTAAAATTAAGCATCTCTCTAAATGTTACAGGATATACATTTCCAAATGAATCAATCACTCCTGATTTTTAATGCCAAGCCCAAAAAGACAGGTTTATTTTTAAGTGAATATTTTTGCCCAAGTAAAATCAGAGCCAGGAATTCATCACCGATCTTAAAGATAATTTTCAAGTCTAGACGCCCCTCTTGTATATAATTAGCACTTGTGTGTTATCCCTTCCAAAAGAAAGTACGGAGTCCATGCAAACCTGCTGCTTCTACAACTTTTACTACAAATTTTAGGAGAATAGATGTCAACCTTGAATTTCTACAAGGGTTATTTAAATGCACGATCAATATTTCCCAAGAAATCTCTTATAATGGACAATTCTATGGGAAAAAAAATCAATTCAAAAAGTTACGACTCCGTCTTGAGCAGCCGCCCATTCAAACTCCCTACATTTTCTTATCAATGCCAATGTCAAGGCATGGTCTGTGGAGCTCCATATGTACGCCTGTATATGTAATGTCATTATACATAAATACATATATATATACAGAGTCACACGTGAAAACTACAATCTGATTTCGATTCGGCACAAGTGCATTATCAGGGCACGAGGCATTGTTAAAAGTTTCGAGATTCGAAATCTTTTGTCGAAAATTGCTACATTGCTCAACTCCGCCACTCTTCTACTTCCTCCGTAATGGTATTTTCCTATAGGGCTGGACCCCCTATACAAATACATGCTATCCAGCCCTATCCCCACGAAGCCCCAAAAATTCACTACATACTGAGAGTCCAGTTCACTTTTACTTCACAAAAATCACTTTAAAAAATTGAGAAATTTAGATTTTTGGGAATAAAATTTGATTCAAAAAAATATTCCCAAATTTGCATCAAATAAATTTGCCTTGCCGAACTCAGCATTAGGTCTTAAAAATATGTGGGCCTGTTCAAAGCCCAATTTAAACAGTTGGATTAAAAATGGGGCAAAGTGAGAAAAAAAATTTTTCTGCAGAAGCAATTCCCAATTCTTTCAAATTGAGTCCGGTATAGCGAGATAAATTTTTGGACTCATCCCATTGGCTGATAAATTTCCTTGAGAAAGAGAGGGACTCATTGGTCTATCTCCCCTGTAAGATCCTTTCTCTCACTCTGTCTTCCTCCATCGTCCCGAAGAATAATAGAGATGAGAGTGCGGAGTGTTGTGGTGAGGAAATGAGACACTCTGAGACGAAGACAAGATCCGAATGGTTCGAGTTTGCTGGATGGGGAGAACATCTGAGAGAGATTTTCTTACCCGATACAATACAAAAACCAAATAATATGGTTCCAATTCCGTATAATATTCCACTCTCACTACACACACACACACATCCCTACAGCCTCAGACCCAGCTTCTCTTTAACATCCGATCCTCTATACACTGCTTTATCCCAGCAAAAATCCATACATAAAAAAACATATAGCAGTAACACTATATAAACTATACTCAACTCCCACACTTAACCATAGATATCTAATGATGCAGTACATTTTCTGCTAAGAGTCAACCCTCACCCTTAATTTCTACACTTACTTTGTTTTACAAAAATTATTTGAAAATTTTTGAGAAAAAATTTGGACCATCAAAATTTTGTAAAATTTTTTATTCCTACAATTTTTAATTCCCGGAATTATAATAGGAAATTTACGTGAGAAATTTAGGGAGTTTTTTTTCTAACTGTTGGGATAGTACACTTGGATTTTGTGCCTCTCAGCAGACACTATTCTGTTGTAGTGTGAAGTGTAGGCTGAAGAGAAGAAAGACTCATATATCGAAATGTTTCTATCCCGTTACCCACAAGGTATTTGAGAAGGTCTCTGTATCTCAGTGTGTGTGTGACTGTGTGACTGTGTGAGTGTGTGTGTGTGTGTGAAAGATTTTCTGAACATATGTACAAGCCTGGGAGTGCTACTACTTGATAGTGGAGAGGAGAAATAATGTGAATGTGATGTATCTTTTGTCATGTCGACAAAAGAGGAAAGTTGATCCAACTCTTGTCGCCTTGCCAGACTCAGATTTCTCTGTATTTTGTATCCTCCTCCGATTTGAGCCATACTTTTTAATACATACACATCCCAGAGCTTCAGAGATCTATAGCTCAGGCCCATCCATGCATTTTGTCCTAGCCTCTATTCCCTATACACAAAAATACCAGTTAGCCCTGTCAATGTCTATTTTTTTTACAAGCACCTTTTCTTACTAAAATAACAACACCTTTTACAAAATAAGACAAATTATTACGCTAGGAATAGCATTGTTTCAAATATGGGGCAAATTAAGAAAAAATTATTTCCAGGGGGAATTACAATCTTGCCCTTCGCTTACAATTAGTTATGTAACAAGACCTAGGAAATATTTATAAAAGGGCGGAACATTATTAGAGGATGGTCCTCAGACACTGGATGCACAACAGGGCTGTAATACATGGAAAAAAATAGATCTCATCCTTTTGTCTCGTTATTATGAGGACTCGGGAAATAATGTCTGTGGAGGGAATGAGGCTGGAGATGTGATCAAGATATGATATGTTGGTGTAAATGAGACTCATATATGTGACAGAATACAGTAGGAGCCCTATACTATGACACTATGCACAGTGAATCTCAGTATCTACAGTAGGAGGAATATGTACATGATGAGTGAATGAGCCCACAAAAGAAACATTATTATGGAGCCTGTCCACAGGAGAGAAATGAGAGCAATTCCTTAGATTTGTCCCAACGTACAGTAATAAAATCCTCCCTTTGACTCCCCAATCTGGAACATCTTCCAGACACTTATTTCCAGGAGTGCTCCACTTTCCCTAATAAATTGTCAACGGTGGATCAAATATTTACATTTTTATTCACAGTCCACAAAAAAGTATGGAAAAGAAAGGGAAATACAAATTTTTTTCTTGTTTTGTTTTTTGTTTTTTTTCAGTCCGAAGGGAAATCCGCATACTCGGCCTTATAGGGTGGGATGCATTTCCATGAGATGAAGAAAATACTTCTGGAGGTCCAGGTTAAGAGACAGTTCCCAAGGCAACAGTCCGTGTCAATGAAGGGGTTGAGAGCATTCCAAAAACTGCAAGGTCGGTACAGAAATGTGCAGCCCCATTTAAGTGCCTGTAATTAAATTATTTACAATTTGTCTTGGTAAAGTTCCCTCAAAATTTGTATCATATTTTGTGTAAACAAGGAAATTAGAAATGTCGTAAATAATCCTGAGCTTGTATGTTAAAAGTTGTCCTTTAAATAAGGATATTACAAAATGTCCTGTAATGGAGTAATTTATAGCATTTTAAATGAATGGTAATTATTGAGGGATTCCTTTCCCCATCCAAATTGCATCATCCCCAGGTGAGAAAAACAATTTAGGGCCAAATGAGCCTTCGGAGTAGGAAATGTGAATTTTAATTACAAGCCCTCAAATGCTGGCCTAATGGGGCTCAATTTCCAGTGTAGAAAGGAACTTGTTCACACACACAAGGAAATTTTCCTAATTACAGGGTAATAATTGGAAATGACATTAAAATGAGTACCTTCCCAGCCGGGTCCCGAGACTCGAACTTGAGGAGCTCATTAGGCAGGATGTATTTCAAACTTGAATGAAACTCCATTTGCTGACTGTCCAGGTTCGGGTCGATCCAGCCCTCCTTCATAACACTAGTAGTCCCGGTCCGATTGAGGGCGGGATAACTCAAACTAATGCCCAGGAATGTAAAGGCGAACACTCCTGTAATCACGATGAGGCTCAACATAGTGAACATACCCATTTTTCAAATTTCCCGCCACACAGAAAAATACCCCAAAAACCCAGGAATTTTCCCCTAAAATCCCAAATCTCTTCTCAAAAAATTCCTTACGAAAATCCCAGCCCGCAATTTTAACAGTAAAAATTTTGGAGAATAATTTTTACTTAAATGCCCCAAATTGAATGGAAAACACCAGGGAAATTTTGACACTGTTTAAAATTTAAGGGCAAACCACAAGAAAATAAACAAACTACAGAGCGCAAGTAAATATACGTGAGAAAATAAATGAACTGCGTCCGAAGGTTGAGGTTACAGCTCATGTAAAAGGTCCCCTTAAAATCCCCATTGAGCATGGGAGACTTATTACTAAGCACATATAACATAGGAGTAAAAGGTCCTTGTCAAATCGTCCTTCAAAAGGGCAGCTCGAAAAAAATTGTAAACAAAATCCTTGGGAAGGAAAGGTACAAGATCAATTTTCTGGTTTATTTTGTGTGGAAAAGGCTTTGAAAGGAAAATGTCAGTTAAAAAATTTGACGCTAGAGAGCGTGGGGGGCTTTAAAATTGGAACATTTCAGGAGTTTTTCCTCCTATGCTTAACCATTGTGGTACATATGGCTGTTGAGAAATAATAATAACAAGTGAGAAAATTTTTATCTTGAGAATTTAGATCTCTCACATCAGACTATTGACAATAAAAATTCTTATAAAAATTTTAAATACGAATCTGATAATTTTTTATGAGAATTTATTGAGTTTTTAACAGATTCGTGTCTAACGGAAATCTTTTACAATTTTTTATTCGAATCTGAATCCTTGCAATAGTAAAACAATGCCCTATTTTCACATCCTAATTTTTTTTATTTATTTTAGAATGTGCTCTTTGAGAGCGTACTTTTGAATTGTACATCCTCAAATTAAATTAAACACATATAGGCTGTAGATATTTGAGGCTTCCTTCCTCTGTAATGAATTCCATGCCACGTCCGTCTCAAAAATTCTGAACGCAATGCGTGTGTGTTGTAACCTGAGCTCAGAAGCTAGGACCTTAGGAAGTGAGTTTTAAAATCAGGCTTGATGAGACTGAAACCATCAAATTGTAAATACACAAAAGTCAGCCCAGTGTGAAGGATGATATGGAGAGAGAAAAATGATTGTGTAATAAATATTAAGCATTTATGAACTGTTGGTATGAATTGGAGTCCGCTATGTATTTTCTATATTGGGGAAATACATTTATTTACTTGGCATGTACATACGTACTTATGCATATGGGGAAATGCATGCTTGCTTTGTATTGTTATTGAATGATAGGGGGCCGGAAGTGTGAGTGACTGCTGGGAGCTCATTGTTGGGAAGCCTGTTGTTCCAGGGACTCTCAATTGAAAGATCTCAATTAAAATTAAATCCTATGATAGCACACACAGACACCCTTTGACTCTTCTCCGAAGAGAGATTCGATATGAGAATTTATAGGGAGGACGGGGTGGGAAGGAAGGAAACCAAAGGAGTGTGCTGTCACGTTGTTAATTCAGTTCCTCCTCGTAAACCACATCATAGGAAGGAGCATTATGGGGCTCTTGATTAAGTCCAGGATCTGATTCTCCCCACTTGGGCATTTCCAGTTCCTATCTCCTTTTATTAACATAAGGGCACATGCAAGGAGAATCCCAAATTTAGAGGGACAAAACTGTCCACGGAAATTCCCAAAAATTCGCCAAAAATTCTCCAAAAATTCTCCGAAAATTCTCCAAACCTTCTACAAACATTCTCCAAAAATTCTCCAAACATTCTCCAAAAGTTCTCCAAAAATTCCCCGAAAATTCTCCAAAAATGCACCTAAAATGCTCCAAAAATGCTCCAAAAATGCTCCAAAAATGCTCCTAAAATGCTCCAAAAAGGCTCCAAAAAGGCTCCAAAACTGCGCCAAAAATGCACCTAAAATGCTCCAAAAATGCTCCAAAAATGCTCCTAAAATGCTTTTAAAATGCTCCTAAAATGCTCCTAAAATGCTCCAAAAATGCTCCAAAAATGCTCCAAAAATGCTCCAAAAATGCTCCAAAAATGCTCCTAAAATGCTCCAAAAATGCTCCTAAAATGCTCCAAAAATGCTCCAAAACTTCACCAAAATTCTCCAAAAATTCAACAAAAATTCCCCAAATATTCCATATAAATTCCCCGAAAATTCCCCAAAAATACCTTCAAAATTCACTAATTTTTTTTTACAAGAAACATTTTATATAAAGCGGGCCCATTAGAGCCACAGCCGACAGGTACCTGCTATGGGGTGCCCCAATTTAAAAAAATTCCAAAATTCAGAACTTAAAAGTCATTTTCTCAGAGTACCCCAATTTTTATAATTCTTACCTCAAATTTTGCCCAGTAAATTTTTGTCCCCTTAATTTTGGGTTCAATCCCAGAAAGGCACCTCTTGCGATCCAGAGAGAGGGGTCTCTTACTGTGCAATAAATGTTGTAAATATATTTACATACAAATATATATTTGTGAGCATCATTAATAGAAGAAATGATCCAGGCCGATAGGACAGCTCCATCCCAACTTATTTTGCTCTGATGCTTTTGACAACAAAAGAGGAAATCATTGCCATTTGCATGAGTGGAAATGAAAGGGAAAGTATTATTTTCTGCAGAGGTATCTCCTCTCTATATAAGTATGTTCCTTGTGGGAAAGGGTAGGCTTAAGGACCAGGAATTCCCTTACCTTGTCTCTCCCATCATTTAATAATACTGAAGACATGGTCTGGATGAATGCACCATGTTACGTTTGTATATAGTCAGCCCAAGGGACGTACATATGCCTATTGGCTCAACTGTAGCCATTGAGTGTATAAACGATAGCAATTCCATTTTCGACTCATTCATAACCCTTTAGTTTTTCCTGGGACAGGTATATACAAAACGTACATAATTAAATACAGTGTACGTCCTCTATACTGGGGCCCTTTGATAAAGCCTAAAATATTTTCGTTGCAGATCATTTTGTACAATGCGTTATAACAGAAAATTCAATCTACGTATTCGAGGGAGCTGGGTCAAAATTCCCCGAAATTTCGATATTTGCTGGTGTTGTGACAGAGGCAGTCCCCTGTAATTATTTATATAGCAAATTGTGTTCATGTAGCAAGGAGCCGGGGCGCTCAGATCTAACACAAAAGCTCACACATCAATGAGTTTCTAGGGAATCAAAGAGGAAATTATTCTTGGAATCAATTTCCATGCGGAAGCGTATTATATATATGAAATATGAATTGAATGCTTATTTTCTTATGTAATTCCTTTTTGGGGGATATTTATTTGCGGGTGTGTAAATACTCTACTGTGGGCTCCTGTTATCAGGTACGACCTTATAACATAATGTTTTCGGGGCGCAAATATTCTCATACAATTTTTTTTTTTTTTTTTTTTTTACATATAATTCATTTTTATAGAATTTTTTTATTTGGAAATATTTGTCAGAAAATGTTTTAAACTTCAACGCCATTCGTCAATTATATCTTCGAACTCACTCTTTCCTTTGTATTGGTACCTCCAATTTCTTGGAATTCGGTCTGGATCCAGAATTCTTGGGATCTTAAGAGGAAACGCGTTTAAAGAAACAAAATGCTCAGGCATGATTTTATAAAGCCCTGATACACAGTAAAAAAACTAGACCGGAAGACCTAAGGCTTCATTTTCCTAAAGCATGAGACAGTCCCTGAAAAAAAATCTGAAGCCTTGTTCAAGCAGAGAGGAAAATTTGATGAAGACATTCAACAACTTGATAGTCGTGTGATTAATCAAGGCAAACACAAGGACTGGCAGTTTACACACGAAGAAGAAAAAAATACATGAAAAAATATCTCCAATTACGATTCCCTGTCATGTAGCTTATATTAAGGGGTAGATTAAGTCATTCCAGGAGCATTGGCAGGAACAAACAAAAAAAAACAAAAAAAAAATCCTCCCGAAAGCAAATACTGAGAATAACATTGTATTTCTTCCCCACAATATGTATTTGTACGAGAACTAACTAAGGCCAGAGTCTCAAATTACCCAATCCTCTCCTTGCATAATCAACCTGTCAGTCATCCTCAAGTGCTCCTGGGAAGTCTTCAGAGGTCATCACCTGAGGAAATTTTACGTGGTCCCAGGACAAGGCACAGTCCAAGACTGGAACAAAATTTTTAACTCTAAGACCAAGTAACAAAATTTTAATAACGTTCAAATGCCCTTAACATTTTACCTGGCAATAAGTTTGTACTAACAATTTGTAATCAACTGTTGATTCAAGAATTTTGTTTGTAAATTTTGTAAATTTTGGGGCAAATTTCTTTATTAAAAATTTTATCGAAAAAAATGCATGTACAAGAGCCAAAAATACATGAAAATTATTGTGTACGTGTGAAAGTGTGTTTGGGACAAATAATAAATATGGTTTGTTTATAATTACTATTTTAAGCGCTCATGTCTCTGTAACTGCCCCAAATGTGTAAATGTTGTCTTGTTGGAGTAAAAACAAGTGACTTTGAATAATTAGGCCATTAGGGGCTCCAAGGGCTGTTCTTTTCCGCAATGGGGCCCTTGTAGTAATATAATTACAATTGTGTGCATTAGGGATCCCGAGCCTGTATGTAAGTCCTTGGGATATTGGAATACAAGACAGGCCTTGTTGAGGGAAGTGGAGAGCACATTTCAGACACACACACACACACACATAAGGAGCAATTAAGTCAATTCTCAGATCAAGGGGAAGGAATGATACACTTTGGGAATGGGAATGACTCCTTCCCGGGCAAAGACTCCATTTCTTAATCTTAATTGAAATCAGGAAATGGGGAAACGTGGAGGAAGAGCAAAGTTTTCAAGTCCTCTCCAAACTTCCTATCACTTTCTCCTCTCTCTCTCTCCCTCTCTCTCTCTCTCTCTCTCTCTTACACTCTGCTCATTTAAGTACACAGGAGTAAACACTTGTAATAAGCACGGATTCCGAGTATTTTTTTTTCAAGAGGGAGAGAGGAAAAAATACTTGAGAACTCATGTACTGTGTAAATGGGCTTGTGGGAAAATCTCCTGTAACGGTGTGGAGATTCCTTTGATGGAAATTATTTCAATTTCCCAGTAAGTACCGGAGGGATACGTACACTTTGGGAATGCTCAAAAAGCAAATTTTTTTTGTGTGGGGGGAAAAAAACATTTACAATTATCTGGCGACTTTTATTTGGCTTCAGAAAAAAATTTAGTCGAGATTATTTCCCTTTGGGAATTTTTTTGATCGTTTTTAGGGGTTTGGCAAATTTGAAATTGTTAATGAAAATTCTTGATGTTTTACTTGGTAAACCTTTTTTGTATGTAATTTTGTGTGTAAAGAACTTAAATTTGTAAGGGGTTCAAAATTGTTTTACATAAACCTAAAATTTGGAGTTATGTATAAGCAAAATGACTGGCGCTCATAAAACCGTTAGATTGTGGTTAAGGGTACTCTACATTTGCTTCGAAATACGCTTGAAATTTGTTTAACAATTCAATGAATTTTTGATAAAATGGCTTTTGATTTTTAAGAACGAAACCATGAAATGTTTCTTTAAAAACCCTTCAATTTTGCTTAAAAATTTCTAAAATTTTGCTTAAAAAACCCTGAAATTTTAACTAAAATATCCTGAAAATTTGAGAAAATACCCTGGAATTTTGCAGAAAATACCCTGAAATCTTGCTTAAAAAAACCTGAAATTTTAACTAAAACGTTCAGAAATTTTGCAATAATTACCCTGAAATTTTGCTGAAAACACCCTGAAAATTTGCAGAAAACTCCCTGAAGTTTTGCTTTAAAACCCTTTATACATTTTTCTCTTGGGTTTAAGATCTGGCTGAATAATTTTCTCAAACAAATTTTTATCTTGACCTTTGACACTTAAATATTTTCTATACTTAAAATGCAGCGGAAGTCTTGTACAATACTTGTAAATTTACAAGCTCAATATTTATTATCGAATTTTGACAAAAAAATACTTGGAGAAGTGATTTTTGAAATCCGATTCGTTGGAAAACAAACGCCCTTTGATAACCCCATGGAGAAATCTCATTTGGGAAAAGTGTAATTTTCTCGCCTCAACTCCGAATTTGAAGACTCCGTCATCATCGGGATGGATCGGGGAGCTCAAGTCATTGTCAGGTTCTTAGTATTAAGTTCCATCTCCTCCTCATTGCCAAGGAGAAAGTGTCTCATGCGAAAGGGAAGAAAAATGTTTTCTCTCTCTCTCTCTCTCTCATTCCTGCCGTACAGTAGTTACTCCCGGAGTTAAGAATTTTTGTACAAATACTAAAAGTACTTTGTACATTTCCCTAGTTTTCCTTTCCCTGGTTTTTAACTCCCAACTTGGGGTTTTCTGCCTTCTTCCACACGGTTAAGTCTGCCATTCTAATTTGAAGGAGCATCTTTTATCCCCTCCCATGGTTTCCCGTCCTTCTACTCTCTCATCGTCGTCCTCGGATTTTTTTTTCTTCTTCCAGGGAAAATCCTCCCTTCTTTTCTTTTCTCAATGGATGGATGGAAACATAAGTACACATAAGTTTCATACAAAACTTTTCACACAGACTTTGGACTTGTGGGAAGAGAAGAGAGAAGAGCAGGAGGATGGAAGGATGAGTTGGGAAGAAGAGGAGGAAAAACTTTGTTTTTTCTTTCCCAACTCTTCTCTCTCTCTCTCGCTCTCTCTCTCTCTCTCTCTCTCTAGTTTTCCCTCTCCGTGTGTGTGCTTCCTCCTCGATCCGATAAAAGCTTCTTGAGTCATATAATCATATCTGATGTGGAAAGTATCAGTTTTTTCACCATCCTGCTGCGGCACAGAAAATTATCTTGGAATTTCTCAACTAGTACTTTGGTCAGAACACACACACACACACACTTGTACACAGGGGGATACAGGGTGCCGGGAATTTTTTTTCGACCCAGTAGCCCAATTAAGGGAAAGTCTAAGGTAACGGAGGGATTCTCTGTAATTTTCCTTAATTGTTGGGAAAACTTGAGGAAATGGGCAGGACATTTAATAAGTTCTTTTAGAATTATTGAAATAGTAGTTTGCTGTAGCAGGTCGAGAACTATTGCAAACTTTTATTCGAAAGTTCTTTAAGATTCTACCTGAAATTCGTCCTAAATTTTGAATAGATTTTGGCTTGAAATCCTACAAATTTTGTTTAAATCCTGTAAAATTTTCATTGAAATGTCCAGGAATTCTGCAAAACTTGTATTGAATTTGTTTCACATATTGTTCAAATTTTCACTGAAATAATCATCAACTTGGGCTAAATGTTTTTAGATTGTTGTGTGCAACTTTTTCAACTGTTGCCAAATTGGGGAGTTAATTTTATTTTAAATGGCGTTTAAGTTGCCCTAAATTTGGCTCAAATTTTATTTACAAATCCTCGAAATTTGGTGTAGAGTTTAGTAACATGTTTTCTAAAATGAATTCAAATTTGGTTAAAATCCTGCGAAGATTTTATTTAAAATGTTCTAAAATTTTGGAAACATTCTTGCCAAATATTACCGAAATTCTGTTAAAATTCTGCTAAGATTTTATCGAAAATGCACCCAAGTTTTGTTAAAATCCTGTCCAAATTTTATCTAAAATGTACTCAAACTTAGTCAAAATCTTGCAAAGAGTTTATCTAAAATACGCCCCTTTTTTTAAATTCTCTTCAAATGCACCCAAATTCGTTCAAAATCCTGCCGAAATTGAATAATTTGAAAATCACTTGCGTTTTGTCTAAATTTCATTTAAAATTGTTTAAAAACCTCCACTAAATGTTGCTTAAGTTTTCCTTGAAAGTTCATTAACTATGCTTAAAACAACCTTGGATATTCTCTCAAATATTCTTTTATTTCACCCAAAACCTCCCTAAACCTCACTCAAATGTTGCCCAAAACTCTTTAAAATTTTTTAATTTCCTCCTTAAAATTGATCCAAAACCTCTCAAATTTTACCAAAATCCCTAAAATATTTCCGCAAGAACCTTCAATTTCCCTTAAATACCCTTAATGTCTTCTCACAGTACTTAAGAAACCTACGTTACGTTTTGGATAGGACATACGCTAAAATTTGAATAAAATCCCACAAATTCAATTTCATAGAACATAATTTTTTTAAATAAATTTTGTTCGCAAAAAACCCAAAATTCCTGCATAAAAATCTTTTAGCAAAATATTGAGCATTATTTGGCTCATATACATAAACCACACACGTTCGTGAAAATTGTTATGCGACACCTTGTCCCAGCCTCATGTAGTCCCTACTCTCCACCTACGAACATTACATAAACAGAGTGCTAAGAAAAAAAATAGAGCCAGTGTGGGAAGAGATACTGTTACGTGCATTATCTGCTCAAGGGAAATAAAATCAATACCATAATAAGAATTGAAGTGCAAGAGAGGATCCGATGTAACAATGACCGACATATGTTCCCCATCGAGACTGGACGAAAACTACACTTTCGAATTACACTTTATTTCAGCACATCTCACTTACATGGACTCCAAAAAAAATCCAACTATTTTCCCACTTACTCTGCCAACATGAATTTTCTCCAGGCCTCTGGTCCCGCCTACCCTAAATATTTCCCATTTGAGCAGAGCCTCTCACTGACAAACTTAAAATTCACCTTTGATCAAAGTCCATGAAATTTTTATGGGCAAATGTTTTACACATATATACAGGAAAACTCTTTGATCTTCCCCTTAAAATCCTGTTTCACGGAAGGGCTCCGGCGTATCCAGACCTTCCTGTAATTTTTACATCGATGTACGAAAAAACACTCTTGTTAAAGATGGAAATTCCCTTGGATTTTTTTCCCACATTTTTTTCCCTCCTTGAAATTGAGGAAGCGATCAATCTTTTAAAAAAAAGGAGGGCCGGAGTGTATCAACCTTAATTTGAAATCCCAGTAGGGATGTATATATTAAATTGGCCTGAATCGGAAATCTCCGATGCAACTGACGAGGTCAGTTCCAGTAATAGGCTTTTTGGCCTCGAGACCAAAAGACACAGAGAGAGATGAAATAAATCAGTGGAAATTGAAACAGCAAACAACTTGAGTATAGGATTTTAGGGTCCCTTTTCATCTTTTTTTCCACACTCTTTATACAGTACCACTCAAAGGATAAAAATCTCCGAGATTTCTCAAGGGATTTTTTTCAACATGTCTATGAAGAAATCCAATTGATTTTTTAATTTGTAACATTTCCCAAAAAATTTCCTAATATTTTTTCCAGAGGTGCTGTTATAACCAGACAATTTTTTTAGTCGTATGAAAATATAGGAATAAATATTTTGTACAAAAAAAAATCCGTCAACAATTTAATATTTCATTTTATTTATTGTAGCATTTTTTTGAAAATATGTCTCACAGTGCCCCAACAATTCTTAATTTCTTTCTCAAGAGACGCATATTCTAACAGAGAATTACAAGTTATTTCCGTAGCACATATATTTTACGAAATGCATATAAGAAACTCTAAAAATGTAATTCTTTAATGCAAAGAATTTTTTAAAGGGACTCTCTCGCTAAAAGGACACTCACAGAGAAGTTTCTTTTAAAAATAAAACATTTTGGCTCAAGTTATCCCAATTATTGGGATTATTCTCAAGATTTTTATAAGGGTCAAATTTTTTTCTCAGGGGCTGGTGCCCTTACAGCGAGAGGCTCTGGGTAGGTATATGAAGGATTTAAATATATCCTTCAGGTAAAGTTGAAGTAATGTATAGGAAAATATTTGTAATAATTACGAGTGTGTAAAGTAACAGTCTTCAAAAATGTACGTAAATTTTAGAGACGATAACAAAATTAAGGGATACTTAAAAACTATGACGTTTTTGAGGTGTTCACTTTTCTAGGAAACACTGGGCAAAATTTTGACAATAAATCAAAGTTTGGAATTTCCTTTGGAAATTTTCTTTGACAAATTACGGGTCAATGACTCTTAAATAATGACAAGTTTAAATAGAACAGTTCAAGAATTAATACTGAATTTGAATGCGGAAGTTCAAATAGTAAAATAGGAAGTGGTTTCACGTCGCCCCTAAAAAAGGGGCTTTGTTTCACATCGCCCCTAATAATGAAGCTTGGTTTCACTTTGCCCCTGAACGAGGGAACTTTATTTCACATCGCCCCTTAAAAGAGAACTAGGTTTCACATCGCCCCTAAAAGAGGGACTTTGTTTCAAATCGCCCCTAACAATGAAGCTTGGTTTCACTTTGCCCCTGAACGAGGGAACTTTATTTCACATCGCCCCTCAATAGAGAACTGTATGTCACATCGCCCCGAAAACAGGGAGCTTTATTTCACGTCGTTCCGAAAACAAGGAGCTTAATTTCACATCGCTCCGAAAACAGGGAACTTTATTTCACATCGCCCCGTAAAAAGAAAGATTGTATCATTTCGCCCCCAAAAAGAAACTTAGTTACACAGTACCCCTAAAAAACTACACCATGAACGTTTGCATTTGAATTCGTGCATTAGGGTTCGTAAATCGGAAATCCTTTTGCATCGGTGGAATAATCGGCTCCTTGTAGCGTTCCTTACTGTTCCGCTCCGCTCCGTGGGGACTAGGCTCTAAAGAGAAGTAGTAGTGTTCATCGACTGAAGGATTATTATGTTTGAGGTGAGGAAGGGGAAGGTTGTTCGAGTTGCATCGAGACTGGGGACGATTCACCGGCTCGTGGTAATAATGACTGTAGAATTGACTCATAGAGGGCTCCTCCTCCCTCAGCTCCAAGTCCACTGTTGTGGTGTCCGTAGCGTTGGAGGGAGGACTCGCATTATTGCTACTCTCACTGTTAGTGTTCTGACTGACCCGCCCACTATTGTTGCTGCTATTGTGGGAGTAGAGTTGGGTCCCTTGGGGTAAGTTGAGATTAAATTGCGAATTTCGTAAAATATCCTGGAAATGCGGCGGGGGTTTGGGGATCTCCTTGGAGTAATATGGCCATTGGGATTTATTCTCAGGATTTAAACTCCCGGATTCTATAGCAGAATGGAAATTTGATTTGTACACTAAAGAGGAGGAGGGGGAGGTTCCGTAGCCTGTGTCACTATTCTGATGACTATGGAGAGGGGGCGGGACTGGAGGAGGAGTCTCCTTCCAGGAACTCCCCATTGGCGCTCCCAGCTGGAAAGTAAATTTGTCCCAGAAGATCCGTTTACTTTCAAAAAACAGAGTTCGCTTCTCCAGAAGTCTCCTGCGCTTTGGTTCAAAGGATTTGAAAAATTCGCGGGTTTTTTCCTTGGGAATTTTATCCTTGACTACGATCACACTATTGTTGGGTTTGTTATTGTCACAGAGGGTGTAGTAGTTGGTCCATTGAAGGACATTGAAAATGACCTGGCGGAATTCCGGGTCAGTGTTCAGCTCGTGGAGGAAATTCTTCGAGAGGACCGTCACAGTCGTTGAATTTTCCCGCGCATCGAGAGCCCGCTTCGGGTCTGGCGCCAGAAGGACCCGATAACCCTTGGCTTGAAGGGTGTCTCCGAGACGGCGGACGAATTCCGCGTCCTGTCTCGAGAAGAAAAAGGTCACATCGAAGGAAGTTTTACTCCCGGGCGATGCGGGGCTGAGGCGCATGTGGAAACACTTGAAGAGACAAAATTTGATTGGCTCTGCGTACACTAGTGTGAGGATCACTGCACTTATCACAAACAGGGCACCTGCGCCAGCAACCAAGTACCAGAAGGCCGGGGAGGGGAGGGTCAGGTCGAAGAATTGGATGAAGTTCCCGATGCGGGCGCAAGTAGAGTTGTAATTTTGAATGAACGGCCCCGGATTTTTGGTATGGTTCCAGACGCATCGGATGTTTTCCAAATCTTGGATCTTCCGCGCATTCTCCCGCGTCCATTTATGAAGGAGTCCAAGGAATTCACAGTTCCCGCACTCAAATTGGTTCCCTGAGAGGGATACCTGGCCCAAATTCCGATTCAAATTTAATTGCCAGACTTTAAAAGTGAAGAGTAAATTCCCCGCTAAATTTAAAACCTCCAGGGATTTTAAATTTAGAAATGTATCATTGCTAATACTTTTAATAAAATTCCTCTGTAAATGTAATTCTTGGAGGCGGGTCAAGCCTTCAAATTCAAAGCCCACGAGTTCCGTTAACTTGTTCTCCTCCAAATGTAAAATCTCAAGGGAATGCAACCCATTAAAGGATTTATTACCGATTTTCTCGATGGCGCTGGAATTTAAATATAAACTCCGTAAATTTTTCCGCCCAATAAACCCATGACTCTTGAGCTCGAGGATTTCATTCCCGTCCAAATACACTTGCGTTGAGTCCATTGGCAATGCACCTGGAACCGCGCGGACATCCCTCCCAGCGCAATTTACTACATTAGCGCTCCACGTATCGTCATGGAAACACTCACAGCCCTCCGGACAGGTCATTTGACAGTCACAATAGTCGAACTCACAACAGTGGCAGAGCGCAAAGCAATGAGAAGTATAACCACATAAAAAATCCTGAGGGCGCATCGCCCCAAGCGCTCTTTTTTCAATTTCCGCGCTCCTCGAAAAACTTAACTCACATTGGATCTCGTCCATGTCCACAACTGTCATGCTCCTAAAAGAGCTCAACTGATTCACTCTCGTAAGCCATTCCATGTCACAATCGCACAAAAATGGATTTCCCGCCAAAAATAACTCCACCAGAGGGCTCTTATTCAAATTCTCCGGCGCGATTATCGGTAACCTCAGAGCTTTCAAATCCAATTTACTCAATTGATTCCCCTGCAATTCCACCCTCCTCAGTCTCCCCACCCCTCCGAAAGTATCCCCCGCAACTTTTTGAATCCTATTAAATCCCGCCTTAATTACCTCCAAACCCATAGGTACACTCAATGGATCCAGCTCTGTCAAATTGTTAAAACTCAAATCCAAAACTCTCAGTCTCGGTAAAGTAGACCTTCGAAAATCATCCTTCAAATTCCCCAGAAGATTCCGACTCACGTCCAACCATTCCAACTGGCGCGGGAGACTTGCGTAGTCCAACCAGCGCAGGCCATTCCCGCTAACATTCAACCAAAGTAAATTCGGGAGCTCCAGCTGAAGCGCCGGCTCAAAAACCTCCAACTTATTCGAATCCAAGCGAAGAACGCGAAGTTCGGGACAAGCCCCAAAAGATGGCGCGAAGATCTTCTGGATCAGGTTCGATGCCAAATTTAGCGCCCGTAACTTTGGAGTATGACTGCAAAATCCTTTTTGAATTTCAGGAATTAAATTCCCCGCTAACCTCAGCCCGTATAATTGCTCCAGGCCCATAAGACTAGAATCCTCCAGAAGATCAATCCGGTTCTCACCCAGGTCAAGTGTCCGTAACTTTCGTAATTTTGAAATTCCCGCCGGGATTTTTTCCAGTTGGTTCCGAACTATGGAGAGGTCCGATATCTCGGAAGAATTTCCGAAGGAAATGCTATCTACGGAGGAGATATCGTTATAGTCCAGGGATAACTTCTGGAGGGAGAGGAGCCCTTTGAAGGTAAGGGGTCCAATCGTGGTAAGCCTATTATGAGCGAGATTCAGGCTCAGAAGAGTCGTTAAGGACTGGAAGGGCGAGTCTACCAAAGTGGAAATAAGGTTATAACTTAGGTCCAAACTCTGTAAAGTAAAGAGATCCGTAAAAGTCGTTGGTCCGAAGTGTGTAAATTGGTTGTGGGAGAGGTTAAGATGGAGGAGTCGGTAAAGTTTGGAGAAGACTCCGGACGAGATCCATGAACCTTGGAGTTGGTTCTGGCTCAGGTCGAGGACCCGGAGGTGCTGCAATTGTTGGAGGAGACCAGGAGGGAGGGCTGCCAATGAGTTATTACGGAGGTGAAGCTCCCGGAGGTGCGGACTTGCTGAGAGGAGATGAGCCGCAAGAGAAATTAAATGATTGGAGGATAAATTGAGGAGCCGGAGCTGGCTCAAGGGAAGAACTTCCCGGAGTTCGGAGAGATGGTTATGATCCAATCGGAGGACTTGGACAGACTCCCAGAAGTCCTCCGAGCCGGAGGAGGAAAATCCGTCGAAAGTTTCGAAAGAGTTGGAGGATAAATCAAGGGATTTGAGCCCCATGTTGAGGTTGTTTGCTCCAGAAGTATTGGCGGGACGGTTTGAATGGGGGAGGGTGGCGGGGCAGGCGTTGAGTCCCAAGTCATTAATATTACTCAAGAGATTATGTGTCAAATTAAGAGTGTGCAAATTCCGGAGCTCACAGAGGAAGCCTGGAGGGAGGGAGAGGATGTTGTTGAAGCCGAGCTCCAGGATTTGTAAATTTCCAGTTGAGTTCCTCAGAGCCGTGGAGTTCAACCGGAGGGTTCGCTGGGGCCAGTCCGAATTCCCAGTTGTGATTATTAATTTCCGGAGGAGGGGCAGATTTCCCAAGTTCTCGATGAGCTTCAATTTACAGTTGAGGATCTGGAGCTCTTGCAAATTCCTAAAGGGGGTTAGCTGCGGGGAGGAGAGGGAAGACTCAAAAAATAGCACGTCATTGCAGATCAACTTGAGTTGCAGGATCTGCTCCGGTACGGACGACGACGGAGTCAGAGTCAGGAGGTTCAAGGAACTATGCAAAGTTCGGATTTGACAGATGAGGGTTTCCGTCGTGTTGGAGGAATTTCCTGGAAATTGTCCTTCTTGTGAAGTTCCACTTGGTCCTGGTACTCTCGTTGGAGCTGTTCCTCCTGGTCCCGTAATTCCTGTTGCAGGGACACTCTGCACCGCACATGACTCTATCTCTCCCGAGCCGGCAAAAGTCATTTGCCAAAAGTGGGTCCACGAGAGCAGATATAAGAGGAACGTTAAAGTTTTCATTTTTCTTTTACACTTTTGCCCTCAAATTTTCCCTCAAAAATACCCTCAAACTCCCAAAATTCCATTTACACTCCAAACGGTAAATTTTCCCAAGAGCGCAAATAATTTTGAAAAGTATTTTTCTTAAAATTTTCCCGTATTTTCACATTCTCTACAGTTTTTACCACAACCTCGAAAAAATGTCAGAGTTTATGCAGCTGAAGTGGTCCTGCAAAATTTTTGAAGATTTGCACTTCACAGTGGGATTTCTATGCAATTTTTTATGTTTTTTTCAGGAAATTTCGCCAAATTTTAACCATTTTCAGGTTGATTTCGTCCACTGCCGATTTTTCGTTGAAAATGCGTCGTGTCCAGAAATTTTCCCCAAAATCCAAACATTTTCACAAATTTTATCCCGAATGGTTTAAACTCCCTCAAAAATTCCGGAAAACACACTGATTTTAGACATTTTCTTTAAAATTCGTAAAACCACACATTTTGAACTGAAATGCCAAAGATTTGTTCCTCCAACATCAAGTTTTGAAGGAAGTGTGCTCAAAATTCATTTTTGAGCGAGAATTAAACTTTTTTCCAAAAGTATATCAAAAACGCACTTGTAACTTCTGGCGGGCTTAAGCTTGAGCTTTAAAATTTTACGTCCTAGAAATTCACTAAAAGTTTAAGGTTTTCTGAGATTTGACGTTTTTTTGTGAAATAATTCTCAAGTTTTTGTCTGAAATTTTGTTTTAGAGCTAAAGAAGAAATTGTAGCACAAAATGGAAAGAATATTTGCTCGAAGGTGAAAAATTCACTTTTTGGACGTTTTTTCCCGATTGGTTTTTGACACTTCTGAAGTTGAAATGTTCAATTTTCTAGTTTCATGTTTCTAACTGAGTAGAATTTTTTGAGTGAAAATGTTTTGAAAATTTTGAGGCTTTTTGTATAAAAATTTTATGAGGACATTTTAGTGCAGAGGGAAGAAGGAAATAAAAATTCTTTCAGAGAACATTTCCGCAGTTTAAAAAAAATTGGGGAGCACGTCTGATTGTGAGTGGATTCCGTGAGGTTTTATCAATTATTAGGGGCAAAGGAGTTGTGGCTGCGTTGGAGTTGACTCACTCACTCAAAGGAATTACTCCAGTGCTCTGATCCTAATTGAGAGGAAGAGTTTTCGACTTGAGGAGCAGAATAATATTGTGAGCACGTTCTGTCTGAAATAAGAACTAAACACACGTCCGTCCTCATTGGAAGCTACGAGGGAACTGACGTCCAGAGCTCTTTACTCTCACACACACAAACACACGAGCCAGTCTCAGCTACAGACCACTTTGAGAAAGGAAGGAGAGCGAGAGTGAGTGAGACTTTTGTATTCAGAGACAACACACACACGCACAGAGACAGAGTATAAACCACTTACAGTAGATTTTCTTTATGAAGGACCCTCTCATAAAACTCTTACATTTTTTTCGTTTTTGGACAGATAAAAATTATTTTAAAAAAATCTGAAAATGTTTTAAGAATTTTTGAAAAATATTTTGGTAAATTTTCTGAAAATGTTTGAGGAAATTTTCCGAAAATGTTTTGGCAAATTATTCGAAAATGTTTTGGTAAATTTTCCGAAAATGTTTTGGCAAATTTTCTTTATTTTTTTTTTGAGAAATACTCTGAAAATTTTTGGAGCAAAGTTTCGAAAATGTGATAAAATTTGGGAAATTTTTATTTTCTTTTTTTTAAGTTAACATTTTAAAAACCCATAGCGCTTTTTGAGCGGAAATTGTTAAACGTTTCGGTAATTTCCAAATTGTCGGATCATTACCACAGGACAATTAATTTTTGTAGAGATGTAAACGTCTGAATAGGAAAAGGTTTCAAAGGACGTTCTCCCATGCAAATGACTCGTATTCAAATTGAATTGAAAAGTGAACGTGTGGAAAGACATTAGGACAAAAGTGAGTTTCCCAATGCTTTGAAAATTTTTGATATATCTGTTAAATCTCTGAACAAAACATAGCTTAGGCTTCCAATGTACCACGGGCAATTAAGAGCGTACGTGGGATTATGCAATTCATTTCTATCCCATAGGACCATAAGCTCAGCAAAACCTGCAAATGCAAATTTTACAGTGCATTTTCTTTATTCGGGCAAAGGTCTAGGACAGGAGGAAAAATTGACGCGAGAAAAACGAATTACGCTGATTTTTTTTAAAATTTGGCCTGAAATGTGACCTCAAATATCGACCTGGGTAAAAATTTTAAATGCCCTTATTAGAGAAGAAACAAATTTTCTAAAAGGTTAACGAAAATTTGTTCAAATAAATGCTTTAAGAGTTTGACCCCAAATGTGACCTCAAATTTGGAAAAATTTGGGCTCAACCTGGATCAAAATTTAAATAGCTCTGGAAAACGAAGCAAACAAATTTATATTAATTGAATTTTTTTGAAGTGTTTTGATAATTGACCCGGAGCGTGACCTTTAGTATTGACCTGGGTCAAATTTTTAAGTGTTCTTTTCAAAAGCATTTACGTTGATGTTAATTGAAATGTACGTAATTATTATTTTAAAGAGTTGATCCCTGCGATTGGTTTAAAGGATTGACCCCTGTGATTGACCTCAAATATTGACCGAGGTTCATGCAACAATTTTTGGTGGCAAATTTCGTAAGGTTCTTAATTTTTGTAAAATTTGTAAATGTTATGGATAATATTTGTCTTTGGCGGTATCTAAATTTTATTTAGTTGAGGGAGGGGTCTGGTATTTGAGTTTCCGTATGTCTTGCATGAGGAAAAATAGCCCGTAACTGTAACGCAGATGATATGCAAATTGAGAAGTAGCTCTTGTATAAAAACTGTCAGAGAGATACAATTTGCTTTGTGAACAGGAACAGAGATAGAAAAACAAGCGATCGCGAGAGTTCTTGAAACGTCAACGTCAATTAGATGTCATGTCAGGAGCAGAATGTGAGTAAGAGGCAAAGTGACTCTTGTTGGAAATTAATGAATATAAAAACTTATTTAAGAACCCATTCAAGAAAAAAATTCAATGAATAATAATATCATTGGGTATACAAGTGTGTGCTTGCTTTTAAAAGCATATATGCGATTACTACTATACATACAACGTACACGTACAGTCATTTCAATACAAATTTCTCAAGGAATGACAGGGCTCTATTCGATGGTTTATTCCAAGTCTACAAGATCCCTCAAAATATTTACCTTCTCCAACACATTTGAAATCCCAGCTATAATAATAAAATTACGCTTCATTATTTTCCTGCATTATTTTAAATAAAGCAATTTTTGTTGACCCAGGTCAAAAATTCCAGTCACAGGGGTCGAATTTCCAAAGAATCATAAAATTTACAATAAACAAAAAAAATCGTCTTTATTAGCTACTTCCGAATATCTGGATCTCACTCAGGTTCTGTTTGACCTCAGGGAAGTTAAGTATTGAACTAGGTCAATATTTTCGGTCACAAGGGTCAAAAATTCTAAAAAGTGTAAGGATTTTGCAAAAAAAATCATTATGCAAAGGAATTATTTATTATCTAATTAAAATAACTCTATTTTCCTATTGGGCTATTGACCACGTGACCAGAAAAGTTGACCTAGGTCAATATTCCCAGGGACAACATTCATCCTTCATAATTTCCAAAAATTTCAAACAAAACAGATCTTTTAACAATCACATCAAAGTAAAAATTGTAAAGTAACAGCTTTTTGACGCATGTGACCCGGAATTATTGAACTAGGTCAATAATTCCGGTCACAGTGACCACGTTCACACTCCTTGCGAAAAACAGGATATTGTAAACGAATTTTAAAGCAATTTTTCAAATATACGCTGAAATTACCGGAATTGTTTATGGTTTTGACCTCGTTGACCGTAAATTAACGACCCAGGTCCTTCACTCCGGCTACTTGGGTCAAAACTCTGAAAATATTGGATCATCTAAGAATTGTTAACCCCTTTGAGGTTGGATCCCCAAATTAAAATAACCAACCTAAAACTTTGGGTATTTAACCCGTGATGACGTAATCTGAATTAATGAAACATGTATCAAATATGAGCCGTAAAGATATCCGTCCTTGTTCAATAATTATGCTCAATTCGTATTTGTCTCGAAGTCTACTTTCAGTGCTAAGCTCATCTCATCAACCCGATATTACGCGATCATCAAAGTCATGCACAAAACGTCCTAATCAAAATTTACAATTGTCAGTTGCTACTTTCTTCCCGTTTGTGACGTAAATATCTTAAATGATTTTTTAAAATAATTGTCTTGTTACGTAGCTGATGACCTTATTGTGACGGGGATCTTAACAGTAGAATAGGAAATGGAAAATTGTCCTCACATAATGATAACATATTTAATACAAACCTTAGCTGCCACAGACACAATGTCGACCTTGTATACAATCGTAATGGCAATTTAAAAATCTTGTTAGAAGAATATGATTTAATTGTATTAAACAGACCCTCGTGCTCTGACCCTAATAATAACGATGGGTAAGTCCCAAGTGAAAAAATAAACTGGTCCTTGATTGACCGCTTGATGATATTTAACCCATGACCGTAAATATGGTCAAAAACCACCTTGGTCAAAAATTCGGGTCAAAGAGTCAAAAACTCTGTACCAACCGGGTGTTCCAGTGTAAATTTAAAAATTCTTTTTTTTTTAAATTTTATTAACAACATGGTATATCTGGACTTGAATTTAGGGTTGCGACCCCAGTGACCTCGCTATTGACCTAGGTCAATAAATCCCGTACAATTTGCATCAATTGGGAATTAAATTTTTTTACTATATTTTCCGATGGAAAATAAAATCTCACCCTGTATCTGAGAATGTTTGCAACTCTTATTTCATTTTCTTCTGACACATGGGTTGTTGTCCCATTGTGCATTTAATTTTTCCCTCCATTTAACTCCAACACTTGAGTACAATATCCGAGACCTTTTTTAACACACAAGAGATCCACTCTCACAGTTACTAAAAAGCTATTTTGAAGATTTGATTCATTAATGGCTTATTATTTGAGGGCACTCACAATAATAATCATCCTGGCCCCAATAAGTTACTCAACTGGAATCCTATCCTTTGGGTGTTATGTATTACAGCATTGGCAATTACCACTTCTTCTGTACCCCATCACATGTGTGTGCGTCTTTGTATAAGGAAATGAGGGGATTTTCGACATACTTTTTACAACCTAAAAAAATCCAGGCTTTTGTATCAATTCCGTCCCTATCTAGCTCTTTACCCCTGTACTTATGAAATCTCATGTGCTAAGAATAGCAATAATTCCCAAGAACCGTACACAAAATTCTTTCCCTTATCTTATCTCCCCTGACTGCACAAAAGGACTTACACCATTGAATTTTAAATCTCACAGTCCACGCTTACTCAAACAGGGTCTCAAAAAATCCCATAAAATTTACCTTCAAAATTTGCATTCTCCCACGTAAAAATTTTGTTTCCTTTTTTATCCCCTTATTTGACAGAGCTTTTATAAGGGGGTCCTTCCTAACCCGAGTTTACTGTATAAACACCAAGGACATTTTTGAAGTTAGATATTTAACATGGTCTTAAATGAGAATTTGGGAAGGGATTTCTGGGACTTGAGAAAAATTTTTGGGCTTTTAAAGGGGGTCCGTTACAGGGAGCTCCGACTCTAGACGCAATTACAAGTCCCATTTGAAATTCCGACGGAGTGCGGGATTTAATTGAGTCACTTGACTTGACTCGTAATGAGTAAGCAAAGGAAAGCAGTGCTTTTTATAGGGTGATTGTCCCCAGTGTGGAATGGCTTTTGTATGTAAATACCCCTGAGATTGTACAGTGGGCTCGGGCCGTCACAGGCGCTCTGACAAAAATGTTGGAAGAATGTAGGGGTGACACATTTGTAGAAATTCCTGTGGAACAGAATATTAATTTTTAAGGGAAAAAAAATCTGGGGGAGAGAATAAAATGTTTTGTTTTAAACCAGAGCCTTATAAGGTATGGGGAGTGCATTGGAGTGGCTGGGAATTTTGTGGAGAGCGTTGCATTTACAGAAGAGGCTTAAGCTCGGGCTGAGAGTGTTTAATTGCAAAGGGACGGGAAGCTTTAGAGAGTCGCTGTTGTATTAGTTTTTTCACTGTGTATTTAATGCAGGAGAATTCCCTGATTCTGTGAGAAATCATGTTTTTCTGTTGACACAAAAATTTTGCTAAATTGGAGCTTTATTTAGTTTTAGAGAGGAACTATGTATATGCATGGAATTGCTTCTCTTGGAGGTTTTATTGGAAACTATCTCTGTAGATTTTTTTTGGATGGATGAATGCCATTCATTCGAGAGAGATTTTTGTGGAGGAAATTTGGGAACGTTTAAATGCATAATTTTTTTTTAATTCTTGGCTACAATGCTACTGCAAATGTTTGATTTTATATTGGACTAGTTTTGTATTTGAATAATTATATGTGAGGCAAAAGAATGCATTTAGAACGTTTTGTATTTAATCGAAAAGGCGTTTAAACCATTTTCCTTTTAATTAAAAATGTATTTACATCATTTTAGCTTTTACTTAAAAATGTATTTACATCATTTTGCTTTTAATTAAAAATGTATTTACGTCATTTTGCTTTTACTTCAAAATGTATTTACATCATTTTGCTTTTCATTAAAAATTATACCATGCTTGTAGATAAAAATGTCTTTAGACCATTTTGCTTTTAGATGAAAATGCATTTAAACCATTTTGCATTTAGACGAAAATGCATTTCGACTATTTTGCTTTTAATTGAAAATGCATTTCGACTATTTTGTTTTTAATTGAAAATGCATTTAGACCCTTTTGTTTTAAATGAGAATGCATTTAGACCATTTTGGTTTTTATTAAGAATGCATTTAGACCATTTTGCTTTAATTAAGAATGTACTTAGACCATTTTGATTTAATTAAGAATGTACTTAGACCATTTTGCTCTGAACAAAAATTGCATCCAGGTGATTTTGCATTGAATTGGAACCGTACACAAACGATTTTGCCACAAATCCTAAATGCTTCCAGACCATTTTGCATTTGGACCGAGAATGAGATGCTTTTGAGGGACCCCAAATGAAAACGCTTGTTAGAGACATGACGTATAAGTAAATATACAAGTGAGGAGTAATTTGTGGTTTCCATTATGGTTACGTGGGTTTCATATAAGATGAGCCAAAACATATAGGCTTAAGAGGGAAGTGTGGTGATAGTGGCGTCAAAGACTTTTCCCAGGTATGATTTATGATATCATGGACTGTAACCCAATATGAGTTGTTGGAATGTCATAGCGTTAACAGGCGTAATGTATTGGCTCAGGCTGAACTGACACTCTATCTACAATCCACTCTCTTTACAACAGCCCCTTACAGTGAGCATTAGATTAAACTAGATTCTACGACAATATTTTTGTTACACATAAAAACATGAAGAAAATATGACTATGAAGAATATCCATCATATCCAGACTCCCACTGTATACATACATTCAATACACACTATATAGGACTATATAAGACTGACTCTGAACCCATATACATTGACCATTGATGAAGACGATGACTATGATGATGATGGGCTGGGAACTGACACATAGCGTTGTTGTCATTCAAAGTCATGGAAAATGAAAGATTATTGGAATAGCTTGGAAACAATACATTAGTCTAATTAAACTCGTCCACATAAACTTTCTGTGCAATGCCTTGTCAGGGCTGGTTGAGTTGAGACGTGTATGGCTTAAAGGCCTGTCGTTCCCCTCTATTTTCACAGCCCCTGGCTCCAAATAACTTATTACAAGCTCTCCACACAAACGCCAACCATCACAACTCAATAATAAACATGAACCGTCACTTCCATAGTCTCCAGTGAATTTATTACCAAACTGATACTCCCTATTGTCAGACAGGCATCAGGTTCCCCACTCCGATCCATAACATCTTGTTAGTTTCCCTACTCACAGGGATATCCATGTACGGACAAGTTAGCTGGCACAGTTGACTCTGGTTATAACAGACTCTGAGCTGGAGCAACTTGGAACAAACTTGATAAACAACGACGTTGAAGACATGCAGAAAACTGAGAATCTAAGTAAATACGCTGAAAACATGCTGAAAACATGCTGAAAACATGCTGAAAACATACTGAAAACTGAGAATCTAAGTAAATACGCTGAAAACATGCTGAAAACATGCTGAAAACATTCTGAAAACATGCTGAAAACTGAGAATTTAAGTAAAGGCGTTGGAAACATGCAGAAAACTACGAAAATAAATAAAGACGTTGAAGACATGCAGAAAACTGAGAATCTAAGTAACGACGTTTAAAACATGCAGAAAACTGAGAATCTAAGTAAAGACGTTCAAGACATGCAGAAAACTGAGATACTAAGTAAAGACGTTAGACATGCAGAAAACTGAGAATCTAAGTTAAAACGTTCAAGACATGCAGAAAATTGAGAATCAAAGTAAAGACGCTGAAGACATGCAGAAAACTGAGATTCTAAATAAGGACATTGAAAATATGCAGAAAACAGAATCTAAATAAGGAAGTTGAAAACATGCAGAAAACTGAGTATCATAGCTACAAATTATTCAAGACACATGCACTCCACGCCAAGGCCATCTACCACCAGGAACTGGTCGTTAATCAAGTTTCCTCAAAAATGCAAACTGCACATATCTAGGATAGCTGGACCAGCTGGTTTTTGATACAGTCGGGAACAGATCCACTAGCCTGAACGACATATATGTAGGTCCAATTTTGTAAGACAGGTGAGAAACGAACCCATTGTGAAATATGCAAATCAAAACCAGAAACAATCTATCACATCATGTTTGAATGCGGATACTACAATGAATTCAGATCAAAGTACATGAAGGACTTCGCCAACAATGCTGGGATTATTTCTAGTAGAGATGACCAAAAATAATCGGTGATCAGCATTATGTGTTAAGTACATGTAAGTTTCATGTAACTGCATAAGCTGGTAATTATACATTCAACTACAAATACCCCCCCCCAAATTCGTGAGCATGACGTTAGAAGAGCTACTCGAAAACTAAACAGTGTCATGTAAGGACCGACAACGTGGACGTACGTCTTGTAGCAAGGGATCACTGTACAAAATGTACAAATGCAGTTAAACATCCCGCTGTATAAAACAATATCCTTGGAAGTTTCGCAATGCCCCTGTGATAGATAGCCCTAATGTAATTCTTGTATGCACTGTAATTCATTTACATTCAGCTATCATATGCACGTAACCAGTTAACACAAATTTGTTTTCCAAACTTCAACAATACGGAAACATTATCCATTTTCTTACCAAAGTTTCCTTCAATGAGAGATTCTGAGCATCAATTTTCAGGGAAGATCCCTCAACTTTTGCTTTGTATCTTCTAGAATTCTACACAAAACATTATCCAACTTTAGTTTTCTACTTGTACCGGCGGCGTAAACAAGTTTTTCGGGGTATGGGAATTTATTAAAATTTGCTTAGAGCTAAAATCTTTGTATTTTGTATAAATGGGGCACAGTGAGACATTTTGAGGCAACCTGTGCAGTATATTTCCCTTCAAGTTTCAATTCTAAGTTTTAATTATGTTGAAAGTTAAGTCATGGCAGAGTTATGTCTGACCATGCACTTTCAGTAATGTTCCGTTGAGTAATAATAAGTATTGATTACATCTCTGTGTGATTGTGAGATGCTCGGGCAGTAGCTCAGTGTCAGCACTCCGTGACAGGATGTGCACACACAGCAGATTCCATAGTTAAGATGTAAAGGGGATTTCACACCTTGTGTTGAAATCCGGGCATGATGTTATTGGGTAATAAACATTTAACCTTTACTTATGATTATGAAATAGTCAAGAATGTATGTATGCACTACATTAGGGTGATTATGAAATTATGACCGTTGGTCAATAATATAATAATACCATGACATTTCTGTACCTTATAAATATGTGTTTAGTTGTTAATAAAGAACAGTCGAAGAACTGATATTGTGAAGGTATAAGCTTCGGTTTTCAGTCTCTTTTATTTCAATACGTTATCAACACGCTCAAACTGTACTGTGAATAAATTAGAAATTTGTCGCAGCAACAGTTCTGAGTTCATCAAGTCACTGAAACAGAAAAGTTTTTTGGAAAATATTTTCAAGTTAGTGAAGTAGCAGTCTAGAAAGTACAGTAATTTCGGACTACGGGGGGACAAGTATAAGTGCGAGCAGTGAACAGTTTTCAGTTATTTTTCTCTCAAAGTGTGAGGATTCGTTCAAACTACAGTCAATTTGTTTCTGCATAACTGAGAAGGTTATCATTAATAATTTTGACTTCGTGAATTCATCGCAAACTGTGTGTGAAAAACTAGTACAAACTTACTCTCTCACATCACCCCAACCACGACCTTATAGAAACCAACTTTTATTACGAAAAAATTACTGAACAATTACTAGCTTCCGAGAAGGTTGCAGTTAAGGATCAGAATTTGGAAAGTTTTGGTTGTCAAAAGTGAACTAAAAATTTTTTGTTAAGCGTTCTACAAATTCGAGAAGAATTTGAGAATTAATAACAATATATGTCAGGCACAGGAACTACACCACCGGTTAGTCCTAACACAGCGAAAAAGCAAGCTCAAGCTCAAGCTCAGAATCAAGGAGCAGCAGCTAACGCTATTCCAGTCATGGCAAATCAAACTGTACATCGTACGTACAAATTGGATTCGTCAAAATACCCGAAGCTGGCGGGGGCACATAATTACCTCGACTGGCGCAGGGCTCTCCACGCAGTTTTTTGTGGAGCAGATATGCAAGATGTAGTATATGGAACTACTCGTTTTCCTTCAACCGGATCAGATGAAGAAAAGAAAGAATGGCATCGCACGGATATGGCAGCTTATGGAATTATCCTTATGGCCTTGGATAATAAAGCAACTATCCTCACGCGGTCTTGCAGAACTTCCACTGAAATGTGGAACAAGCTTAAATCAGCTTATGGAGCGTCAAATTCCTTATCATTGGAAGACCTCAAGGATCAATTCCGGGAATTGAAAGTCACCCCGGATTGTAATGCAATGGAAGTTTTGGAAAAACTCCAGGATTTGCAAGGCTTAATTAACAGCCAATTGAAACCCGGGAAGGGTCCCTTAGACGAAGACGATGTCATCAGCCAATGCATCCATGCAATGAAGGGCGGATACTATGAAAGTTTCGTCACCATGTGGAGGGGGCAACCTGAGGTTGAACGGACCATGGGAAATTTCCAATCCCAGTTACGGCTGTTTATCACACATAAACAGTCTGATGCACCATCAGAACGTGCAATGTTCGCCGGGCACCCAAAGGCACAGGGAGGGAATCCCAAAGCCAATGGGAACAATGCCAACAATGGGAAGGCGAAGAAAAAACCAGGCACCTGCCACAACTGTGGGAAGAAAGGGCACTGGAAAGCAGAATGCCGCTCAGAGAAAAAAGAGCGTAAGGAGCAAGCCCCGAAAGAGCAAAAGCAGGAGGGCAATAAGGATGAGAAATCCCAAAAGCCCAAGCAACCTCAAGAAATTAGAGCCTGTATGTTAAGGCCTATTTACACTCCCGGGAAGACAATTGCCCTCAGCTCAACACATTTCAAGCCCTCAACAGGAAGAATTAGGCGCTCAGCATTCCAATGGGTATGCGACACAGGGGCCTCAGTTCATTTGTGCGGCCAAAAGGACTGGTTCTCAACTTTTGAAGAATTTGCTGAACCTTGGAAGCTCATGGCGGTAAGCGACAGGCCTGTGGATTGCCCGGGAAGGGGAACCATAGTGCTTGAAGCAAAAGTCCGTGGTCGCTGGGAACCTCTGGTTTTGGATGATGTCATCTATTACCCAGGAGGAATAAATCTGTTCTCCGTCGGAACCTACAACAGGTTGGGATACAGATACATGATGGATGGTACACAGTCTGTGTTTATCAACAAGGCTACGGGAGAGGAAACTATCAATGCAACTGAAGTGCATGATAAGATTCACATTATGAACTTCCGACTACCAACAAGTTTTCCCAGGGCACTCGCAGTCATCGGTATTTCAAGGCCAATAAGTCAACGCTGGCATGAAAGGATGGGCCACATGAACTTTGAGTTCCTCCACAAAACCTTCAAAGATGGCGCGGCACACCTCAGAGAGGACGACCGCATAGAGAAGAAGTATAAGTGTGAGATATGTGCCATCACCAAGATGAACAATGAGTCATTCAAAACTCAAACCCATGACAAGCAGTATGAGACAGGAGAACTGTTACATGCTGACCTTGTACATGCAGCAGCTACTTCCAACCAGAGATGCAAGTATTATTTACTTGTGAAAGATCATGCCTCAAACTACAGGCTGGGATACTTTCAAGTGGATAAAACAGCTGATTGTACAGTCATCAACCTCATTGATGCAGTGAACTTTATTTCCACTCAGACAAAAAATCCCGTGAGGCGATTTAAGTCTGATAATGGGACGGAATTTAAAAACTCCAAATGGGCCACATTCTGCTCACAGAGAGGAATTGCTCATGAGTTTACCCCTGCTTACAATCCTCAATCAAATGGAAAGATTGAACGGGAGGTCCAGACCATCACCAAAATGGCTCGGGCGATGTTAGTGGAAGCAGGTCTTGGAGAGAATCACTGGCAAGATGCAGTAGCTATGGCTGTGTACTTACTCAACCGAGTTTTAAGTACAACCAACACAAAAATGTCACCTATAGAGATGGTGACTGGAAAGAAACCGAATCTTTCCCATCTAAGGATTTTTGGATGCCCTGCCATTAGTGGCAAGCAAAAGGATCCGGCAAAATGGGGCAAACAAGGACGCAAGGGCCTTTATGTAGCAAATGTCCCAGACACAAAGCAGTATAAAATGTGGGATACTGTAAAAAAGGAATATTTTTACACCCGACATGCACTCTTTTATGAGGAAGTAATGACAACTGATGCAGGAGTGGGAAAAAATCCTGGAAAGATTTTTCTCGACCAACTCCCGGAAAGCTCAGTTCAGGAGGTTGAAACCATCTCATCAGATGAAGAACCTGAGGACATCACAATTGTGAAGCAAGTTCAATTTGTGCCAAATCCTCTTCATACTCCTCAAATGCCGGCCCAAATTCCAGCTCCTCCGAGCCCCCAGTCCGTGTTCACTCCGAGATTGACATCCACTCCTGTAAAAAGGACAACGATTCATCCGGCAGGAATTTCTAAAAAGTATAAGGAGACATTAAAGGCGAGAAGCCCTTCGCTCCTTGATACTTTAGCTCCGGAGGAACCACCCAGACCAGAATCACCCATCCCAGGGTGTAGTACTCGACCATCAGCCCCGGTTCAAGTACAAACTGATGATCCAGCAGTCGAATCAGATAGTGATGCACTAGTTATTGACGCTGGAAGTGGCAGTCTTGACTCGGAAACAGATTCTGATGAAGAATTTCAGTCAGCAAACCTAGACTCCACACAGAGTATTCCTCAAGTTTCATGGAATGACCAGTTGGAACAATCAATTGAGGAAGAATTAGCTGATGCCTCCAGGGAAACAGTAGTGATTCCACATGTACAATCTCCTCCTCCAACTCCAGGGCGGAGCAGCAGAGACACTCAGCCTCAAACAGCTCTCAGACGAACGACCAGGACTACAGCAGGAATACCCGGACCCAAATTTCAGGCCGGATTTTATGTCGGAGTGGATTGTTTTCATGCAGTTGGAAATTGCCCTCCGGAAAAAATTCCTGACAATTACAAAGTTCCAAAATCATTCAAAGACGTACGCCGTAATCGGTTTAAATTTGAGTGGGAGGAAGCTATGGACCAAGAACATTGCAGCCTCATTGAAAACAGGACTTGGAAATTAGTCAAACGTCCCCACAATGCAAAACTACTCAGAAATCGGTGGATTTTTGTAGAGAAAAAGTTACCTGACGGGGGGATTCGAAGAAAAGCTCGCTTAGTCGTCAAAGGATATGGTCAGCGACCTGAGATAGATTTTCATGAAACTTTCGCACCTGTTGTGAGATACGAAACAGTGCGAGCAGTATTTTTTGCCATAGCTCAGCAGAACTTGCAAGTTATTCAATTTGATGTGAGTACAGCTTTCCTGAACGCTCCCCTAGACGAGGAGGTTTATATGGAACAGCCGGAAGGCTATGAAGTTTCAGGAGGGTATGTCTGTAAACTCGAGAAGGGTTTATATGGACTGAAACAAAGCCCTCGGAACTGGCACAAACTCATAAAGGCAAAACTCATCTCCCTTGGATTTGTAAAGTCAGCCTATGACTCCTGCCTCTTCACCTACAACAGTGGAAACACACGAATGATACTCGCACTGTATGTAGACGATGGTCTCCTTGCGGGAAACAGTAAATCCTCAATGGACCTTATAATGAAAGAATTACGAGCCACCTATAAGATGACGTCAACAGAAGACGTGAGGAAATTCTTGGGAATGGAAGTCATCATCACGGACACACAAGTTATGCTACATCAAGAAACGTACATAATGGAAGTTGCAAAACGGTTTAGTATGGAGAAGTGTGAAACTTCCAGCATACCAATGGCCGCTAATCCGGATTTAGATGTAGACATGTTCTCAAAAGATCATGACCCATCACTACCATACCAGGAGTTAGTAGGAGCTCTACTATTCATATCAAGATGTACCAGACCGGACATTTCCTTTGCCGTGGGTAAACTGTCCCGCTACTTTCAATGTTACGAGAGAAAACACTGGGAGGCAGCCAAAAGGGTATTGCGGTACCTAGTAACTACTAAGAAGCTAGGACTCTGTTACACTCGCCTGGCGGAAACGAGTCTTAAAGGTTACAGTGATTCCGATTATGCTGGGGATAAAAAGACTCGGAAGTCTACCTCAGGCATTATCTTCACTCTTAATGACTCACCTCTGCACTGGAAAAGTCAGAGGCAAACTCTCATCGCTCACTCCTCCACGGAAGCTGAGTACGTTGCATTGAGCGAAGCTAGCAAAATGGGGGAATGGCTCAGGAACCTGTTAGCTGACATTGACATATACAATGTCACCCTGCCATTCACAATTTTTACTGATAATCAGAGCAGTATGAAATTAGCGGCAAATCCGGAATTTCATGACCGGACAAAGCACATTGATGTGCGACACCACTACATCCGATGGTTAGTGGAAACAGGGCAAGTAGAGATCAAATACTTACAAACTGGAAGGTTAGTGGCCGATATACTAACGAAGCCACTGGGTCGGCAACAATTCGAGCCCAAAATGGAATTACTCTCCCTCACTCGGAAACTGACGGTAGACGTAAAGGAACCTGACCAGCCTCAAACCAGCTCACAAGCAGTAAAGAGGGTATGTGCACTGTCATCACTGTGGAACGTGATACTGTTCATGCTTTTCTTTCCTCTGGTATTTTGCCAAAAATTCCAGGAGGGTAATGCTGTGATTTGGAGACGGAGCCTCACCCCAGCCATTGAAGGCTATAACTCTGTAGCTATGAGAATTAGCTTAATTTCGCCATGCAAATTTCTCCCGACGGAAGGCCTGACCACAATGGCCGCGGAGAGAATAATGAAGCAATGCGAGAATCAATATGAGAAATTATTCTTGGAAGAATTGCGGATGGCATGTCCACCAAAGGACACTCGGCTTCAGAGGGACAAACGGGAACTCCTTACCCTAATATTTTTAATAATAGTGGTATGTACGGCAAGCGCCGGGATCGGCATTGGACTTTATGCATTACACAAGATCGATAAATTGGAAATCACTCAGTTGGAAATTGAGAGAACTATGGATGACCTGGAGGAAAAAGTAAAGATCAACAGCGTCAACTTGGCCAAATTAAAGTTCGAGGTGGATAAAATGGCTCAGACGATTAACAATTTAATCAATGACGTTCATTTATTCCAAGAAAAAGTGATTGAGATTAATTATCTTGTATCCTACATAACTTCAAGATTGTTAGTAGGACGGGGGGTAGTACAAGAAACAAGACGGCTCTGGAATAAAAAGAAGATGGACAATAACTTCTTTGACTTCATGAACGTCTCCCTCCCGTGCGGTCAGGAATGCCCCATCGAATACGCAGAATTCCGTAGATGTTCGTTGGATCGAGAAGATTCCGAACTGGAACTACTTTTTGCGGTACCTGTTATGAGTAACATGACAGTTTTAGAGGCCGACCCCTTCTTCCTAATGCTTAAGGATAAGGATCAGACATGTAAATTGGAATACATTGGCCCTGAAAATGCTCTTCTCTCACCTGAAGAGGACTGTCTCCGAGCTGTAGATATGAGGAGGGAATCCTCAACTCAGCTGTTTGCCTCCCGCTCAACTGAGTGTATGGAACTGGATATGGCCAAGGACGAGGGCAAATTTTATAAGACCCTGCGCTGCCTTCCGAGCAAACCTGGAGATGAGAAAGAATTTGTTCAAGTTAAGACACATAACAACAAATTCTATATATACTGCCCTGGAAGGGAGTATGTCAGAGGAGGCGACAAGAATAAAGTGAAATGCCCAAGCAAGGTGTTCACTTTGCCCCTCACAGCTACTTTTTCAATAGACAATTTAACTTATCGAGGAGATATTTTAAACTTGATCTATAATGAGAAAGAGGACCCTTTGCTCCACGAGAAGATTGAGTGGCATCTCTCCCCGGTCGTTAAATGGGATGATTTGAACGAGACGTTCCCGATACTGGAGCCCTTGGACAAAAATCACTGGACCCGTCAAACTGGAGACGAGATGTATGGTGCTGGATCCTGGATGCTGATAAGCTTGGTACTATTTCTGGCTGGAATCATCGGCGCTTTTATAGGATACAAAAAGTGCAAGAAGGTGCTGAAGCCACGAAAATTAAGGAGGGCCAAGAGAAGACATCCCAAGGTTGAATCTACACCGGAAACTGAAATGATCGAGCTGGAGCAGATTGGGGACGAGGACATCAGTGAAGACGTCCCGTCAGCAGCGAAGAAATTTCATCATGTTGAAGAAATTTCCATAGGTTAAGAATTACTTAATATTTTGGGTTCTTTAATAATTCTGTGTATGTTTTAATCAATTTTATTTTACAGCAACTTACATTAAGGAGGGTGTTGAAAGTTAAGTCATGGCAGAGTTATGTCTGACCATGCACTTTCAGTAATGTTCCGTTGAGTAATAATAAGTATTGATTACATCTCTGTGTGATTGTGAGATGCTCGGGCAGTAGCTCAGTGTCAGCACTCCGTGACAGGATGTGCACACACAGCAGATTCCATAGTTAAGATGTAAAGGGGATTTCACACCTTGTGTTGAAATCCGGGCATGATGTTATTGGGTAATAAACATTTAACCTTTACTTATGATTATGAAATAGTCAAGAATGTATGTATGCACTACATTAGGGTGATTATGAAATTATGACCGTTGGTCAATAATATAATAATACCATGACATTTCTGTACCTTATAAATATGTGTTTAGTTGTTAATAAAGAACAGTCGAAGAACTGATATTGTGAAGGTATAAGCTTCGGTTTTCAGTCTCTTTTATTTCAATAAATTATCTCTCAAGAAAAGATGCCTCCAATAAAACCCCCACAACTCTGAGATTTTCATTTGGCATGTATAGTATTACACAAAAACTGATTATAATTTATTTGGTCAATTCTAACCCAAAACTGTCAATCCAACTGTAAAAACGTCGAAAAAGTGAATAAGGGCTAAAGAAATTCAAATTGAATCCCCCAAAGTTTAATCTTTTATTCTTACGAACAAAATTGCTAATCAAGTCTCGAAAAGTGAAGGAGCGGATTCTAAATTGAAATTCCATCCAATGCGTAGCTCCATCACCCCAGACACACTCACACATCGGGACTGCAGCCCTAAATACATATGTAATGTCCACAAGGACCAAAATCCCTTCCTCACGAACAGATTTCTAATTAGCAGCAGTAGCGCTCTGCAATAATAAGCCTGGCCTCTTCAATCCATATATACAGCCTGGTATATAAAATAAACTCTTGATATTCCTGCCACCCTGTTAAATACCACGAACTAAAAATATTCCCTTAAATTTTTTTATTTATTTCTTTAAAAATTATTTACCTTTTTACAGGAAATTGGGCAAGCTAAGTTGTAAATCCTTTTTGTAAAAATAACGTCAAATTTTCTTATAATCCCAATTGCAAGAATCCTAAAGACATTTTAGGTTTCTAAAATTGGGCCGTAATAACCAGATTCAAGTGTATACAATAATCTGCATATATCCGAAGGTCTCAGGTACATACGGGCATCCCTCATCATAGTGGGAAATGAATGGGGTCCTTTTGGGCGTAGCACCTACCACTGTCTTATACAGAGCCACACGTCAGAGTACAGGGGGAAATGAGTGGCGTCAATAGGAAAGCATTGACTTTGACAGTCCGCTTGACATTTCATATATTTCAAGCACTAACGAGGAGGGAGTGTGAGAGTGGAAAAAACTGCCATAATTTAGACGAATTTCATAATCACAAGGAATAATAATGAGGGGCTTAGGGAGTTATAACATTCGAAATAGCTACTATGTTTGTGGAGGGCTTAATTACATCTACCTACATTGTACATACACATGGATCCTCACAGGTTAGTTCGTTAAGGCAGAGCTCAGCCCACAACAAGACAAGGAGCAGGAGAGACATTTAATTATAATTACGGACTGGATGACTGTCAACGAGGGCGGAATTCTTACTTAATTGGAATTGGGCTGGGAATTATTACGATGGATTTTTTAACCTAGTGCATAAGGAAAGGCTCAACTATTTGCGAACATTGAGACTTTTGAGACAGTCAAATTCCTCTGCAGCTCTTTAATTTCAGAGGGGATACTAATGAGAGGAAAATGCAGTTTTTGTTAAGCAAAGGTCCTTGCTTTAAGAGGCTCCCTTATATAGGGGATTTTTACCATTGGCGACTCGGTCGGGAGTTCGTCTTAGGGTTCATATCCGAATGACCTTAACTTATATGCTAATAGACGTCACGTTATTTGATTTTAATAATTTCAAAATAAAGGTTTTAAATAAAGTGTAGATTTAAATTCAACAATTGAATAACTCTGCTTATTTTAAAGAAGCTTCTCAAATGTTTCATACTCTAAGTACCATTCCAAGTAAATACAACGATTTCCTTCAATTCAGACCAATGAGCGTAAAGTTTTCGTCACGCTCCAATTTAAAACAGCTTAAAATTCTTACTCATGTTTTAAACTTCCGGGCGCTTTTGATGGTTCAAATTTGTTCTAAAATTTTAGCCCAATTACAAAACTATGTCCCCAAATGTTTTGAATAGCACAGGACCAGAGATATTCAATTACCTTCGGATTCATACCTGGGCGCACTCGCACTCATTGAATGCATGCCTCGCACTCAGCCTCGCACTCAACGCACTCAAATTGAGTGCGAGTGCGAGTTCCGATTTGAAATTTCTGCGCTCACAGTAATGAGGTAGAGTGATCATTCAAATTATGTGCACTCAAGAGGCAGAGGCTGAGTGCAGTGTTTTGCACTCACAACTAGGGTATACGAAATAGAAAATACACTAGAAAGTATAGTACTTACAAAATGTCAAATGCAAAATACCTTAAAAAAATTTACGACTTGAAAAATACTAAACACAAAATACGGAATGTATTTCAAGTACTATTTCAAATACAACAACTCAAAATATTCCACATCCCTGGACTTTAGTTAATTTTTTCAGAGGTATCAGCGTCCCGACTTCTAAATTGTAATTTGAGGAAAAAATTGAGCCCCATCAAACACAGCTGCTTTGACTAATTTGTCAAGGAATCATTTGAGAAATATTAAAAAATTTCCACAAAATGAAGTATAATTACATATTTAGTATTATCTTGTATTACCTAAAACGGGGGAACATGATGAAACACCAAGTTCATTGAGAGGGGTGAGATCTATCACAAGTAACCACAAAACTAATTGTGAGACGTTGTTTTCGAAAAAACCGTTTTTGGTAAAGGAGATCCGGGTATTCAATCCAGCCATTAATTATAACACCCACTCGATGGTGCGAGAGGGCTATGAGGGCACTCAAGCTATGAGTGCGAGTGCAAAAATTTTGGGAGAGTACTTTGAGGCAGGAGTTTGAGTGCAGCGGGGCACAACTCATGAGTGCGAGCGCGAGGGGAGTTTAAAGATCCACTATTGTAATTGAGTGCGAGGTGAGTGCGAGTGCAAACGAAACGCCCAGGTATGTTCGGATTTGGACTTAAACTACCGTTAATTTAAAATTCCCGCTTTTTCTCAATGCTATGTACTCTATGACCTTTTCGTGCATCACCTTTGATGTGATGTCGTTTTTGAAAGAATTATAGCTAAATTATGTAATAGCTTTTAACTAAACAAATTTAAATCTTTGGAAATTTTATAATTCACGTGGTATACACTGACGCCTATTAAACATGCATAATTTTAGTGATATAATCAAAAAATGCATATGCAAGAGTATGTAAAAAAAATTGTCACAAATCAAGCGTCCACTTGACTCCATGCGGTGTCCAAACGGGTCATAAAAACCCATTTGAATGGCACCATATCAAAACACACAGGATCAGAGCCTAAGTGACACACTAGAAACCCATTGGGGAATTGTCCCACCCAAAGCTATACCTGCATGTGTGAAAACAATAAAAACGTAAGAAGGAGACTAGACGTCCAAAGCAAAGCAGACCACATCCTGATTAGCCACTAGTGTTATATGACCGGAGGAGCAGAAATAATTCGAGCCTTTGATTTCCTCTAAATTATATGATTTGTGGTGTGAATATTGACAGTAAATATGCTCCTATGGTATTAGTACAGTCGGATTCTGATCATCTGACAATTCCACACACCTCAACAGTGGCAATCAGAAGTAAAGCAATGTTTTCGATAAATCATTATTTCCATGCCCTCGGGGCAAAAAGGAAATTTTTTCCGCACGGACGCTCTTCCTGGCCGAATGTTTTGTAATAAGTTCATTTATGACAGGTAAGAGTATACCTGTTCTTAAGTTTAGATCCAACCCTAAAGAACCTCAAATTTGAGGGATTTGCCTGTTAAGGAGCAAAACGGGATTTTAGGGGAATTAATGTAGTCTTCGTTTCTTTGAAAAAATTGTGTCTTGCTTTGCCCCTAAAATTTTGTTGGGCTTTAGGGGTTAAAATTTTACGCAGGAAAAATTTTGGTTTTTGAGTAAAAATGAACCATTGGATGCCCTCATTCCTTTGAAAGGAGTTTCGTTTGACATGTGCGTATACTAAGTGGGAATTACATTATGAGATGATTGCCTGGATCCATGTACTTTGTGTTGAGGGACGGAGAGGGAAATTTAGAGTGATGTAATTAATATGACCATAACGTATGTGACTAGAAGTTGGATTTGGGAAAGCCTTTATAGCCTGTGGAGTAGTAGCCTCATAAATTACCAGAATTGACATGATGAAGGAAGGCGTTTCTGCGAAACCTAACTCGGGCTTATGCACTGAATAATTTCACTTATAGATGTATCCCCAGCCCTAATTTCATTTTATGAGCTCTCCTTCTACTACAACCATTGATGTATATGGAAATTTCAGTGGGGAAGCAGGTACTGTTATGTAAACCCCAGCTTAAGAGTCCTTCAAAGGTATATGTGTAATAATAAACAGAATCCATGGCAATCACAATAACAAGATCAATTCGCTGGTTGTAAAAGTTAAGGACTTTGTTTATAGGGTTCTCAAGTGGTCTTTAATTTACGTATGCACAAAGTCCTTTCATATACCTTGTCCACCCCCAACGCCTTAGCAAATTCAAGGGAGAATTATTTAATTTCATATTTAAAAAAACAATGGATTCCTCAAGATTTAAATTTCGGTTTGGTTCATTGACCTCGGTCAATTTTTACGGTCACAGGGGTCAACACTTTAAAATAAAGTTTGAATTCTTAAGAATAGAAAGAATACCAAAAATTTAGGGGTAAAAAATCTGTTTTGGGGATTTTGACCCCTGTGACCGGAAGTTTGACCTATAGGTCAATGTCTACTGTCATAGGGATCAAAAATCTTGAAGCAATATTAGGTTGCTACAAGAATGGTAAGCATAACAGATTTCAGGGATGAAAAATGCGTTTTAGGGTTTTGATCCCTGTGACCTGAAGTTTGACCTAGATCAAAGGTTCCGGTCATAGGTTTCAAAAGTCTTAAATAATATAAGGATGTGTGATGAATAATAAACATTTAACAGATTTGAGAGGTGACGCATTGCTTCACAAATTTTGAACCCTGTGACCAGGTGACCAGTGATTTGACCTAGGTCAATATTTCCGGTTACAGGGGTCAAAATCGTAAAACAATGGTTAGGCTGCTTCAACAAATTGTAAGTGCAAAAGAATTCAGGCATGAACTTCTCGTTTTAGGGATTTGACCCATGTGACCTGAAGTTTGACCTGGGTCAATGAACAAAATTTCCAAAATCTTTCGATTTTCTTAGAAACTTTTATTAGCTTTACAAAAGCTAGAGAGTTGGAGTCTGCGGGAAGGAAAATAGGGGGCTCTTGTACATCACAAGGCCCTTCCAAGGCATACCTCGGCGAACTCATGAGTTCTGAGTTCGGAACTCGAACTCTGCTCACATTCGAGTTTCATAAAATCTGGTTTTGAGTGCGAGTTCGGAGCTGTTTTAAATGCCGCCGCGACTTGAGGCTGAGAGACAATCATTTATGGCAGAACTCAAATGAATGAGTGCGAGTTCGAAATGTGGACCTCACCAACACCAACCTCCTAATTCCATATATGCTTAAATATTTATATTGTGAAATAACGATTACTGTGCAAACCTGCGTATTGATTCTTATCGAATTCGGTCAATGAAGCGTGTGCAAAATAATGGCTTAAGCGCTTAAAACAAAATGAAAAAAACTGAAAGCACTAATGTTCGTTTGACTTTTGTAGATACTTAAAGTACTAGAATTGCACAGCCAGCAAATGCTGGCTTCGAAAGGCTTCATAGTTTGTTGGTTCAAACGCATAGCACATCACACATGGGTCAGAAATGTCAAACTGTGCAGTGCTATTATCTATATAAACATTAACGGACGACACAGAGAAAGGGCTAATGGCTTAATGGGCTAGTATTAAAACATTGTAGATACATAAACAAACTTCAGCTTCGCCAATTGAAAATACACGCATGTTACATACCGCAAAAAAACCGGGTAAAGTAATTGGTTCTCTCAATCGCAAACCAAAGGGAGTTTATACCCTTTAAGAGGCAGAGCAAAGATTTAATTTTCATCATCACCAAATTATGTTATCAGATGACGGATCAAGCCACCGCCTGCGTCGGTGGATAACCCCAATTTTCCAATGATAGCACCGACGCAGTCTAGTGCCTTGATCCGCCAGTATTAAAATTCTATTGCCGAAATATTTTTTTCAAATAGAATATTTTTTAAAATAATGACTGTTGATCCTGACAATACAAATTCGTATGTTATAATCTAAGAGAACTTCTTTAAATACACAGTTTGCAATTTGTACTCGCGAACCTAGAGGCATTAGGAGAGATTAGCCAATAGCCTTAGTAAAACCTTTTAAATTACTCCAATATATTATAGTAATTAAAAATCCAACATATTACAAAACAATTTCTAAAACACAATTACTTGTGTATGTACATTCACCTTTGCCCATTATTTCACCTTGTTCGACAGTATCAGTTACAACGACCTTGATATTTTGTTTAGACTTACCCCTGGAAAAGGCAACATACAGTAGTTCATGTGAAAATAAATTACAATTTTACCAAAACTTTGTCCCTGACATTTATTGACTGTCTTTGCAAATAATACTCTAGGAGTCCGCTAGGAAACTATCTTCTCTTTAATATAAATGGGTAGTCACTGCCTATGTTGTTATAAATGTAGCCCGTGACAATATCCCCGCCCTTAATACTGTATAGTGCTTTGGTATACCAGTAAGCTTAGCCTTTATGGTAATTTGTACTCGCAAACCTATAAAGCGCGTTTAGGAGAGAGAGCGAAGTTTTAAAATTCATTTTTTGTTCGTGCCATCACGGTCGTTTTATTATAAAGGATAATACTCGGAGCACTGCACAGCCAGCAATTGCTGGCTCAGCGAGGCAAATGTAAATTTGGGAGGCAGTAAATAGTTGTATACATACAATGGCATAATATTAGCACAACCCAACCCTAGTAAGAGTGTATACTAACGTACGGTGAAATAATTTTTAATTTCATTTTGCTTTAATAATTTTTTAAAAATAATAATTATTCTCTCTATTAATTTGAAAGATTGGAACGTCTTGGTGGTAGACGGCTGCCTGTGGCTATGTCGCCGCCCTTGCTACTGCATAATGCTTTAATTTTTTTTTATTTAAAAAAATAATTTTATTATTATTGTTTTAATTTTAAAAAATTAACTGTATTATTTATTGTATTAAAAAAAATAATTTTAATAATTTATTTAGCCAGTTATTGTTGGCTCAGCCAATAAAAATATGCGCCCGGAAATTTGAATCTCAAATTCGTATTACACCAAGACGAAGACGGCCCACTCTTTCAAATTAGTAGATAGGATTTTACTTCCGTTCTTATTATTATTTCGAAGAGTTGAAATCAAAAAATACGTGGTAAAAAAATGTTTTTAATTGAATTGATGTATTTAAATTTAAATGGCAGTATATTTGCTTCACGAAACTGGAAATTGAGGCTTAGGTGAGTTCGAGGCTGAGTTCCAAAGGGTAGTAAACGAGCTACCGAGTTCGAGTTCGAGGCAAAGAATTACATAGAGTTCAGTGCCTCGGTGAGTTCGAGGCTTAGAGACCTTGCACACGTTTAACTGATTGTGAGTGCGAGTTCGAGTTCGAAATTTTTGCCGAGGTATGTTCCAAGGCAAAAGCTCCATACGTTAGGACCTTTTGTGTGGAGTAATTATTGTAATTACACATTACACATTGATCAAGTACTTTTAATTAAATGGATGTGAACTTGTCTTGTTATCTGCGTGAGCTCTGTATTTCCTGAGGGAATGCTGATAATGTACACATAATATGTACATACAAACGTCCTGCTCACAGCGACCGCTCTCCCATTCATTTTTAAGGAGCATAGGGGCGGCGGCCCCTGGATGCGTCCCTATACCCATATAGTAATCTCATGCAAATGCAAGGAATGTCCTTTCCCTCATCCACAGAGTCAATTCTCAGGTGGGGAATGGGAATCCTACACCTTTTCCATGTACCCCGGATCTCCCTCCTAAAATATTTATACAGTCCGGTTTTAATGAAAGGCCCTAAATTAGAATTTTATGGTTACGCACTCCAAGGAACTATCTCATTTTATAGCCCTACTTCCCCTACTACTGTATTTACACACGGAAGGAACAAACTAAATTTCAGGGCAGGATAAAAATTCTGTATCACATTTTTAAGGGAAAATCCCCCAAAATCCTCCACTCTTTGGAATGTCACCATCAAGCAAAATCATAAATTTTGGAAAATTTTCACAACAAAAATTTTACCAAACCTGGACGGCTTTTCAGAAAAAAATTTTGTCCCTTTAAAAGAATATTTTCAAGAGGTCTCTTCTATAAAAAGATTCCACTGTAGTTATATTACCATTACGTGATCCGTAACGAGCTGATTTTGAGATAGCCTATTGAGAGGAGTCGTATATATATAAATGGGTCCTATTACCTTCACCCAAGACTATATCGATATTTGAGATAAACTCAGTCTTGATCCATTAGGGTGACACTGTCAGCAAAATATTAATTTGCTCCATATTGCGACAAATCCGAGACTATGATAAATTAACGCTCCCCTTATATCCCTTGAATACTAATTTTGAATTAGCATCGCTCAGGAATGTCACTCTGTCCCTATGAAATAAAACATGCTCGGAATATAATTAAAAGGCCTTGGAGCTAATGCTGATAGAATTTCAAAGGAATCCTCTCAATAGACCAAACTGGGAGGACATATTTACAAGCGTCCCCGTCCGCTACAGTGGAAGTTCTGCTTCTTACAAGGGCAAGTACAGGAGACTCGTTATAACAGCCCTCCTTAAAAGAGCATATTGCTCAAGCTGTGCATTTCTCATGCGAAGTGCAAACTCTCTTTGATGGGACTAAATGATATTTATAATTGAATGTGACCACACGCAATAGTTCATTTAAGAGTATAATTAAGGGGAATCAATCATAGCCTTATTGCAGCACATTAGTGTAATCAGCTAATGGCTCATATTTAAATTCGCAGGAGAATCGCCGGGTCACCATTGTAAACCATGTACTCGATTCTGTAGGAACCAATATTTTTTATGCTTGAATTTCGTAAACAGCAGCAAGAAAAAAATTCCTTAATTTAGACTTGAATTATTAATTTTAAATTACAAATAACAAAAGTGAGTCCAAATAGCTGCAGAGATAGAGTAATCAAAAGTTAAAAAAACTAGCCTGTTGGTTGAGTGGTGCAGTGCACCTGTAAGTTTGAAGGAGGGTCGGGTTTCTACTCCAGTTCAGTCTAAAATAATTCCAGGTACTTTCTTTCGATATACGAATACAGTGTGGAGGCATGTAGCACATTTTTGGAAGTGTTTGTAGTGTGTGCCGTACACTGATAATGATTTGGAAGATGAATCCGTGTATATGCACATACTGCGACTGTTGACATTTGTTTAGGAGTGCGTCCATGGCATGGTCCTTGTCTTTTTATTTGCTTGCATATCTGCAAGCCTTGTTCCTCTACCTGTAGCTTTACACCTCGCTTTCTGTCTACAGCTAAGTCTGCGTATGTGTTTTGATATACATGCTTGCGAAGCTGCAGGGATGATGTGTGTTATACCGGGTATATGACATGAAACTGTATGTGCTCATAGTATACGTGCGGAGACACCTTGTCTCTACTTCGGTCATTTGTCATATATGATGGCGAGTTAACGTAACTGACGGCAGTTGAATAAATGTGGAATGGACAGTCCCACTTCACAGTATGTAGCTATAAGGCCGGATAGGGCGAAACATTCAATATATGCTGAGTTACTGCCTATAACAGATTGCTATCACGTATGTAGCTCGATCCAGGTTAGAGGGAAACCCAAATATTTGGTTATGCTGTCCGTCGCACTCACACGTCCAATACAGTTGCTGCGCGACTTTTTCCTACAAATGCTTGTCATATATGCATGACATATACCCAGTGATAGCGTATAGCGTCCCTGCAACCGTACCATGTTATATTACTCCCTTAGATCTTAAAATTGTTTACCACAGATTTAGCTGTAGAGAAAGATTGAAATGTAATGCTACAGGTAGAGGTAAGGCATGCAGATATGAACTCAAGGAACCAGATAAGGGATGTGCCAAGAACACAATCTTATCCGAATGTCAGTAGTCGCAGTATATACAAATATAAGTTTCATCTTACGAATCATTATCAGTGTACAACACACACTACTACTAACTCTCTTCCAAGAATACGCAACACGCCTCCAAACCTGATTCGCAATTCGATAGTGTATATCGAAAGATAAAAAGGTCCTGGAATTATTTTGTTGTGAGCTGGAATCGAAACCCGACCCTGCTGAACATTAAGGATTCCCTACCAATCGTCCTACCAAATGTCTAAGGTTTACTTCGCCGTTATACAAATCCCCCACTGTTATCAAATGGGAACGTGCCCTAGAAACTGGCTCCAGGGAAACCTCAACCAGTCTGCGATTCCCTCATAAATCCTGGGAGTCAGTTGGGCTGCTAAAAAAAAGCATAATGAATTTTCCCATTAAGCAAAAAATTCTTCTGCATGCTATATACATACATAGACCTGATTCTGTCCCTGCGTAAAAATTGTAAAGACCCATAAAACCCTCCCGAACTTTCTCCTTCGAAAGTTCTTACACACAATTCAAATCCAGGATTTTTTTCCGATGCATAGAATCGCATCGGAATGAATTAAATTAAAGAATCACTCCTCTCCTGTTTCCTATAACGAAACGGAAATATAACTCGAGCTATATGTACATAGATACACATACACATCATTCCCATAAAAGACTTTTCTCTCTGAAAAAAAAAATGCTGAGATTATTTTCTGATTTTTTCCCTTGAATATTGATCACATAGGAAAAAATGGAGATGAATTCATCTGGATGTATGGAAAACGCTTTGAGTTTTCTAATTGAGCTCAAGTCTTGTTCCTATTCTGAGTCTGCTCTTTTCAATCCTTTTCCCCCTCTTTTGATTCACCCAGGAAATTCTGTTAAGGAGCAAATCTAGCAGAATTTTTCAACTGAGCTAAGAACCAGCGTGATTTTTAAAATTGTGAACTTTTTTTAAAAAATAACAGAAATTGTAAGAATCAAATTCCGGGAAATTGTTTAGGCGAAAAATTTATTGTAATGGAAATTTGACTTGAAGGGGGCTGCTCTATCGAGATTGGACTGTATAAATATATACGTGAGGTATAGGAAGTATGGGAAGGATAGGAAAGTTTTTGTGAGGCGCATCTTCCTAATTAAGAGAGGACTCATTAGTGGGACTGAAACCACTTTGTGTAACGAAATGAAGGAGAGAAACCGAAACATGAGACGGGTAGAGACAAGTCCAATCTTTACCATTGGAGGAACATAGGATTTTGTCTTGCTCGTCAATGGGGTGGATATAGGGACTATGCATAGCTCTGTATAGAGAGGGAAATCCAGTGGAATATGGAAATAGTTTACAAAGGGAAGAGTGAGATAAATCCAGAGCTTGGACCATTTATATTCAACACGCCTCGTCATCAAAATAACATTATTACTATAATTACGGGATAAAGTCTGCGATTCCCTAATTTCATTCCGATACTAATTCCTTCTAAATTACCAACTTCAATGTCTACACACACACAAGCAGAGAAGCAGAGGGACAAAAACCAAAGGATGGCTCTTTCTTCCTTTAAATTCCAAATCCTAAATTTATATCAATGGGCTGCTGCTTTTGTGTATAGGATGTGGAGTTTTGGATGGGCGGTGGGGATGCAAAAAGGGATACAAATTTGATTAGAGGGAAATTGAATGACTTGGGAATTTTTCCTTTGAAGGTAAATGAGCTGAGGATGATTTATGGGGGGTTATTAAATGCAAAGGGAGCTAAATGCAAATTAGTGTAGAGACGAGTATGTTGCAATTTTGAGGGAGGTTTGACTTTAGGGTGAATTATGCATTTTGACTAGTTTGGATTTTTGATGAAATTTTATTTGACCCGTTTTGACTTTGAGGGATAATTGTATTTGGACCATCGTGGTTTTAGGACAAATTGCATTTAGCTTGATTGCACTTGATAAAAAGATTTAAATTGAACTGTGTTGCATTTGGGTCGTTTTGATTTGAACGAAAATTGTATTGGCGTAGTTCGAATTTAAGAAAAATTTATTTAGCCCATTTTGACTTGAAAAACATTTGATTTTGGCACTTGGTTGTACAAAAAAAATGTTAAAAATTTACGATTAGCCCGTTTTGGCTTGACACATTTCATTTAGGTCGTATTGACTTTAAAAATTGCACTTTTCACGTTTTGAATTTAAAATGCACATTTAGTCGGTTTTGACTTGACAAATTGCCGTTGTCTTGTTTTGATATTAAAAATTTCCCTTGACACGTTTTCACTTGGCAAATTTCATATAGCCCGTTTCGAATTGAAAAATTTAAATTTAGCCCGTTCTGAATTGAAAAGTTACATTTAGACCGTTTTGACTTGACACAATTCATTTAAACTTAAAAAATAGCATTTAGCCCATTTTAAATTATAAAATTACATTTAACTCCGTTTTGAAGTAGAAAATTACATTTAGCCCGTTTTGAATTAGAAAATTACATTTAGCCCGGTTTGTTCTGAAGATTTGTATTTAGCCCGTTTTAACTTTTCAAATAGCGTGTAACCACTTTGACTCAAAAAATTGCGTTTAGCCCGTTTTGATTTAAAAAATTTGGCTTAATTATGCTTCAAAAATTACATATTCATCCCGTTTTGAATTTAGAATTATTTAAAACCATTTTAATCCCCAAAAAATTTAATTTACCTGATTTTAAATTTTACAAAAATTAAATACCACTCGTTTTGTCTCGCGAAAAAATAGCATTTGGAACAATTCGATGTATGAAAAAATTGCATTTCGCCCAATATTTCTTATCCGTCTTACTCTTGGCCAATTTGCTCCTAAAAAACATCAAAATGATCCTTCCCTTTCGAAAAGAGCTTTACAGCAATGGATATTATGTCAAGACTCTACTGTACTAATAATAATGGACACTATCGTTCAAAAAAAGGTAAATGTTCCACAAGTCACACAAGTTGTGTTTATGTGTGATTAGCCCTTAAAATATTACTTGCGCAAATTGACTTCATACATTGTATGCAAATAGTATATACATTTCATCATAGGCCCAACACGTAAACTTACATACTAATGACTTCACACAGTACCTGAATGAAAAGTGCCCTGTGAGAAAAGGTAATTTGTGTGGAACATTTTTAATCACACGTTTCCTCCACATTTCGTGTGTGTCTGCCTCTGTGTGTGTGGGAGTCAGACAGAGGAGCTAATTATTCATGCATAATTTCCATCCCATTACATTACATTGCTTTAAAGGCCCATTTCCTTAAAGCCCTACTCCTTACATATACATACATACATATGTACATATGTATACACTCCGTCCCAAATTAATAATCACTGCAGCAAAAGCACCTTACTGCAGCAATGCATTAAGTCCAACGTTCCCCATAACATCCATACTAATGTCATTTTTGACACTAATTATGTGCTAAGGACAAAATGACTCTTAACAGCCCATCCTTCACACCTCCCCATTAAAAGGACCTGTGGAGAAGCAAAAGTACACTGTAAAAAAGCCCCACACAAAATTTGAACCTCCTGTGACCGTTTTTGTGGGAGCTGTCATATCGAAAGTGGACTGTACATCGGTGACAAAACCCTGTTGACACCGATGCAAACAAGTGCAGTGGACTTAATTAATGCTGTCAAGAAATAGTTCAGACACAAACACACACACCGTGCTAAAAGCCCAACCATGAGCTCTCCACAGGGGCATAATTACATTTTAATTGAAATTGAAAACAGCTTTTTTTCCGATGCAAAAAACTCTAAAGACTACTTTTACTACACTTTGGCTTTGTATTACTCCTCAAGATTTTGCAGGCACGTAGTGGTATGTATATGTTGTGCATAGCCACCCATGGTACGGGCTATGTAATGTTAATTGCTTGTGTGCAGTGAAACTTGAGCAGGACGGACACGCTTGGAAATGAACCTTTGGGGGTATAAGAGATTTCATGGGACTGGGATAATATTGAGGGCTCACTGTGTCTTTAATATTTTTATGCAGAGTGGATATTCATGGGGTTGTTTGGGAAACCTGATTATTTACAGGTAAAATATGAACCTCAATTATTAGCCAGCCCACTCGGAGGCAGCTTGTATGTAATTTTTGTAATTATTGTAATTAGGAAGGAATGGGGCGCAAGTGTGAAGCTACTTGTAACATTACGACAGACCTTCATTAATTGTAGGCTCATTGAGCTTGTTGGAGTATAAATAAATTATGGAGGGCAATTTTTTGTTTTTTATGAGTATACATGGGAAAGGGCAAGTTTTGAATTATAGGGATTACTTTGGTGATAATTGCTGTGTTTTGTGTAGCAACTGTGTGGGAAGGGCACATTGTGAAAAATAATTTTAAATTTAAAGGGGGGGGGTCTAAATCAATTAGTTTAGTTTAGAGTACAATTTTTGAGCAATGATTCGTCGAGATTCGAAGGGGAAAATCCCAGTAATTCATTTACTATTGGTTTGGGAGATCGGAAGGATAGTTTCACGATGCAAGTCGATGCAAATTTACGGTGCTATATTTCGGAGACAGTTGCGACGTTGCGGATGAGACATTTTTTCGAGAATGAAGAGCAAGTTTATTGCTATGTGTTTGGAGTCATATCGGAAAGGTGGTTTTGGGATGGAAGGCGATTTAAGTCGATGCGTACACTCTTGGAACGGTTAGTGCGATGTCACCGAAGACATGAGTGAATGATGGGGAAGTAAGTTCAATAGTGTCTCATTTTCGCATTGCGAAGGTAGTGCCACAAAAATGACCGATTCAATTAGAGGTTAAATTGTGATCTTGCGATGCAGGACGATTCAAAGCCAATGCATACATTTTTTCAGAGGCTAAGATAGTGCTGGATAGAAGTGAATGACGGTGAAATAAGCCAGTTACTTTCACCATGCATATACATCGTGAGGAAAGTTTTCCGATGCAATTCGACCCAAGTCGATGCACACATTCTACTAAAGATTGCGACGATGTCACAGGGCCGATAGATTAAAAAATATGAATACATTAAACCTGCTCATCATTTTATCAGGAGATTCCCCCAATTCGATTTTGTAGTCTTCAAAGGACTAGAGCTTCTATTCTACATCGCATCGGTTTCCACTTCGAGTCATTTGACTTTTGATTTTAAAGTTTTATCATTCCCATTTGGTTTTAAACTACTACCCCATTTACTTAACCGCCTCACACCTCTCACAGACTCTTCCTTCTAAAGATCTTGACAATCAAGATCCAATTAATTTACTCCGATTGCATCGGTTCCAACTGCATACACAATGAGCCATTACTTTCCAAGCACACGATTCCTTCATAATGTACACATCGTCCAGATCGCTTCATAATACTTACTCCTGAATCCACACTTGCACCGGATGTCACGTATCCTCTCTACGATGCACCTCGATGTACAGTTCCTCGATGCGAAACAGACCATGCTTACAAAAGAACTTTATTATCCTAAAAAAATCTTCTTTTCGAAAGTCACACTGAACAATTTTATTACTTTAATTCAAAAGTAATTACAACTGGGAGCTTACGACTCATTTCGCTCATCGGTCCTCATCGAAACTTACAATTGACTCCGATCGCTTACTCCAGCATCGAAAAAAATCTTTCCCTCACAATTAACTCTCGCCGACACGAGATATCTACGCTGAGACTCGTGCGTGGAAAGAGTCAAAACGTGAGGTACATTTCCCTCTATTTTAAATCCCGTCTCTCGAGAGTGCCAATGCGAAACTTTAAAGCTTTGACAGAGCCATTAAAAATGCAAGTGTCTCAGCATACACATATACGTACATACATACATACACACGCATAAAGGCTAGACTCTCTTCAAATGCGATTGTAATCAAGGGAGCTTCACTAACGCAAAGCATGCATAGTCCAGAGTATGTATGTACGCCCATGTAAAAATGCCTAAAGGGGCAAAATGAGACTCACTCAACCTCCCCACGTGTATCCCAACCTGATTATTATTAATAAGGAATTAATAGTAATAACCCCAGATACGCGGACACAGTCAAAGTTTATTCCCTAAAGAGTCAAATGAGCTCAGAACCCTTGAAAATACAGTAAACTCGGAATATATAAAAATCCCCTGCCTCAAACTTCCACTATTTTTTTAAAGCGAAAAAAAAGTGTTGGGCCAATTTGATCAAATTTTCTGGTTGGTCATCCCAAACTTATCCCAAAGTGTCCTCCTCTCTTTTTTAAGGATACAGTCGACTTGGGATAGAACGGAGGCCTAGAAAAAATAAACATTTTAAGTGCCCCAAAAAAAGTTACCCAAATTCCCATTGAAGACAACGTTAATTTGGGTGGATCAAATGTTTTGAATTTTTGGGGGTAAAATTTTGTGTTTTATGGGTGGTGCTGTTATAGAGAGGGTTTAGTGTATTTAGAGGCACAAGTCCGAGGGGATATGATTGAGAGTGAAACTTTTTTTTTGGGAAAAGTTTTCCATTGAGTGCGCGGCACATCTTGAACATTTAAGGGCAGATAAGATTTAGGTATGTATTAGCATGGGATTTAAGGGGAGGTTTGGAAGGACGGAGATTTTTGTCCAAACTTGGTCTCATTGAGAGCTATTTCACTTTTTGGACTCACTCTCCGACTGACACTGCATGGGATGGGGGATGGGACGGAGGCTAATACTCAAAGGAAAAAATTCAAACGTGACATCCCATTCAAGTAGAAGATCTCAATGAGATCCATTGAATTTTTTTTAGCTGAGAGGGAAAGAATCAGGGCTTTGTGTGTATGTATTTGCTTGGGGTTTAGATGGGGAGAGTTTTGTGTGGACTCTTGGCCGGAGCACTAATCAAAGTAATGTTGTGGGGAAACTTTTCGCTCTGCATTGAGTTCAGGAGTTAAAGTGTGTTTTGGATGGGAATTGAGTATAATTGTGGAGTGGAGTGTCATTAGCGGGAGTCATTTTCCGATGGGTGAGGGAACTGAGAGTTGGATTTTCCGATGTAGATTCGACGGTTGGATTTTCCGATGAAAACTGTAGGCTTAAAGTTTTCGATACATACTTGAAACTTAGATTTCTCGATGCACTATCGAAGATTAGATTTTCATATGCAAACTCTAGGCTGAGGTTTTCCGATGTAAACTCTAGGCTAAGGCTTTCCAATGCAAACTCTAGGCTAAGACTTTCCGATGGAAACTCTAGGCTAAGGCTTTCCTATGCAAACTCTAGGCTAAGGTTTTCCTATGCAAACTCTAGGCTAAGGCTTTCCGATGCAAACTCTGGGTTAAGGCTATCCGATGCAAACTCTAGGCTAAGGCTTTCCGATGAAAACTCTGGGCTAAGGCTATCCGATGCAAACTCTAGGCTAAGGCTTTCTTATGCAAACTCTAGGCTAAAGCTTTCCGGTGCATACTCGGAGCTTAGATTCTCCGATAATTTTTTTTAAGATACTGGACATTTAGATTTTCAGATGCCTACTCAAGGCTGAACCCTGAAGGGTTGGATTCTCCGATGCACGTTCGAGAATGAGACATTCCGATGCACACTTGAGGTCTCGATTCTCCCTTGCACAGTTGAGATTTACATTTTTCGATGCACACTCGATTTCATATTTTCTGATAAACACTCCAGGAATATTTTTACCTGTGCACACTGGAGGGTGAGCTCTTCCGATGCATATTCAAGGATTCGATTTTCCGATGCACACGTGCGTCTTAGATTGTTTTTTTTAGATATTTGAGTGTTGAATGTGCCGATGCACGTTCGAGGATTAGACTTTCCGATGCATACTTGAGGTCACGAAACTCCCTGGTATATTTGAGATTCATTCACATTTTTCGATGCATACAAGAACTGTAGATATTCCGATGCAAACTTGAACTCGAAGTTACATCACACGTACAGCGTTAGTAAGCCTGTCTGTACAATACTACCCCATTATAACTGACTCCCCTTGTAAAAGCATCTGTATAGGGTCAAATACTCTCGAATTAAATTGTCTGTAATTTGCCGATGTGGGAAATTGGTGAGTGAGTGCGTGAGGTTGAACTCTGCAGAATTAAGTTTGGCTACAGTATAGATTTTAGCTTGGAAGAATAGTAATAATTACGTGTAAATCCCCATGGGAAAAAACCATTGGAGCAAATTGCATTGAAAGTGCGTCGTTACTCACATATGGTAAAAAAATCCAGACCAGACCACATATTTATCTACACACAATTCTTGTTTTCGTCTAGCCTCTCCTCTGTAACACACATGTAATTTTTTTCAGGAGCCGTCCTGTTTTCAATACGGACTTGATCACATAGAAAACATTCCATGCTGACTCTGATTGTGATTATTGTGCGTCAATGGAGAGTTCGTGACCATGAAGCTGTCAGGGAAATTCAGAGATCAGAGCAAGTCAAGACTTCATCTGTCACTCCAACCGAGTGCACATTCTAACACAATTATTATCAAAATGTCTCTGCAGAGTTCATTTACCATACATGCGTATACATATGTAATGCTACGTGTATCAGGGCAATCTCAGAGCAAAACCTTCTAAATACACTATCAGCGCAAAACGTTCTATATACATTTTCAGAGCAAAACGTTCTAAATACATTTTCAGGGCAAAACGTTCTAAATACATTTTCAGAGCAAAACGTTCTAAACACACTCTCAGAGCAAAACGTTCTAAATACATTTTCAGGGCAAAACGTTCTAAATACATTTTCAGAGCAAAACGTTCTAAATACATTTTCAGAGCAAAACGTTCTAAATACATTTTCAGAGCAAAACGTTCTAAATACATTCTCAGTGCAAAACGTTCTAAATAAATTTTCAGGGCAAAACGTTCTAAATACATTCTCAGTGCAAAACGTTCTAAATAAATTTTCAGGGCAAAACGTTCTAAATACATTTTCAGAGCAGAACGTTCTAAACACACTCTCAGAGCAAAACGTTCTAAATACATTTTCAGGGCAAAACGTTCTAAATACATTTTCAGAGCAAAACGTTCTAAATACACTCTCAGAGCAAAACGTTCTAAATACATTTTCAGGGCAAAACGTTCTAAATACATTTTCAGAGCAAAACGTTCTAAATACATTTTCAGGACAAAACGTTCTAAATACATTTTCAGAGCAAAACGTTCTAAATACATTCTCAGGTAACAAACTTTCTAAATACGTCTTGAGATTAAAGCAAAACGAGCTAAATACAATTCTGAATAGAAACAAAATGTCCTATGTGCATTTTGAAAAAAATTAGCTACATGCAAAACGTCTAAATACTAATCTAAGTCTCTCTAAGTCTTCTAATCAAAGTCAAAACATTCTAATTAAAATCCTGCAGGGAAAAAAATACTTTTAGTGCTATATTTTTGCCAAACCTTTCCACAAATGCAAAACAACACACATCAAAACATAGACGATAACAGAGTCAAATAACATGTCAATCCCGTCCTTAAATTGATGGAAACTTTAAATCATCACTCAAGTCTTGAGAAGTTGTCAACACTCTGACACATCTCACTTTAACATTCTCACCACTCCACATGCCCATATAAATCTACTGTACGTACATACGCACGTTGCAGAATTGCTCGCACAAGTCAAACACATCCAAATATTTCCTTTTGAATCTTTTACTTGCAACATGTATACATAAAATCACCCTCTAAATTTTTTCCCTCTATCTCTCTCTCTCTCTCTCTCTCACTAACATCCCTCTGCCACTTCGCACTTAATGTTTTCACCTTTGTCACTGTCTTAAAAATTTTACGTGAAAAAAAATTTCCCCCACAAAAATTCCCTTTCACAATTTTCTTCACAAACAGAAATTAACCCAACCGGAAAACCACATAAATTTTTTCTACTCAATTGTAAAATTTATTTCAAAATCCTTACAATTTATACAAAGGCTTTGTGGGAGAATTTTAATCCCTATATTTTGCGCCTTTTTATTAAACCCCCAAAATGCCCTGAAAATTAAGATTAATCGAAAGTCCAGACACTTATGACCATACAAGTACAAAGAGAATTTTAAAAGAGCCATTAATCTCCCTCATGTTATTTGCTCAATTTTTTATGCATTATTAAACCATACATGCAAAATTCTATATTATTTCCTGCCCTACATTTGGGCCAATAGAATTTAAGTATGGTTTGTTATACAAATTTTTCGCTGTATAAAAATTAAAGAATATTTTTTTTTTAAATTTCACAGTACCACAATGGTTTTTTTAGCCCTCAAATTTCTGTGCATATGGCCGAAAAATTTTTTTTGGAGGATTTTAAGGGCGCCTTTATATAGAGAGATCACTGTATAAAATTTTATTATGTGGCTTGAAAAACCTCGAGTTATCCTAATGCTGAGGGATATTACGAGATGATTACGGGATAATTTCCAGATCATGATCTGCACTGAGCGATCCCTATAATTTGGAGCTTTCTCCTTCGTCACGATACAAATCCAATTATGAAGGGTCTGATGTTGTGGAATGTATATGGGAAAAATACAGGAGTTCTTTCCTTCCTCATAGAAATATGTAACAAGAATTTTTTAAGCATTGGCCAAATTGCATACTGCACAGGTCGCTCCTGAGACTGTTCACTCTGCAACTATTTTAATAGTTTTTGCTTTACGAACGCTAGGTCTTTTAATTTATGTCTGAACAAATTAAACCTCTGTAAAACATGCTGTGCAGATATGGTATGTGCAGGGCAAAAATATTTTTTCAAATGGCTTTGAAATTGTGCGTAAAAATGCTACTTTTAATTAACCCTAACTTATACTATACTTGCTAACCAATTAAAACACAATTAAAGAAATCAGAGAATTTAACTGAGTGGCGCTGAAGTTTGGCATAAAATGTGGAATTTATTTTATCACCGACGAAGAATTTTACCATGAATAGCAACTGCATAAGAATCGCGGAAGAACATGACAATTTGTTAGAGTGGCGTTGAAGTTGTGGAAATAAAAATTGGAATTAAGTAAAAGAGGAAATTCCTTTTACTCACATGTAATTAAAAGGAAAATAAAATACTAAAAATACTAAAAATTAATAATAAAAATTTAATTTTCCACAAATTTATTCCCAAACGTATCGCAATTCAAAATCAGCTCTTGCATGTATTTTAGTCCAGTTCAAATGGTAGTGTAGAACCAGGGATGGGTCATCTGCATATTTTACGCGGGACGTTATGAAATTCAAATTAACAACACCTTTGATGTCAAATGTCAATACCTTCTAGTCACAACATTCCTGTACAGAAACTGTACTACCCTTGGGTGTCCCGAATGATAAGGAACGTTCTGGAGAAGAATATCCAAATTTTAACCAAATTGTAAACAATAGGATCACACCTCAAGTAGATGGTTATCAGAACTAAAAAACTTTCTGTAAAATAAAACGTCAATAATCAACCACTTGCTTCCTCACGTTTTACTTTAAATGTGAGTAATTTTAGAATCCTGCAAGAAATAGAAAACTTTGCAACTGTAAACTTGTATCTAGACACTGTTTATTTAGACAATAATTCTCAATATTTTTGGTTTGTAGTCAAAACTGTGCTTGAATTTGAATACTTTTCTTGCATTCTTGATTGGCGTCTTTTTAATAGCAAGATTAGATAATTATTTCTTAATTTTCAAGGGGAATGATTCCTTCAAGGAAATTCTATTTCCTCAGCATTGCCAGCCTAAAGTATTAAGCATAACAAGAATGAGAGCAATGTTAAGAGGATGTGTGACGCAAGGCGAGAGCCAAGTCTCATTAGGCTTTGCGAAATTGACTGAAAAAAAAAACAAATTATTCAAGTCTGAAGATTTACAGTAGATTCGAATCTCAGGCTAAATTCCCTACACTTACGTTACAATTTTCTGACTTAATTCCCATTAGAATTCAATTCCCTTTCAACTCATAGATTACGTTGCTGGTTCTTGCGTAAGTACATTTGGACAGGAACAGTGTGCTGTTACTATGACAACCCTCCAAAAAAAATATTTATAGATTTTTATTTTTCAATATAAAGTTATATAGAAATTGTTTACCCTGAAATTCCAAATTTTTATTCATAACTTCAACGCCACTCAAATAAACGCCCTGCTATTTGCTCTTTACACAATGATGTAAAAGTAGTTCCATGGATTCACTTTTGTACTAAATCATTAATACATTATAAGGATGCCGTTAAAGGCACCATGCACTGTAAAAAGTGTATTTCAACATTACAGATGCATTTGCTCAGATGCGATGAGTTTTTATCCCAAGTGTTTGCAATGCTTTTTTTGTGTGGTTGAAATAATTCTCATTTCCTTATTTATCACCCCCATCTCAATCCCTGTCATCTTTAGAGATTAAGAAAGGGATCTCCTAATCCTTGTATATTGACAATCTTGATGATGGGTTTGGAAGGGATTAGTGTCATCTTAACAGCAGCACTTTAGTAGAGGAGGAGGAATCAAATTTTTAAGAGTGTAAGAGATGCGCACGTACAAATGTATCATGTAAATTTACTCAACAAAAAATTTGGGTCTGCAAAACACGCTAAAAAATTTAACCCTAATTTTTCTCTTTGATTAAATTTTATGCAGAAGTAAAATTATTAAATGTAATTAGAATTTTTTGAAAATTGAATTATGAGGTTTTGGGCTGATTTGTCGTATTTTGCAGTTGAAGGAATTTTATTTAATAGTGAGACTTAGGGGAGTTTGAGGCTTATGGAAAATTTTGTATGTACAAAGTGAATTATCATTTGGTAAATAAAAGCGTGAGGGGTCCTTTGGACGGATTTGAGAGATAGTATCAAATGAATTTTTACAACGGATGTACATATGGGATTTTACATGATGAAGGGAAAAAAACGTGAGGAGATATATACGAGACGAGCGATTGATAATTCCGCCCGGCGCCTATTATTTGAATGGATTTTTGCCACAAGTCTGATCCAATAAGATGATGAATGACACTGTGTTGAGAAAGGAAGGCAATAAATCAAAAAAACACTTTCACTTATCCTCAGCATTTTTTTCCTGTCTCTCAAGATGTTACTTCGAGTCCTCCCCCCTTTTTTTTACATTGAGAACCATTCTTTATGTATTTATTGTGAGTTCCGTTAAACAAATGCGTATTGTTCAGGGAATTTTTTTTCTTCGAGCTGATCCAATAATACACTTGTGCAAGCTAAAGGATGGAGTTTGAATGTTTGATGAAGATTTGCCTCATGTAATATGGAATTGCTGAGTTTTTATATGTACAAGTTATGTATTAGGAAAATTACATGTAGCTGCGATCTATACAAATTGTGCAGGTACAGTTGGATTTCATAGTGAGTGGCGTTAAGACTAGATAATTTATTTTGAGGTGAATTTTTGACCCGGGTCAATATTTCGGGTCACAGGGGTTAGAAACGTTTTTAAAAGGAATTTATTCATTAAAAAAATTATACATTTATATTAAAATTTATTTAGTTCTAAAAAATCTGGAATTTTCCGGCGGATTTTCTAAATTTCACTGACCTGGGTTAAATTTCGGGTCATAAAGGTCAAAAAAGTACAAGAAGTTTTGTATTTTAGGATTTACATTAATAAATTTAAAAATTATTAGATTTGCCCATAATTTGTCAGGAAAATGTTGGACGGATTGCCCAAAATTCGGATACGATTGATCTGGGTCAAACTTAAGGTCACGGGGATCAAAATCTTAAAACTGTTTAAAATTTCTCCTGCAAAGTTTTAAATTTAGGATGTAAATTTTCTGCATTTGATTTTGACTATTTCATTCGTCCATGTATTGTTGGGAGAAATTTTGGATGAACTTTGTAAAATTGACTGTACTGACCTGGGGTCACAAATCTGAGGTCACAAGGGTAAAGAACGTCGAAGTGTTTTATTTTTTCAATCACAAATACATTAAACTTTTTGGAATATTTGTCGTTGGTCATAATTGGTCTAAAAATCAATATTGGTGAATTGGGCGGATTTTCTAAGGTCCAAATTACTGACCTGGGTCAAACTTTTTTGTACAAAATGCTGAATGTTTTGAGGATACTTAATTTTTGTGGAATTTTGTGTATTAGAAATATGTTTCAAATGGACCGTAATTTCTTTCAAAATTTCTCATAAATTTCTCAAAATTTACAATATTGACCTAGGTCAAAATGTTGGGTCGCACGGGTCAAGTTTTTAATTTTAACCGCTAGAACTGCTGCAATTTTTGAGGCGTTTTCATATCAACAATTTGGGATAAAATTTTGTGGGGAATTTTTTAAAAATTGATCCTTTACCCGGTCAAGATTTAATTTTTGCACGTTGTATAAATTACGTATATACAAGCATGATAAAATTCGAATTCCCCCTTCGGAAACGCTCTCAATTTCAATGTATTTTATTAGCGTAATGGCTTATAAAATTGACCGTTACATTTGGTATGGGAACTTAACGGATAGGCTAAATTGCAGGGATATTCCAATGCTAACAAAAAAGGGTTGGGAAAAATTACAAAGCATAAAATATGGATCGATTCTGAGCCCCAATGCAGTGCTCATTGCCTATATCGATCGGTCATCTGATAATAACGTTGAGCTCGTAAATCAGGAATTTGGCAAGATATCTTACGTCCTCACATATAATTAAGTCCCCACAATATTAAACACACTGCCAGACTTCCCATACACACAAGAATTATTGGAGGAAACAACCGCACGTTCGCACCCTTTACTTTAACATTGGGCCAAAGACTGGATATATGCAATAAAGCCAAAAACACTTGTAAGAAAAACGCTCTGCTTAAAATTGTTACACAAGACAAAATTGTCCATTGACAATGCCTGAGTTAATGCTTTTGATTATCCAATAGTTAATAATTATTGTCAAAAGCAAAAGGGGCCAATTATGAGCAAGTGGCAATTAAGGACCAATAATGTTTTTAATGATAGATTTGAGCCTCCTGCCATTAATTACTTTTGAGCAAATTCCTTTCAATTGGAATGCTTATAAGGATACATAGTATTCAACCTTAAGGTATGCGTTAAGAAGCAATGGGGAATTTGATCAATAATCAGCCCTAACGTGGAACCTAGTTTTGTTTCTACAGGGCGTAAATATTGAGACGCTACTTTAGTTACAATGTTTTAACAAGTTTCGTACTTTTGTTATTTATTTTCGCATTTTTTTACTGTCGGAGAACACGCAAAAGGGGCTAAATGCATTTTTGACAAGTAAAAACAAAATATGGTGCTTGTAACTGAAAATGCATTTAGACTCTTTTGCTTTTAATTGAAAAAGTATTTTGATTTTATTCTAAAATGTAGTTAGACCATTTTGCTTTTAATTTGAAATGCAGTTAGGCTATTTGCTTTGAATGGGAAATGCATTTAGACCATTTTGCCTGTAAATGAAAATGCATTTAGACCATTTTGCCTGTAAATGAAAATGCATTTAGACCATTTTGCTTGTAATTGAAAATGCATTTAGACCATTTTGCTTCTAAATAAAAATGCATTTAGACTATTTTGCTTGTAATTGAAAATGCATTTAGACTATTTTGCTTGTAATTGAAAATGCATTTAGACCATTTTGCTTCCAAGCAAAAATGTATTTAGACCATTTTGCTTCCAAGCAAAAATGTATTTAGACCATTTTGCTTTTAATTGAAAATGCATTTAGACCATTTTGCTTCTAAATAAAAATGCATTTATACCATTTTGCTTGTAAACAAAAATGCATTTAGACCATTTTGCTTCCAAGCAAAAATGTATTTTGTTTGAACGTAACGCGATTAAGATGATTGTGTCCTGTCGACATCGCATTAACAAATTACTGCTTCTTATCAGCCCCATAGAAATTACCGTTGAAATGCCAGATATGAGTCCTGATACAAAACCTGAAATAATTATTGTCTTTGAGTTGAATCCCTTGTGGAAGTCCATACTTGAAAAATAATGGAATTAATGGTTAAGCAAATATTTTTTCTTAAACCAATTGCCTTGTATTGTTCCCTCAAATTATGATTACACTCTCAATTTTCCATCTCCAGATCTCCAGATAAAAGCAAACTAACGTCTATTAACTGGGGCAAGTTGAGAAAAAATTTTAATTTGACTTCCTCCTTTTGAAATGCACAGGCAATTATTACAAGTAAACAATGCGAGATTAAAATGAAAAAAATAAAGGGACGTATACATAATAATTTATTTTCAAGTAAAATCTTTTTTTATTTACCGTTCAAAAGGAATGCTACACTTAAATTAAATTTTGCCTGAAAATCCACACTGGCAAACAAATTCCTCCACTTTTCCAAAATACAACTTTCGCATGGGGGTCGAAGGTGAGAAAAAATTGATTGGTTTTTATCCCTACGTGCTTTTACATGGGATGTACATACTTATGGCAAAATACGCGTACGCATTAATTTACATGGGAATTTTAGTTCCAAAGGAGCTTTGCAGAGCTTGTGAGGACAAAAAATTTAAATTAATGAGTGTTGCAAAAATTTGAGAATTGAATCTTCAACTTGTGCAATAATTGACTTGGGAAAATGTTAAGGGTTAAGATTTAATTCGGGTTGGAAATAATTATTTTAAGGGGATATTAATTTTCAGGATTTTTTTCAGCAAGGGCAATTTGCCCCTTAACGGGGAAATGCCACACGTTCTTTGGGAATAATGAAAAGCAGCGGAGCAACTTGGATGATTTATGGATCCACTGCCTTATTTTCTGGCTTTATTTTCTGAGGCGTATAAATACATGGGATTTTCTCTATATGTATTTCAATGTAGTGGGATTCGAAGGTAAGGAGCTTCACTTTTGGTTTGCAGTCTGAAGTCATTGTTGGGGGGAAAAAAAGAAATTTATTATTTGTTTGTCTTGTCATTGTTTTTTTTCCATTGCCTAAAGGAGCATTGTATTGAAGTGTAGAGTTGATTTTTTGCTCTCCCAGGGAGCAAAGGGTTAGTAATGCAATCATTGGGTAAAGGCCTGAGCCCCCCTATATTTTCATATTGTAGGGTGACTCAGAACGTGAGCTGCTCTCTTCTGTCAAAATCTACAGAACTGGTTTATAAAGCTTGGAAATTATTTTTTGGGACAGTAAATAATTAGTGTTGGATTTTATTTTTTTAAATTTCAGTGACCTAGGTCAAATTTGTTGACACGGGTTGATAAATGTGAAGATGGTAGTTGATTTGGGGAATTATTTCTAATCTTTGACTCGCTGAATTTATTATAGTTCTACGAAATTTGATAGGAGATATTGTGAAATTAGTTACTGTGACCTGGGACAATCTGAGGGGTCACAGGGGTCAAAAACTAGTAGGTGGAGATTTTTTCGATTCGTTTATAGAATTTAATTTTCTACTGAAAAACTAAAGGAAATTTGGTTGAGGAATTTCTGAAATGTTTTCGAGTGACCTGGGTCAATTTTGAGGTCACAGTGGTCAGAAACGTGATGTTGGTACAAGATTTTAGATTAATTTTCAGGGTATGACTGTCTTTTGGTAGTTGCAAAAAATTAGGTTGTAGATTTCTTGAAATTAATTTTAGTGACCTAGGTCAATTTTAAGGTCACACGGGCCAGAAACGTGAGGATAGTTCTAGATTTCAAGGATTACCTTTCAGAATTTGACCGTATATTGTTAATTGCAGAAAACGTTGCTGTAGATTTTTTGAAATTAGTTCCAGTGACCTAGGTCAATTTTTAGGTCACTTGGGTCACAAACCTTAGAACTCTGGGAAGTTAAAGGCTTGATGTATTCCCATTTGTATTATTTGACCTCACATTGTAATTTTACGGAATTGAATTTTAAATTTAATGGAAATTGGTCCAGTTGACCTAGAAAAAATTTAGGGGTCACACGGGTCAAACCCTAACCGATTTATGAATTGTAAGGTAATGGTTTCTGCAAAACTCGATTAAATTGTAGCATATTGTGGAAAACATTTTAAGTAGTGTTTCATTGACCCAATTTTCAATTTTAAGGTCCCAGGGGTCATAAATTTTGAAGGAATTAAAATTCTATAGTCACGCAAAAATCAATTGAAATTTTCTGTTAAAATAATTTTTTTTGCTAAATTTCCACGCCGATTAATTTTGAAACTCTCGTGCGAAAAGTTATCACGTATACGTTGAGTAGTTTTTGTCCACAGTTTTTGTCACATGTCCTGTGACGATCGTTTGTAGCAAAGAGCCTTCGGAGTAGCCATCAAAAGGTCTTTAGAATGAAATTTTTTTGAAAAAAAGTTCTAGAAAAGAATTTATTTGAAAATATTGGAAAATCACAAATTTTGAGTTATTGTCCCTTTTGAGGGTTAAAGGGGATAAAAACAAATGAAGGACCTTTTTTTACATATAAACGCATGCTTAAATCAACCCATATAAAAATATAGTGCGGTTAAAAATACATGGAGTGTTATACGTAATGGGTCTTACGGGTTAAAATTTTTACATTGATCAGTCAATTACACGGGAATACATACGGGAGGATTGTGTGTGTTAGGGCTGTAGTTGTGAGTGAATGGAGACAAGAGCGAGGGAAATTGATCTCCTTCCCAATGACTTTTCTCTTGAGGTTTTGGTGCTGAGGTGAGGACGCCACGGCTCTGTTAACAATACGAAGAGGTGGAAGGTTATGGAGGTCTTTCGTTGAAACAATTATGAAATGACTCCCCACAGAGTTATTAATTAACGAATCTGAACGGGAAGAACCCACTGACTTACTTTTCAATCCACGCCATGGTCCGCTAAGAAGCAAAAGGGTCTAAATTTACAAAATATTTCAATAAAAGCAAAATGGTCTATCTACACAAAAATTTCCCAATCATTGGAAAATTATATAATTATTGAAAGTAAAATTTTCCTAGATGCAAAACGGTCTAAATGCAATTTCCTTCAATACAAAATATTTGTCTGCCCATAATATTTCTGTAAATGCAAAAGGGTCTATTTTGCGTCTGAAAATATATTAATAGGCAAAAATTAAGGGCGCCTAAAATTTCGCTAAATGCAAAACGGTCTATTTGTACCTATAATTTCTGTAAATGCAAAAACGTCTAACTACACCTGAAAATTCACTAAAGGCAAAAAGGTCTATCTGCACCTGAAAATGCAATAACATCAAAGGGGTATATCCGGGCCTGAAAATTCGATAAAAGCAAAAAGGTCTATCTGCAACAGAAATTTTGCTAAATGCAAAACGGTCTATTTGCACATGAAAATTCACTAAATGTAAGGTTTATCTGGACATAAAAATTCCCTAAAGGCAAAAACGTCTAAATCTGAAAATTTTATAAGAGCAAAACGGGCTATCTGGATTTTAAATTTCAGGGAAAGCAAAAGGGCCTAACTGCAAGAGCAAATCCTTTGAGAGCTAAATGGTCTATCTGGAAAAAGGGAAATTGAGGAAATGCAAAAGGGTTCATCTGCAAATAACTTAGGTCGTAAAGGAAATTTTTGATTTCAAGTAATTTCGCAATGCCCAAATATTATTGGGATTTGTGAGCGTGTGTGGGGTTGGAGATGGCTTGTAGCATTTATGTAAATGCGAGTGTTACATTTTGCCCAGTAATTTTGAGGCATGTCATATTTTTTGCAGGTGCATAAATTCACTTATGTAGAAACGTGCTGGTTGGGACACCGCCCTGCTGGCCGCTAGCTTTCATCAATGCTTTATTACGAGATACGAGCCTTGTCCAACACTTAGGATTTCTTGTAAACAACTTGTTTTCCGCTTAAGGTCCACTTCTAATCACAATAATCCCCACGTCAATAATTACTGTGATACAGTTTTCTGCTGGGAAATAATTGAAAATTGGGCTTTTAAAGTACCTCTATTTTCGAGCTTCGCACCTTTTTCCAACTCAAAAGCCTTTTGAGAGGAAATGAGTCGATGGTAATGACATGGTTGCTGTTAAGAGGGAAAATCGTATTTTTAATATTTTGAGTCGATTCGTACTAATAACTCAATCTGCTTATTCAAAGTAGGGCTGTAGCTCGTTTTGCTTTTCAAGTTTAAACATCGGAATTCGCTTTTTAATCGAGTCGATATTTAAGATTTTGTTTGTTAACCGATTCGAAGTTTATAACTTTGCTTGCTAACCGATTCAAATTTTGTAATTTTCCCTTTTAACCGATTCAAACTTTGTAATTTTTCCTTTTAACCAATTCAAACTTTGTAATTTTCCATTTTAACCGATTCAAATTTTGTAATTTTCCATTTTAACCGATTCAAATTTTGTAATTTTCCCTTTTAACCGATTCAAACTTTGTAATTTTTCCTTTTCACCAATTCAAACTTTGTAATTTTCCATTTTAACCGATTCAAATTTTGTAATTTTCCATTTTAACCGATTCAAATTTTGTAATTTTCCCTTTTAACCGATTCGAAATCTAACAAGTCCGTCCCCCTTGACTGAATGATCCCTAACTGATTCAAAAGCGGTAATTTTCTGATTTGGAAGGTCACCGATGCCAAAATCGTTCTTTTCCTACTTAATGGACGTCAAATGCGACATTTTCCACGTTCACCAACGTGCAAATTCTTACTTTGCTACTTTACCGATGCGAAATTCGACAACTTGCTTTGTAAGCTTCCGAAATTTACTATTTTGCTGTGGTATCGAATCTAAAATGGACTGTTAATTCTTATTTCTTAATCGATGCGAAATTAGGAATGTATATCTTCCTAATCCATGCAAAATTTGGCAATTTGCAACTGCATCGATGCGGGATTCGTTATTTTACTCAGCCGATGTGAAATCCGACCGTTTACAGATTTGCTTCTTACCTGAATCGAAATTGACAATTTTGCTTCTTGCACAGATACTAAATTTTTTTTATCTCAACCCACTTGGACTGGCCGGTATAAACTGTGGGAGTAGTTTTTTTCCACTAATTTGTTTCATCAACGAAACAACTTTGTAATGACCGATGCGATGGCCAAAGTCAATGTAAGTTTATTGTTCAGTTTTACAACCTCAGAGGACCTGTTAAAAAGGGATAAATCAAAGGACCACACGTGCTCTTATCGTTTGATTTTCGACTCCTCGAATGACCATGTAGTCAGTAATTAGACAGATATTAAATTTTATTTTTTTAGCAACTCCAATCCATAGCCTGAGAGCAAAAAGGTCTAATTTATTCCCAATGACTTTGCAACAGTAGGGAAAAAAGTTAGGCTTATTATGCAATAATTGGTCTCTGGGCTGGAGGTTGGTGAGATGTTTAGCAATTTTAATGCTTTTCTTACGGACCGTGTGCATGTATAGAGTGCGTGTGAGGGTATAGCTTCAGTATATGTACATACGGAGTGTGTGGTTTGAGTGGGAAATATTGACTCCTTGACAGGGCTATGAATCGGCGTCATGTTCAACCTATTAATCAAATTTGATGGAGTCAATCGCTTGCCTTGAGTCTCAAAAGCCGTCTTTCTCTAGGGGGTCTTAACTCATCGCTTTTTTAATGCGTCTCCCATTTCAATCTTAAATCTTTAACTTTGTCTCCTTCTGATCTTCCCAATACAGATTGGCTAGGGATTTTAGTATGCAGGATTGTACACAACCTCTAAAGTGTGCTACGGATATGATGGCATCGGCTGGAAAATTAAAATTTAACAACCAATTTGCTAAATGCAAAATGTTCAAAATCACTCAATCAGTTCAAAATCGAAATAAGAAGCAAAATGTGATACTTCGCATCGGTTAAGAAATATAATTTCAAATTTAGAATCCATTCAGTAGCAAAATAATAGTTTGAATCGTCTAAAAAGTAAAATATTAAATTTCACATCGGTTAAGTAGCAAAATATCAAATTTCACATCGGTAAGACAGAGAATACCTAATTTTGCATCGGTTAAGTAGCAAAATACCTGATTTTGCAACGGTTAAATAGTAAAATACAAAATTTCGCATCGACGAAGATACAAAGTGTTGAGTTTTGCATCGGATAGTTAGTAACATAATAAATTATTAAAATTCGGATTAATTAAAAGGTCAATTTTTGGATTTCGTATCGATAAGAAGCTAGATTTGTCATTTCGAACTAGTAAAGTAGTAAAATACCGAATACGAATCATTTAAGAAGCAAAATGTGAATTTTCGAATCGGTTACGAAGCAAAATCTCAGATTCAAAATCCGGTAAAATGGTAAGCTGTCAATTTTTATATCGGCAGTAGTAAAATAACCAATTTTTAATCGTTGAAGAAGTAAATCGTCAAATTTCACATCGGTTAAGAAGTACAAATTTGGATTTCGCTTCGATTACGAAAAATCGTTGAAATTATGCAGTAGCAAAATAACAAATTTCCAATCGTTTAAGAAACAAAATTTCAGATTTCACATCGGTGAAGTTCAAAATGCCAAATTTTTCATCGGTTAAATAGTTAAAAGGTACTACATACGCGCAAAGTACCATTCATTATGCTAAATTACAGGTAGTTTCGTTTTTAAAATCTCAATTGTTCATTAAGTAATTCATCTGGCATTGATGACCCCTCATTAGCACTTGGCTCCTTTTGCCTTTGAGTAAAAATCCTTCGTGACAATTTTTGCCCAAGGGGCTACTCCCACAACAAAAGTCCACTGTACAACAGACCCTCTTCTGTGAGTATCTGCGAGGAAGGGCGGGTTCTTAAGTTCCTTTCCGTTGGTATATACACACAGTGAATGCAAATACACGCTTGCATACACACACATGCAAAAAATGTAGAACCACACCAGAGTAAACGAACAGGGGCATAAAAATCCTGTGAGAAATCAAACATCCCTTGGAACAACTTCGCGAATGACAATTAATTGAATGACAAATTCCTTCACATCTGTCTCGTTATCTTCCCTCAGCTTCAGTATTGATCTTATCCCTAATTGTCTTTCTCTGAGCTCAACAAGCGTCAACATATGGATTGAGTGCCAATAAAATATTGATTCCTTTCCGCTCAGCAAGGAATTTCCACACCTGCTTCTTATCTCACATCCTATTTGATTCACATTATATTTTTAAACGCTCCAACTCTCAAACAGATTCTCATCAGGTTTTCGCACTCAATTTTATTCTTACACTCTAATAATTAATTCAATAGGATTTTGTTCCCACACATTTCTTTCAACACTATTTCATTCCTGGAACATATTAAAATGCAAAATGGGGTAAATATTTTTTTTACTACTTTCACCCTAATTGTCTGTAAAAATTAAATATTTTTCCCGGCAATAAAATATTTCTTGGATTTGTATGCAAAGATAGGCAAAATGCAAAATGCACTAAATATAATTTTAAATATAATTCTCATTAGAAGCAAAATGCGCTAAATATAATTTTAAATATAATTTTCATTAGAAGCAAAATGGGCTGAATGTAAAAGAAAAAAAATCATTTAGTTCAATTTTCCTGTACCTGGCCCATTTTTAATTTAATGTCAATTCTAATCTAATGTAAATAGATCATTTTGCTTTTAATGACAAATCTAGAGAATTTTCCCTGATAGCGTACAATGCGCAATTATTTTCCATGGGGCTTTTAAAGCGGGTGTTTTTGTTCATTATGGAAAAGGATCGGCCTTTGATAAGCGGGATTTGAAAGGGAAGGGAAATATTTAGTAAATTTGGAATCCCACTTTATCGCACCTTTTGTTGATGTTTTTGTGGAGGAGTGAATTATTGTAGGAAAGTTTTGCTTTATGCGGAAATAATTTTGATGGAAAAGTTTCCAGGAAGTGGGGCCCGCAGCTGCTATTAATTAGTTTTCATGTTTTTGGCTGAACAAGCCTTCCACAATGGGTTCCATTGTGTAGGGTGACGTGTGTGAGGATGTACAGATCTTATCCAACCCACATGTCCTTATTATTTTCAAAATATTTCCGGACATGGAGAAAATACCACAAATACAGAAGTTTCTGCATGACAAAAGAACGTACATTTAAAATAAATCATGGGGAAATCTCACATATGTATATTTTTATTTATTCTCGAAATCCTTTGATATTTTGGAACGTTTCCCGAATTTTATCAACCGGTCTGATTTCATCCAGTACATTTTTGTTTTGAAATTTCGAAGTACGCTTTAAATATTTCCTTTAGGAAGTGTGTTCACACTTTTTTTCCTTTAATTCAAAATGCAATTGGACCGTTTTGCTTTTAATTTGAATTGTTACATTTAGATCAATTTGCTTTTAATTAACGCTGCATTTAGACCATTTTGCTTTCAAAATACATTTAGTCCATTTGAATTTTAGTTACTATTATATTCAGATCATTTCGCTTTTAATTATTTATTATTATTTTATATTTCGGCCGTTTTGTTTCCGAAATGAATTTACGCCGTTTTGCTTTTAATTAACATTATGTTTAGGCCGTTTTGCTTACAAAACGCATTTACACCATTTTGCTAGTAATGAATGTAGAATCTAGACCATTTTGCTTCCAAAACGTACTTAGACCATTTGGCTTTCAAAATGCAGTTGGACCAATTTGCTTTCAAAATAAAGTTAGACCATTTTGCTTTCAAAATGCAGTTAGACCAATTTGCTTTCAAAATAAAGTTGGACCATTTTCCTTTCAAAAATGCAGTTAGACCATTTTGCTTTCAAAATGTATTTAGACCTTTTTGTTTCCAAAATGTAATTAGACCATTTTGCTTCAAAAATGCATTTGGAACATTTTGCTGTCAAAATTTATTAAGACCTTTTTGTTTCCAAAATTTATTGAGACCTTTTTGTTTCTAAAATTTATTTAGGCAATTTTGCTGTGAAAATTTATTTAGACCATTTTGCTGTGAAAATTTATTTAGACCTTTTTGTTTCCAAAATATATTTACACCCTTTTGCTTCCAAAATTGCATTTAGACCATTTTGCTTCTAAAATGGATTTGTACCAGTTTGATTCCTAACTTGTAATCATACCCGCATAAAATTCCGATAACAGAGAAATATCCCTCACAATTTGAAAATGCATCTAAACCTTTTTTTTTCCTTTTGACCAGTCTCTCGGGTACAAAATTCCCCTCCCTTTTGATATCATTGAGTAAATGAACTGTAAAATAAATAAAAGGAAGGGTTCGGCTTCAGATCTAAAGGAAATTTTCCAATGAGGCCAATGAATCTGGTCCTGAGAGCTGATGAGGGCTTTTGAAAGGAGCTAATTAATTTGGTCCGGCGTCCTCCCCCGTAATTGGAATCCAAAATGGCAGGGGAAAGATCAAAAGTGAGACTTCTATAATTAATTAATAATTCTCCGGTTTAAAACCATTGCCATACATATAAGACAGTCGAGTCTATTGAATTGCAATAAAACCCTTGGGTATACAAATAGTTGACTGAATCCTGGGATTTACTCCAAGCTTTCCTTGTCTTCGGCTTCCTCAATCCACACCTTATGCATTTAACTTCATAAGGGTAATTTTGAGAACAGTGCTAGTATACAGAGCAAATGCTACAACTGTATCACACTGCCCCACATGTACAAATGTATTCCTTTGCACAAGAGGCTAAATCCGTCGACTATTGTGTAACGTGGCGGTGTAAAGGAGTTAATGCTCCCGTGGAATAGAACTTCTAATTAATATGTAGGCTCTTGTAATAATTAATTCCATATAATGGAGATTCTAAAGATGTTTAATTTTCCCTCTGAGCGGAGAGTCCAATGGTTCGGAGTAGGAGCGTATGTTGGGAATAATGGATTGTGTAACAAGTTGATTGTACGTTTGATCTTCCCAGAGATATCAAACACAAGTGACAGGTTAACAGCCCAGGGATTCTGTTAGGACGTATTTTCAATTCTTGTCAGCTCTAACATCTTTTATTCCTGGGCTCCCTCACACACAGTTAATCTTCTTTGGCTCTTGTTAGAAATTTATCCTCATGTCTGTAGATGTATTGGGGCGGGAGAGAAGCAAAAGGGTCTAAATGTATTTTGGATTCAGAGTAAAAATTTTTGTAAATGCAATTTTAGGTAAAAGCAAAAAATACTGTAAATACAATTTTAATACGAAGCAAAATGGTCTGAATACAATTTTAATTTGAAGCAAAATGGTCTAAATACAATTTCAATTCAGAACAAAATGGTCTAAATCTGATTTCAATTCAAAGCAAAATGGTCTAAATGCAATTTTGATTCAAAGGAAAATGTTCTAAATGCAGTTTCAATTCGAAGCAAAATGGTCGGAATACAATTTTAATTCAAAGCAAAATGGTCTAAATGCAATTTCAATACGAAGCAAAATTGTCCAAATACAATTTCAATTCAAAGCAAAATGGTCTAAATACAATTTCAATTCAAAGCAAAATTGTCCAAATACAATTTCAATTCAAATCAAAATGGTCTAAATGCATTTTGGATTAAAAGCGAACTAATCTAAATGCATTTTGGCTTCAGAGTAAAATTTTGCAAATACATTTTTCATTTAGAAGCAAAATGCTCTAAATGCAATTTCAATTCAAATCAAAATGATCTAAATGCATTTAAAAGCCAAATGTTATATTTTCAATAAAAAGCAAAATGGTATAAATGCATTTTCAGTTGAAAACAAAATGGTCTACATGCAATGTCAATTAAAAACAAAATGGTCTAAATGCAATTTCAATTAAAAACAAAATGGTCTAAATGCAATTTCATTTAATTATAAAATGGTCTAAATGAAATTTTATTTAAATGCAAATTGGCCCAATGTTTATTTTATTAGAAGAAAAATTGTTCCACTTAGAAAAATTGTAAGAACCAAAATAGTGCCCCCTTAAAAATTTTAAAGGCAAAATCGGGCAATTATTTACATTTGCAACAGCAAAATATAACATTTGGGAATGAAAAGGATTTTGCCGTTACATTTAGATTGGACTGTAAAAGGAACTAACATACACCTTTCTGCAACCCACACCACAAAGGAACCTGCCCCAAAGGTACATAATGACATTACAGTAATGACTTGGTTTTGTCATATCTACAATTAACATTGAGTCAGCTCTGACTCAATTTGAGCTAATGCTTTGAAGATACTGAAAGGAGATAACCTTGTAACTGTACTATTGGGCTGTCAAGAGATTCTGAGGGTCTAGACTCGAAACCAGGAATCCATTAAAGTAATTAAAAGCTCTTTTCACCCCTATTCTCAGCCTGACTGGGGTCTCCTCTCAGCCGTTACAATATTCTCAGGGACCTCTCACACATTTATTCGAGGTGGATTTTGAAATCATTTCCTACACAGTCGTTATTGTGAGCCTAAAATATTCTCCGCACGTTTCTTGCTCACAAAATACAAACTCTGTGTCTGCTCTGGATGCCAGAGACAGTCCTTTGAACACAAATGATATATTGGGGCATCGTGAGATAGAAATTCACAATGCTATTTTTTTGTACAGGTAAAGGAATAAATTTTTTTAAAGGGAATCTTGCATGATGAGAGTTGACTGTAATAATAAAAGGTTGGGAAAGGTGTTAGGACGTTGAGGAAGTGTTTGTCAAAGGGTTGAAATTCCCTCAAATTAAGCCGTAAAAGGTACATTAAGCTCCTCTTTATGGCTCTCATGAGTTTCATATATGACTCCACATATTATGCTGACAGTTCTCAACGGATTTCACTTTGTTTTATATATATAAAAAAAAGCTCCTATTAGAAACACAAGCTTTTATTCCAATTTCAGTTATGTATGAACCTTCAACAGCACAGAGCGTTATTAGTAAGTGCTTGTAGTAAAATGTTATTATTATGAGAGTGTATTTCAATGAGTATGTCAGAAACTTGAATTTATATTGGGTCGGGTAAATACATATACATATAAAGAAGGTGATTCATATACCGGGACCCTTCAAATTATTTCTGTAGCTTGGATTGCTCCTTTGAAAAATAAAATCAAAATATAAAATCAAAATAATTCATTACCTTATTTTTTGGAGGAATTTTTGTGGAACTGTTTGGTTAATATACAGTTTGTGCTTGGAATTGTAGTTAAAGTGCAAGCTGGCCGATGATCGTCGGCTAAACTTATTACAACGTCTTGGGTTGTTATTAGCGGCAGTGTCGGCCTAGGCATAAACGTTGGCCGAAATATTGTTGGCGGGAAAAATTCAAAAATTGCCATGACTCAAAATCTGGCTTAAGTGGACATTTGAATTGAACCACAGTTGAGCACTAACATGCGGGTCCAAACCCTCCTCCAGTCAACGTTTGATGTTCCTCTTCTTGCCTATAATTTGCACAAATATTTGGAAATTATTACTACATACATACAATTAAATTAAGAATAAAACTCAGAATTAAAAAT